>JANEYF010003428.1:0-412500 GCA_029963845.1 Rhamnusium bicolor | reverse complement strand
CTCAGATTGCTTTTATATTACTTTTTTTTTTATTTGTTTGCTTAATTGTTTGTTTATTTTTCTTTTTTTTTTTCTTGACTACTACTGCATTTAGTGTATTTACATTTAATTGTTTTGCATTTAAATGGGGAAATAAAGTTTTTTTTTTTCTGTTTCCCAACGCTGGTCAGTCCTCCCGTGGCCTCCGACGCCTCACGGGAGTCGTGCCGGCGCATCAACTACAGCCACTCCCCACATCCCGCAGGGTTACTGACTGTAGATACCAGAATCATGTGCCCTAAGCAGACGGAGAGAACCCAGAATGACCGCCTTCTGCATTTGGCCTGCCAGCCACTCGGCTGATTTTTGGCAGGCCGGTATGATCTTCAGTTCCGAGAGCAGCGTAGGCTTTATCCCTCCGAGTACACCGATTATAAGGACGACCATCTTTACCGAGTAGCCTGGGTACAGCACTTGGAGCTCGTACCGGAGATCGCGATATTTGGTCCGTTTCTCCTCCTCCTTCAAGGTGATGTTTTTCTCCGCAGGTACAGAGAACTCGATGACATACATCACCTTGAGTTGATGGTCGAGGAGGACTATGTCAGGCTTGTTGGCTGGATTAGCCTGACAGTCGGGAACGAGTAGTTCCAGTAAATCCGGCATTTCTTGTTCTCGACAACGGACTCAATATCTCCGGGGACGTAAGGCAGCACTGGTGTCTGGTCTACCCCGTACGAGTGCCTTAGATGGTAGTATAGCACTCGTAAAGCCGCGTTATGTCGGTGGATGTAGGCCGAAATCGCATATATGGGGCATGCAGAAAGTAAGTGCATGAGCGATTCCGGCGCCTGATGGCAGGTCCTGCAGTTGATATCAGGAACCTCTACACGCCACACGTGGCTACGGTAGACCAAGGTGTTGATAACACCATCCTGGCAGGCCATAATGAATCCCTCGGTCTCTGACTTAAGCCCGGCTGACCTTAGAAAGGCGAATGTCAGCCTGATCGATAAACCCAGTGTTTCTATGTTCTTATAGAAGACGCCATGCTGGGGTTTATCGACATGCTGCCGAAACAGATTTTCCGTTTCAGCAGCTCTGAATCGGGCTTTCAGACGATTTGGCTGAAGTTTGGTGACTGACTCAACATCAGCACCTCGCCGGCCTCCTCGCCCGATGTCAAATGCGAGACCGAGTTCATCTGCGGCTCTTTTTGCTGCCTTGTACAATCCTGCTCCCACTCCTACAGTTTCGTGATGTTTTACGAACCGCAAGAGGGGATCTAAGCTCCTGAGGATGTTACATGCCATACTCAGAACTACTCTGCCATGCGTACACTCCAGGCTCAAGAGTCCTCGGCCCCCCCGTTGACGTGGGAGGTACACACGAGGAACGGACGATCTAGGATGAATACTTCTGTGAATATTCATCATCTTGCGGGTATCTCTGTCTAATTGACGCAGCTCATCTACCCTCCACTTTACTACTCCGAAGGAGTAGAGCAGAATCGAAACGGCAAGCATATTAGTTGCAGACACCTTGTTCTTCCCCGAAAGTTCGGAAGACCAAATCTTTCGGAGGCGGTGTCTGTACTTGCCGCGGAGAGAATCGTTTATTTGTGATACATCCTGGATGTGCCTTTGTTGCACACCCAGATATGTATAGGTCTCTCCGGCAACCAGATGTCTCAGGATGCTTCAGTCTGCGAGCTGCGCATCTTCAGGGAATTCCCCGCATCGTCCTCTCTTGAGGTGGACGACTGCACATTTGTCCAACCCGAACTCCATACCAATTGCCCGCGTATATTCTTCGACCACCCTAAGAGCGTTTTGTAGTTCGCCGCGCTCTCCGGAGGCATAAAGTTTAAGGTCATCCATATAAAATAGATGGGTGACCTTATGCCTCCGGTCGCTGGGTGGCCCGCATTGATATCCGCGGGTTTGGCGGAGCCCAACAGACAACGGCAGCAGTGAGATGCAGAAGAGGAGAGGACTCAGGGAGTCACCCTGGAAAACTCCTTTCCTAAATGCCACCTGCCCTGTCGTGACCCGCTGTGCACCTGATGTTATGGTGAAGCGGGTCTTCCAGAGCGGTAGCAGCTGTTCTATGCATCTCACTAGTGGTGCTGGTACCGCAAGACATTCGAGCAAGTACAACAATAGCTCATGCGATGTTGTATCAAATGCCTTGCGGTAATCAATCTAGGTCATCGATAGATTCCGCTTGTATTGCACAGAATCCTGTGTAATACAGCGGTCTATCAGCAGGCTGTCCTTGCAACCTGCCATGCCCTTCTTGGCACCACGCTGTTCGTGTATATGCTGGAAGACCGGATCAACAGACCTCAGCGTCCTAGCATACAATATACGTGTAAATATCTTGTAGCAGGAGTTAAGGCAAGTGATCGGCCTATAATTCCTCGGGTCGGAAAGATCCCCCTTTTTGGGGATAAGCACAGTACGTCCCTCGACGAACCAGTGCGGAATCTGCTGCCCCTCGTTCAACCATGAGTTGAAAACTCGCGCCAGACGGCGGTGAGTGGAAGGAAATTTCTTCCACCACCAGTTGTTAATGCCGTCTGGGCCCGGGGCAGCGAAGTTCTTGGTACCAACAAGTGCTTGTTGGACTTCCTTCGTACTGATTGCCGGGCACACTTCTACTAGCTCTTCATGATGTCTGTGACACAGAGCTTCGAAGTGTGCAATTGATGGAGTGTCGCTATTGAATGGACGCGTCGTTTCGTAGATTTCCTTCCAGACGGTTTCGACATCTTCTACAGTCGGTGGATTCTCGACAACACGCTGTGGCTCTTGATAGAGGCGGGAAGGATTCGTACGGAACAAATTGTTTTGTTCCATACTCCTCACCCGCCTCTTCAATGTTTTCTTTATCGCCATGAGCGCTCGGATCCTATCTAGATAGTGCTGCTTGATGGTAAGCATCAGTGTCAGATTTAGAGTATGATGTTGACGTCTTAATCCGGCAGCTATGCGCCGGATCCTGGGAGTAAAAACTCTACCAGTCGTCTTATATTCCACCACACTCTGGATCCGAGAAGCGTGTTGTCTGGCCGACTGTATCTTGCCTTCGATTTTTTGTACACGCCGCTTGGCTTTCTCGACCCCGTGATTGGTTGACCTCTCACGGGGAACGAGTTGCTTCGCGGCGTTGTACACGGCACAGTTGATTTGCCAGATGTCTACATCTTCCGGAATTTCCTCATCGATGACCGCGTCCATTCTAGCCAGGTCTTGTGGCTTTAGGTTAGCCCTGGTGTTAAGGCTAACCCTCGTCCTTAAGTCTACACCGGTGAACTCTAAAGGATGTTCCCCATCAGCTGGTAATTGCCGCGGTGGGACTGCGGCTGGCAGTTCTTCCAGCTGACGGGGTGCCCTTACGTAACCTGTCCTGAGCAGAAGGGATACTTGATCTCTCAGATGTTGTTGAGAGAAGGCGCGATGCTCTGGATGCATTCCGCACCAAAGTGCATGCAATCGCGCCATGTATCCCCTTCGCTAAGGTTCGCTACTCTCGCGGCAGGTCAGCAAGTCATCCCGAAGTTCCCTCGTCCACTTAAAGCGTCCTTGTCCGTTGCAGTCGTTATCATTGAGACGTTCCGGTGAGGCCCCTCCCACTTGTCTCTGACCCCCATTCGATTGGGGTCGATCGTGAGGGCCCTTCTTCTGAGATTATATGGAACCAGAAGTGTAAGGGGTACTAGGTGATAGCCTTGGTACCCCCCGGCCGGCATTTGTCAGACAGAGTTGCCTCTGCCTGTCCAGGGTGCACCAGCGTGGAGTTGCCGGTCCTTTGCACCCAATAAAATATTATTATTATTATTGTTATTATTATTATAAAATATTCTGACACTGGAAATCGAATTTTTATAACTTAAAACTGATTCCAAAAAGAAAATAATTAAAACGCCCATGGATTAATATTTGAACTAAATTACCCTGAAAAAGAAACATGTTTTAAAAATTGAGAAACAATTGTTTAAAAATAAATATTAAATACAAATCGTTGTATACAGGGTGTACCAAAAGGAAGAACGGTCCAGATTACGTATTAAAATAACAGAAAATTAATAGCAGAAAAATCACTTCCTCACAAGGTTTCTGTGCAGTATACACTTGCTATAAAAAATTTAAATATAATATAGCCGAAAATATCGTCATGCTTTTTATGGACAGTAGGGTAAGGTGAAAATTTTTTTTTTTGGAATTTTAAATGCACCTAGTGTGGGAAAGTTGTAACTTTCGTCCCTTTACCTCACACAAAAATTAATTTATATATATATATATATATATATATATATATATATATATATATATATATATATATATATATATATATATATATATATATATGTATATATATATATGTATATATATATATATGTATATATATATATATTTAATTATACGGTTTTTTTACATTTTGTTGGCTAATTTAAATGTGTAATGTTTAATGTTACATTTTTGATATGGCCAGTAAAATCTTTCTATTTATAATTCATTACATTTTAAAGTGAAAAAAAGTTAAAAAAATTGGCATTTTTAACTCGCTACAACCATTTTCATAATTTAGTGATCTATTTTGATTCTAAATATAACGCATGACAACTTATTTTTTATCTAAAAAATAAATTAAGCGTGACATGAAGTATGTGTGCTAAATATATTATTTACACAGTTTTAGCCATTTTTACTAATAAGCATTTGATTTATAAAAATGTCAAAACATTTTCTTTTTATGATAACATATTCATTCCTCAAGAAAATTTTCATTTGACATGAAAATATGAACTTTTTTTTCAAGGTTGGATTTATTCACAAATTTTTTTTTTCAGCCAAGAACTACTGGTGAACATAAAACTAAACCAACTCAGTCTTCAGTTCGTGAATTGCGTGGATTAGGTCTTTCCCCCCGATATTATTGTATGTAGGTCAGAAAAACCAATTGGTCAAAGTGTTAAAGAAAAGATATCAAACTTTTTGCCATGTAGCTCCTCAACAGGTATGTGTAAATATAAATATAATATTGTTCCTTGTTATATAAGATGAAAAAGTATAATAATAAAATTAATTTTTGACTGAGGTTGCAGATGTTTTATAATTAATAATAATATTTCGAGAGTCACGTCATATTGTAGATAATTCGCTGACTGTACACAATATCGAAACTTTATGGAAACAAAACGACGTGCTTGTGGAAGAAATTTGTTTTCATTCACCATGTGAATGATGGTGCTAAAAAGGTATGACGGGTTGTAAGGACAACCTGCTGATGGACCACAGCATTCTGTGTAATACATACATAAAGATGGCCAACGCTGTCGGACGTGTTGACAAACCAGGAAACTTTTATAAGTGTTGTGTAAAAAAGAACAGTGTCGTATGTATAAAATGTTGTAATGGCTTTCATGTAAGTTGTACCATTCACCTGAAACAGAAGGGCAGAATGGTAGCAATTTCAGAGAATAATATAATTTGTTGTTAACACGACAACATAACCTCAAAGACGCCTATTTTTACTATTTGCAAGATCAATTAAATAAAATTATGAGTCAAATTTGCAGAAAGATATTATTGTACGGAAAGTTTCCGTTTTGTCTGATATATTGTGATTATGTTAGGTTAGGTTAGGTGTTAAGTTTTTGTGAGTAGGTCCTTGTGGACCTTCTACTGCTGCCATCAGTAGTCCTAGTGTGCGTCACTCCTTATTATATTTCACCCAATAAGTTCAGTCTCTTAATAAAACATAACTTTATTAGGTGAGAGTGTGTCCAGATCCTCTGGCAGCAGTTGCCTTTTTGCTAAATATTGAGAACCGGATCCTCCCTACAGCGGGACAGGTGCATAAAATGTGGTCTGCCTTCTCATCATCCTCCAGGCATAGACTGTAAGGGTTTTCAAGTTTACCTTGTTTAATTTTAAAAGTTTCTTTTGATTTCAAAGGGTATTTTAAAAAATACCTTTGAATGAACTAATCCCGATAATTCTTGTCAATACTGGAGAGTGCTTCTTCCAGCCCAGGTTAAGACAGCCATCTTAGCAATACTTGAGGATATTCCAAGTTTGTGATCCTGCTCCTTCTCTGGCCAAGGAGTCAGTTATTTTGTTACCTTCCATACCAGAGTAGCTGGGTATCCAGACCAGAGGTACTTTGTTGTTTTTGCTCAGATGATTTAGAACCTGATTGTGATTATGATTATGTAAAAGATAGGATGATAATTTATTATTTTGTTAAGATATAAAAATATATTTGGCTGTTATATCAGGTAATTATGATTAAAGAATTATCACAGTTGTGTAGGATCTCACCACCAAAGATTATATACACTATAGATAGTTACTGCTTATGGACCCTATCCTCGCTCATAATACGCCAATGACACCTACCATTAATTTCATTAAACTGAAGCTTTTCATACATCAAAAGATGGCGACATAATAAACTTTTCTAATCCCCCATTCATAAAAACAACTTAAATTTTAGAGGCTGGTTTAGGCTCAGTGACAATTTCATTGAGAGCACGGTGAGACTATGTTGCGAAGGCAATATGTTGCTATACCGCAATAATAGGGTATATATAATCGCTTTGCGAATGGTTTACATATATGAAGTTGTTTTCATTATGCATTTCAAATATTAGAGATTAATTGTAATTAAAGGTTTGGTTAATTGGTTATATCTATGTACAAACTTTTGATAAAAAACAAATACAAGTTTTATTTAAACATAAACTTGTCTCATAAAAAAATAAGTATATTGTCTGGAGTATTATGTTTCAGAAGAAACCAAACTTTAATGTGCTGAAAAAATGTAACTACTTATTAATCACAATTTTTTTTTTCTATTATTAGAATACCTAAGAGTAAAAGTGCCTATTGTTTTTAAAAGGATTTTTTATGCAGTAGTTTGATTTTGAATATTTTATATACAGGGAGCAGGTTCGATAATTAATTACATAAATGCCTAATTCTTGGGATTTGAAGTGTGGTCGAGACTCTTCGGACATTTAATAAACACGATACACACTTAATTTCACAGTATGAACAATAGTCGTTGAATTTAAATCGAACTAATAGCTGTTTTTGACATTTCAGATGAGTTATTGTTTCATAGCAACCTCAGTTTCGCAGTATCTTAATTTTAAATAAAATACAACACTTGTCAACTTTGATGGCATTTTTTTCTGGAAAACCGTACGTCGTACGGAAAGAGTGGAATGCTTTTTCCTTTTAATTTGTACAAGCAATTAAAAAGAATAATAACTTTAGTGAAAAATCGATTGGCGTACAAGTTCTAGACAGAAAAAGTGTTTCAGACCCCAGTTTCTACGCCACTGGATATTGATATAAATAATATGTCATATTGACAAAAAGATGGTAGTACTGAAAAAAAAAACATGTTACAAATTTCAAATCAAAACCTCTAAAACGAAGAACTTTTCGATACATGTTAATTCGAACTTTTTACTTTAATATGAGGCCCTCCATCTATTGATAAAGTCCTGCTACTATAAACTGGGACACTCTGTGTAGTGTTTTTCAGATTTTTAATTGATCTAAGGCTAAACTCTTTTCCCTTCCAATAATGTACTGAATCATTTTCATTCTTTGTACCGAAATTAAAATAAACGTTTTTCATTAGGAAAATACATCAAAATAATAGCCCTTGCAAATAAAATGCTGTATGTTCGAAACTGTTAGCTCCAAAACACATGAAAAAATTATTTACAATCCTTTGGTTACCAAAGAAACGGAAGCATTTAAATATGTAATTGAAATTATATGAAAATTATGCATATTTTGTCTATAAGTCTCACTAGGTACTTAATTGAGCGAACAATATTTAACTATGACATGAAAATGGACATTATTTTCATGTAGATAAATAAATTCCATTTGTTCAGTAGATATATATACACACACACACACACATTACATATTTTGGGCGCCCGAATAGACACGGTCTCCTCACCTGATGTCAAATGCGAGACCGAGTTCATCTGCAGCTCTTTTTGCTGCCTTGAACAATCCTGCGCCCACTCCAGGCCATCGATAGATTCTGCTTGTATTGCACAGAATCCTGTGTAATACAGCGGTCTATCAGCAGGCTGTCCTTGCAACCTGCCATGCCCTTCTTGGCACCACGCTGTTCGTGTATCTGCTGGAAGACCGGATCAACAGACCTCAGGGTCCTAGCATACAAGATACGTGTAAATATCTTGTAGCAGGAGTTGAGGCAAGTGATCGGCCTATAATTCCTCGGGTCGGAAAGATCCTCCTTTTTGGGGATAAGCACAGTACGTCCCTGGACAAACCAGTCTGGAATCTGCTGCCCCTCGTTCAACCATGAGTTGAAAACTCGCGCCAGACGGCGGTGATTGGAAGGAAATTTCTTCCACCACCAGTTGTTAATGCCGTCTGGGCCGGGGGCAGCGAAGTTCTCGGTACCAACAAGTGCTTGTTGGACTTCCTCCGTACTGATTGCCATGCACATTTCTTCTGGTTCTTCAAGATGTCTGTGACACAGAGCCTCGAAGTGTGCAATTGATGGAGTGTCGCTATTGAATGGACGCGTCGTTTCGTAGATTCCCTTCCAGAAGATTTCGACATCTTCTACAGTCGGCGGATTCTCGACAACACGCTGTGGCTCTTGAAAGAGGCGGGAAGGATTCGTACGGAACAAATTGTTTTGGTCCATACTCCTCACCCACCTCTTCAATGTTTTCTTTATCGCCATGAGCGCTCGGATCCTATCTAGATAGTGCTGCTTGATGGTAAGCACCACTGTCAGATTTAGAGTATGGTGTTGACGTCTTAATCCGGCTGCTATGCACCGGATTCTGGGAGTAAAAACTCTACCAGTCGTCTTATATTCCACCACACTCTGGATCCAAGAAGCGTGTTGTCTGGCCGACTGTATCTTGCTCTCGATTTTTTGTACACGCCGCTTGGCTTTCTCGACCCCGTGATTGGTTGACCTCTCACGGGGGACGAGTTGCTTCACGGCGTTGTACACGGCAAAGTTGATATGCCAGATGTCTGCATTTTCCGGAATTTCCTCATCGATGACCGCGTTCATTCTAGCCAGGTCTTGTGGCTTTAGGTTGGCCCTGGTGTTAAGGCTAACTCTCGTCCTTAAGTCAATATCGGTGAACTCTAAGGGATGTTCCCCATCAGCTGGTAATTGCCGCGGTGGGACTGCGGCTGGCAGTTCTTCCAGCTGACGGGGTGCCCTTACATAACCTGTCCTGCGCAAGAAGGATACTTGATCTCTCAGGTGTTGTTGAGAGAAGGTGCGATATTCTGGATGCATTTCGCACTAAAGTGCATGCAATCGAACCATGTATCCCCTTCGTTCAGGTTCGCTACTCTCACAGCAGGTCAGCAAGTCATCCCGAAGTTCCTTCGTCCACTTAAAGCGTCCGTGTGCATTGCCAATATTGTCGTTGTTGAGACTATCCGGTGAGGCCCCTCCCACCTGTCTCTGACCCCCATCCGCTTGGGGTCGATCGTGAGGGGCCCTTCTCCTCAGGTTGTACGGAACCAGAAGTAGTCTAGGGGGTACCAGGTGGTTAGCCTTGGTACCCCCCAGCCGACATTAGTCAGGCAGAGTTACCTCTGCCTGTCCAGGGTGCACCAGCGCGGAGGTTGCCGGTCTTGCACCTCTTATTTTTTATTTTTTTTTTTTTCGGAATATCCGATGCCGGTCAGTCCTCCCGTGGCCTCCGACGCCTCACGGGAGTCGCGCCGGCGCATCAACTACAGCCACTCCCCACATCCCGCAGGGTTAGTGACTGTAGATACCAGAATCGTGTGCCCTAAGCAGACGGAGAGAACCCAGAATGACCGCCTTCTGCATTTGACCTGCCAGCCACTCGGCTGGTGTTTGGCAGGCCGGTATGATCTTCAGTTCCGAGAGCAGCGTAGGCTTTATCCCTCCGAGTACACCGATAATAAGGACGACCATTTTGACCGAGTAGCCTGGGTACAGCACTTGGAGCTCGTACCGGAGATCGCGATATTTGGTCCGTTTCTCCTCCTCCTTCAAGGTGATGTTTTTCTCCGCAGGTGCCGAGAACTCGATAACATACATCACCTTGAGTTGATGGTCGAGGAGGACTATGTCAGGCTTGTTGGCTTGGATTAGCCTGACAGTCGGGAACGAGTAGTTCCAGTAAATCCGGCATTTCTCGTTCTCGACAACGGACTCAATATCTCCGGGGACGTAAGGCAGCACTGGTGTCTGGTCTACCCCGTACGAGTGCCTTAGATGGTAGTATAGCACTCGTAAAGCCGCGTTATGTCGGTGGATGTAGG
Organism: Rhamnusium bicolor; assembly: GCA_029963845.1. Taxonomy (NCBI): domain Eukaryota; kingdom Metazoa; phylum Arthropoda; class Insecta; order Coleoptera; family Cerambycidae; genus Rhamnusium; species Rhamnusium bicolor. The sequence continues at coordinate 402,184 of JANEYF010003428.1, read as the reverse complement.
CCGAAATCGCATATATGGGGCATGCAGAAAGTAAGTGCATGAGCGATTCCGGCGCCTGATGGCAGGTCCTGCAGTTGATATCAGGGACCTCTACACGCCACACGCGGCTACGGTAGACCAAGGTGTTGATAACACCATCTTGGCAGGCCATAATGAATCCCTCGGTCTCCGACTTAAGCCCTGCTGACCTTAGAAAGGCGAAGGTCAGCCTGGTCGATAAACCCAGTGTTTCTATGTTCTTATAGAAGACACCATGCTGGGGTTTAACGACGTGCTGCCGAAACAGATTTTCCTGTTCGGCAGCTCTTATTCGGGCTTTCAGACGATTTGGCTGAAGTTCGGTGACTGACTCAACATCAGCACCTCGCCGGCCTCCTCGCCTGATGTCAAATGCGAGACCGAGTTCATCTGCGGCTCTTTTTGCTGCCTTGAACAATCCTGCTCCCACTCCTACAGTTTCGTGATGTTTTACGAACCGCAAGAGGGGATCTGAGCTCCTGAGTATGTTACATGCCATACTCAGTACTACTCTGCCATGCGTACACTCCAGGCTCAAGAGTCCTCGGCCCCCCCGTTGACGTGGGAGGTACACACGAGGAACGGACGATCTAGGATGAATACTTCTGTGAATATTCATCATCTTGCGGGTATCTCTGTCTAATTGGCGCAGCTCATCTACCCTCCACTTTACTACTCCGAAGGAGTAGAGCAGAATCGGAACGGCAAGCATATTAGTTGCAGACACCTTGTTCTTCCCCGAAAGTTCGGAAGACCAAATCTTTCGGAGGCGGTGTCTGTACTTGCCGCGGAGAGAATCCTTTATTTGTGTCACATCTTGGATGTGCCTTTGTTGCACACCCAGGTATGTATAGGTCTCTCCGGCATCCAGATGTCTTAGGATGCTTCCGTCTGCGAGCTGCGCATCATCAGAGAATTCCCCGCATCGTCCTCTCTTGAGGTGGACGACTGCACATTTGTCCAACCCGAACTCCATACCAATTGCTCGCGTATATTCTGTTGATTTGCCAGATGTCTACATCTTCCGGAATTTCCTCATCGATGACCGCGTCCATTCTAGCCAGGTCTTGTGGCTTTAGGTTAGCCCTGGTGTTAAGGCTAACCCTCGTCCTTAAGTCTACATCGGTGAACTCTAAAGGATGTTCCCCATCAGCTGGTAATTGCCGCGGTGGTACTGCGGCTGGCAGTTCTTCCAGCTGACGGGGTGCCCTTACGTAACCTGTCCTAAGCAGAAAGGATACTTGATCTCTCAGATGTTGTTGAGAGAAGGCGCGATGCTCTGGGTGCATTTCGCACCAAAGTGCATGCAATCGCGCCATGTATCCCCTTCGCTCAGGTTCGCTACTCTCGCGGCAGGTCAGCAAGTCATCCCGAAGTTTCCTCGTCCACTTAAAGCGTCCGTGTGCTATGCTGTTGTCGTCATTGGTGAGACTATCCGGTGAGGCCCTTCCCGCCTGTCCCTGACCCCCATCCGCTTGGGGTCGATCGTGAGGGGCCCTTCTTCTAAGGTTATAAGGAACTAGAAGTAGAAGGAGTACCAGGTGGTTAGCCTTGGTACCCCCCGGCCGACATTAGTCAGGCAGAGTTACCTCTGCCTGTCCAGGGTGCACCAACGTGGAGGTTGCCGGTCCTTTGCACCCCTCTTATTATTATTATTATTGTTATTATTATTATTATTAATATTATAAACTAAGCCGTATAGTAATAATTTTAAAATCGATTTGTTTCAGATTATTAGTATACCTGACTTAGAATCAGTTTACGAAGTACCAGTATTCATGGAAAATCATGGTATGGCCGAATACCTAAGTCACAGATTACACTTAGGTATAACTCCACTTGCCCCCATGAGGAAGTATATGAAACCCTGGATAGATTTAGGAGAAAAAATGCGCCATTTAAAATATGAAGTTATGGTTGCGATTGTTGGAAAATATACAAGACTTGAAGATTCCTATACATCTATTACAAAGGCTTTGCATCACGCTGGAAATAAAATTGGTTATAAAGTAAACATTAAGTTTATTGAAGCATCAAATTTAGAATCAACAATGCTCTCTGATAATCCTGCTTCTTACCATGATGCATGGCATAATTTATGTGTCTGCGAGTAAGTAGTTAATCATTCATAAAAGTATAGTTTGTCATAAAATATTTTGACAATGTGTCAAATACAAAATAATAATTTTTTACAATAGATTTCACCACAGGGTCATTCTAAGATACTTTCCTTGACTTTATCAAATAATTTTCATCATGTGTCACTAACTTTGATACTTCTTATGAGTGTCATTGGATTTTTTTATGGTTCAGTAGTGCTCCTATTTTCCCTTTCAACGATATTTCACAATGCCAGAAAAAAGTTTGTTACTAGTGTGAAATTGAAAAAATGTGTTTTTCTGAGTAGGCTAAGAAAATAAATATTCATTTGAAAAATTCCAAAATTATTAGCTCTCAACATAAAACAATACAAAAAAATTTAAATAATAGGGTGTTTGACACTATGAAAAATAGTTCTTAAATTAAGTGAATATGATAATTTATCGAATAAGAAATTAGAAATTTTTGATTTGTATTTACAAAACCATGAGGTTGATTTATTATTTCAATTTTAAAATTCTGTGAACGACATTGCCAAGTCCTCGGAGTAGTCGACACCTCTAAGCACGTGGTAGGGGGGTACGGGTTGAGACAAAAGTTCTAAAGCCAAAATAAAAGGTCCTGGTTTCCTTCCTCACAATACGGCTGGCCGATCAGCTAGCAGATGGTGTGGGTAAAAAAACAAAAGAGCGCCACCCGTTCTCAGCCGGTGGTATGGGAGAGGACCTTAATCAGACTAAATGGGAGTGATTGTACAATTAAAAAGAAAAGGCAGAACTACTTTGTACTGACAATTAATTAAACCCAAAACTACTAGGAAATTGATATTTTCCCTATATACTGCATAAATCTTCAATGTTTTATATGACATCACCACCATCGTGCACTGGCCGGTAACCTAGGTTGCCAAAGGGACAAGCTCCTTCTTCTGAATTTATAGTTCTATAATCTAAACGTTCTATGATCTGACCTGATCTGTCAAAAGCGTCAAATCAAAATAATAAATGGATACTAATAAACAAATTATTATGAACAAACTACTTGAATACTCTGTGTGTCTCGAGACGGACAATTAAATACATCACAATACTAGCTACCTAGTCTACTAACTTATTATTAACGGTAGGTTATATCTATTTCTAGTGATACTAATTTGTCAACTGAGACTAAATATGTGAATTCCAGGTCCCTGGCTAGTTGATTAAGGAATAAAATAAATGATATGTGATTATCTGGTTTCCTTATACGAGGGTGGCTAGATCCACGACGTCTAAAAAAATGCTATAAATCCTCGGTACCATCAAACACTACGTACTATCGGGGGTACCTCCATATATCTCGGCTCCTACTGTCCCAATGCCAATAGGGCAAATAACCCAGCATAAACTTGGATACAATACAATTAAATCATCAGAGAAATAGTACATAAAAAGAAAAAGGCCTGAAATGGAAAAAAAAGTGTCATCGATATCATAGTTATTGCTTTGATCTCGCACGATGGAGGTAATTACTAAGCGTGTACTCTAATTAACATACCTGGTTGGTATGAGGCCTAAAAGCATGCTGATAGCTATACCGTCGAAGTTTTTCTTTCCTTTCTCAGAAGCAAATCAGCTATTTACCAGCTTATTTCATATAACTGAGAAAGTATCAAGGGAAAATATCCATATCTCTTTGAAACTGATCTTAAAATTCAAAAAATCTTACTCAAATCGACAGTCTGGGCAGATGCTTCTTGCAGGTAGAACCCTCGGAAAATTAAATATGTCTGTCCATTTTTTATTGAAGATTCTTCAAAATCGCGGGTACGTAGGGATTTTTAAATTTCACCAAGAATGTTAATTTTGACATTTATTTGACAGTTTGTTTATTTAACCAGGATTATTAATTATTTACAAAAATATCACCGTGTCTGGTATTTTAAAGTATTATTCTGGTTACAACTAGGAGAAAAGTGGCCCATCATTTTCAGCGCCTACATAATCTATAACTTGTTTATTTCCAGATATTTACACTTGTCTTTTTTCTTCATCAAGAAAACTGAGAGACTAGCAGAGAGCATCATTATGACGGGACTATGAGACAGTTAGCTAGTACCATTAATAAACATGTGGTCTACATTATATCAATTAAGATCAATATGTCACAAAATGCAATCCGCCATGATGGTGTTAAGTTTGATGTTACTCTTGTAGTAAGCAAAACCTACGATTATCTTATTGTGACTGCTTTGTGAATATTTGGACTGATTTCGTGTAGTTTTTTCAAGTTTATAATAATTAATCATAGAGGGTCTTCTAAGCGAACAGTACGAATTTGCCAAGAATTGACACAATACTGGTGACTAAATTCTTTGCGATTAATTCCGATTTTTGTTCTGCCGAATTTAGGAACATTAAAACATCTGTGTAAATATATAATATTTGTTTTAGAGATGTGGATTTCATGGAAAAGTTAGACCTAACCTCAAAAATAAAAATATAATGGAGACAGCAATTGGTACAATCAATTAAATTAGATTTGAAAAATTTAAAGTGAAGTGAAAAATTTATGATAAACCCACCATTTTAATTCCTATAATGCATTATTTCCTTCCGGCAAAAAATATTTTTTACACTGTCATGTTTTTTGTCATAATATTGGCTTATTACAGACTTTCATAAAATATGTTCCTGCTCTTAGTAGTCTTAAGTTTGAAATGTAAACAAGTGGTGCCAGATTGTTATAAATGGCTAACGGCTTTCAGGGTTTTATTTTTATTAATAATATATTAAATACCTTATACTTTTAACTTATTAACTACAATTATTGTCTCAGTTATCATGATATGTTTATCCAACAATTCTTGTAGTTTTATCATCAAAAAAGATATACATTTTGTTGAATGTGATTTATAAATTGCACATTTTGGTAACCCTGCCCAAACCTTACAACAGTTATGTACAAGATTTACTGCGCATGTGCAGGATGCGCGTTGAAAAGTACCTCGGACTAGTCCACGGCTTATAAACAAAACGGTTACCGCATTCACGCTCTTGCCTATCAGATCGCGAAACATCACAAAGTGCTCTCCATCTCACTTTCATTACCTTCTCACTCCAATTCACATCAAAGTACATTATTATTTAGAGAAAAGAAAGAAATTTGAACTGATGGATTGATTAATGACTACAGTTTAAACATTTAATACCATCATAATAATAAATAATGTAGGTGCAGGTTCGAAATTTGATGTTTAACTAACTTAGCGCCCAAAACTACACATCCATTATTATTAGGAAACAAAAACTAATATTAACTTATTCAGCAATTATGCAACAATTTTTTCAATCATTTTTAATTATCGTAGGTAGGTAGTTATTTAATAGGTATTTCAATAATTATTTATGAAATTAAACCCAAGAAATAGTATTTTGAGGCATTTATATTAAAATAAATATAGACAAGTTGATATTTTGAAAGTTTAATAAAAATATACCTCATGCATACATAATAATTTAAAAAGTATCACAAATTACAAACTATTTGGCACAACAAATTATTTATTATTTAAATAATAACAATAAAAGTGGTTTTCTCACAAAATTCTTCTTACTGTCAGCTACCCTGGCTCGTAGTAATCATAGTATATGTATTACACAGTTTTACATATTTAGACAAGATAAACAGGAACAAGTAAGACTAACACAAAATAGAGAATACTTTTAATGTTTTTTTTTTTTTTTTTTTTTATTTTAATTCGATAGAGATATTTGCCTCTTGTAGTTTATTTTGAATTCAGGCAGCATCTCGTTTTTCACGACTGTTTTGTAATTCCTGATCCATTCACTGTATTGACAATCTTACTTTATTTAAGTATGTTTCACCAAGAACCAACCGCTGACTCCATTCAATTAATATTGATAGATAGTTGATTGTGCCAGTCAGCCAGTATATCATCCACTAATTTTTTTTTGCTCACGCTTTTCTGCACGTCTAGTTCTATTTTCTTTTTCAGACCTACAGTCAACTCTAATTGTTTTTAAGAATTTTGAAGGCACGGTGGCTATAAAGAATAAATGTTTATTATTTATATTATTCTTCAAATTAGTTGCATGACTTATTACCTGGTTTTAGCTTCCTTTTTATTTTGGGATTCATCAAATAGTATACCAGTTTTAGGATCCCATTTGTCTGTTTGGTGGCAGGCTTTTATCCAATCATTTCTTTTATTTTCATCCTTTGGAAAGTTGTAAATAGTGAAATGAAATATCTAAACCATGTTTCCTGCCTACTATTAAAAAATATCTGTTACATACAGCTACTGCACATCTGGACCCGGTCATTTTTATTCTGTTGGAAAAAATTAGGTAATTTTAAATAAACGAAATTGCGAAATAGGCTTGTTTTTGCTACAATACCTAAATTAATAAAACAAGAAAAATACTAATTAATTATTAATATAAAGCACAAGTCGTGGTAACATATTCACTCACAGAAAACAGTAAAATACTCACCTCTGATTTTATAAATTAATATATGTATGTATAGGTTAAGTACTAGTGTCTTATTCACTGAAATTCACATGGAATTAATCATTAAAATGTAATAATCACTTATCTTATATCTTGACGAAACAAGTAAAAGTCGAAACAAAGCAGAAATCGAAGAAAATTAAAAACAACACAAAAATACAAAAATAAACACTTCGAATGAAAAGCGAAAAACCTTTTGTGACGTCATTGACGTTTCCCCCACCATAATTTTATTAAATGCGACATGAACCGTGGCACTATTCCACTTTCCCAGACATGTCTGATGGACATTTTCAATGGACTTGTCTCACCCTCCCATCTTTAATTTGTTTACTTTTAATTTTAAAGCTAACTAGGTACTTAAGTTTATAAAAGTGTATATAATGTAGGTAATTAAAACATTATTTATTAGACAATCCTCAACATAACCTCAAAATGACAAACATGACATATGTGAAAGACTTCACTAGTTACATCAGTTGTAAAGTTTAAATCTACTGAAAGTATAAGACAAAATAGTACTGACATCAAAGTGATCCTCACAAAAATACAGCATACTTTTACTCGATAATAATATTGTGTCTCGCCTGGTAAGTTGTGACCAAGTCTTTCTCATTTTAGTATCATCCAGCAGTTTTATAAACAACTGTTATGGTGTCTACACTTGTACTCTTGCACTTTGGCACCAAACACCACATGGTAACTCATTATTTTATATGATAAATGAAAAAAAAACGATACTGAGTGTTACTTGTGCTTGTTTGTTTACTACAAAACTGATGTCAAGCAGATAGTGACATGGCGGCTCGTGTTTTCGCGCCAATTTATATATTTGAATGCTATTTTATCCTATAAGGCGATTTCATTTAAACGAAATAAAAATTCCTGTGAACTAATACTATGATTTGAACATTTTAAGACAATTTAAAAATAAGAGTCAAATAGCCTATTGTTCAATATGTCGTCCTTATTCTTTGAAAAAATTTTAACATTGAATTACACATTCCATGTATTTCTGTTAATTCCTTCCAAACTATTTCTTATACGTTCTTCTAAAATTTGTATATTTTCTGGTGGGTCAAATTCATAGCCTTCATTTGACCTCAAAGATAACAATCAAAAGAACCTAGTTTAGAAGAGTTAGCTGGCCATAGAATATTTCCTTCGTTTACAATAATTTCTTCCCATCATTTTCTTGTAAACCTTGAGCAATGGTTGATTGTGTGAGTAATAATGACTTAAAATTTTGCATACTTGAAATTTGTATTACTGATGCATAAGGCATTCTCTTCTACATATTATAATACATTATTTTGCTTTTCAGGATCTATCTCATAAATACCCTTTCGTTTTTTCATGAAACTTCCATAACTTAATTAATTAATAACAAGAGACCTGAAATACCTTTGATTTGTGCGTATATTATCTGGAAAATTATCCTTATAAATTCTTGAGCCTTCGGTACCTTTTCTATTTAATTTAAAATTTAATAACTTTTCTTCATTTGAATATCTCAAATCCATAATAAATTTAAAGAAAGAACTTGATAAAACAAAATGCAAAATACGTAACAACAGGGTAATAGGCAAATCACAAGTAAAACAGTAGTAATAAGAAAAATAGCAACTGGTATGGTGATAACAACACAAATAAAAGTCAATTAAATACTGTTTTGTCTTTTGTCATAGTAACAAAATTCATAGCCGAGTATTATAAAAATCGTTGCAATTAGTGGACCATTTATTTATTATTTTAATTTCAAGGTGTCAATTATTTGAACAATATAATTCAGTTTAAATTCATTGTACGGTTTAAAATTTGGTATTTTTTTTTTCAAATAAAAGCATACTCAGAAAAATACATTTCAATTTCACACTAGTAACTAACTTTTCTGACATTACAACACATCGTTGAAAAGGGAATGAAGAACATTATTGAACCATAAAATGATACAATATGGTGTCCATGAGTTAGTAGTATTAACTCAAAAAACAAATGTTATATATAATATATATAACACCACATGAAATTACAACCCCTTTATCCCTGAAGGTCTGGAATGACCTTGTGTGGGAGAGGGCTACACATTTAGAGATAATGGACAGACACCCAATATCCGAGTATACTACGATTAATCTCTCTCACAGAAAAATCCCAGTTCCTCGACTGGGAATCGAACCCGGGACCCCGAAGTTTCGAGGCAAGTACGTTACCTCTAGACCACGGAGCCATTAGCAAATGTTAGAAGGAAAGCACCATAAAAAAGTGTCCTAACAATGTATTTATTAAAATATCACTGATCATTAAATTAGATACGGGAAGTTTTTTTATAATGTGCCATTTCAGTTTTAACGGAATTATCTCGAAAACGAAAATAGATATATCAAATTTAAAAACACCATCGACAAGGTCATACAATTTTTCAAAACTCCCCATTTAACCATTTTTCTATCTCCCATAATAACCGAGATAGCAACACGTGCACCCCAATTTAGGGCAGACTATATATTTAATATATTTCTTCATACTGGTTCACGTAATTTTTTGAAAATTTTGGTTTTAATATTTTGTTGCATATCTGGTTTGTTTTTGAAAACTAAATGTATATTTAATGTCATGACACTTTTACATATTTCCTGAATGCAGACTCCACAATAAATTATAGGGCCTCATTTCTTTATACCTGAAACAAAATCTCTGACTTTCGAGAGATTACTTCGGAAATCAGGAGGCGATAAAGCACACAAACATGCATATAATTTAACTTTAAAATTATGACATTTTCAAAAAATCTATTTTCATATTAAAAAAATGCATGAAGAAGAAAAGCATCTCAAATTTGCTTTTTTCCCCTTGAAGATCCATTTATAGGGTGTTTTTTTTTTATTGATTTTAACTTTATTGTCAAATTTGAAATACTGCGAGTTAAAATGTTACCTGAGGAGAGGAGCGTGTGAAATTAAAAGGTTGTTTATTTCGTATTTCAAAAGTTAGAAAAAAATATTTATTTCAGTTAAATTACAAAATAGTAATAAATACTGGAAATAATACCAATGATGCAAATTTATAAATCATTAAGAAATGTGTGTTGCCAAATTTATTTAATCTTCAATGAAATAAACTGAGAGGATTTCAACTTTGATACCTATTTGGGTATTATTTCCAGTATTTATTACTATTTTGTAAATTAACCTTTTACCCTCTCTGTTGGAATACTTTGGTATTATAATTTTTATTATACCTTTATGAAACACAACAATTTTCTGAGTATGTATTGGATTTTAATCAAAATCAATCAAAATATACTTTATTATCCAGAAGAATACAGATTCTTGTTGACAAAGCGAAATAAATAATAAAAAATATAAAAGCAATATAAAAATATAAAATATATGTACTATACCACAAATATAAACCAGATTTTCCATCCAATGTTACAGTATTTGATTAAAAAATTATGACTGCAGATGTCGCTGATATATAGAATACTGTAGAAAATATAAAGAGAATATAGTTTTGAGTGAGGTTTCGAGCTGGGAGCAATTTCAATGCATCAAAGGTTATTTCCTGTGTGTACGGACAATCACGTGCATGGCAGCCGCGCCGTTTAACAGTACCAAGCCACAGAATGTGTATAACCAAGCGTTTAACTTTGCTAGTGCTATTGCACAGAGTTGACTTTCAAAATTTATATAAACTTAAAACTGTTTTATTTTTGAATGAATTAATCAAACTGATATTGTTATTACTATTGTTCTTGTTATACAAAATCTTTGACTTACAAATTATATTTGACTAAAAGGAGTTTACTATTGTAAATTTAATTACCAATTTAAATATGCCAAATACATATTTATAAAATACTAACTTGCTTAAATTTACCATATTTTCAAAAAATTTATAATCATATTCTAATATTTACACGACAATCTGAAACAGTTAAAATTAAAACAAAATGTAGTAATAATGAAACTCGAGATTTCAAAAATAAAAATAGATTTCACAATGATGTTGTCTGTCTGTCTGCCCACTAGATTTTGTCCGCGATCTAGGCCAAAACTATTTGAATTGTCAATCTAAAATTTTTTATCTGGCCTTTTGATATGGTAGAGCCCAGTTAATTTCCATTAAAATCGGTCAACTGATAGTGACAGTTTATACGTGTCATTTTTAGATTTTCACTTTCTTAGTGTGCGTAAGGGAAGTATTTTTTGATGGAGGAAAATTAAATTTAGCATGTAGTTGACTATTATCTAGGAAGAAAACGGATAATATTTTTGCAAAAAAATATACAGGGTGAACCAAACACTAAAAAAATGTGTATGATTCATAATGTTGCTACAAAATTGTTTTTAAATAAAAAAAAAGCCTTGAGTTGTCTAAAAGTATCTTAGGCAACATTAGTATCTTATTTACTTATAAAATATCTACGTTACTCAAAAGTAACTTAAGATAATTTTAAGTAAGATACTTTCCAAAAGTATCTTGTATCTGAAGATACTTGTTGTGAAAAGTATCTAACTTAGATAATTTTTCTAAAGTATTAGCTATATTAGACATAGTACATTGAAGGAGGACTGAAAATTGGCATTGTATCGCGGGCAGTGTGCACTATTAAACACACGACAGCTAGATGGAAAACGATTTCTCTGCTATCCTAATGTTTACGTTGACGAGCGATGGCTTACCTGCCTCTGGTTTACATTGTAACATTGCCATTTAAGAGACCCATGTCTAATGATTCAGTGCACAATAATAATCTGTATAGTTCTAGTTTATTTTTATTTTTTACGTTTTTATATTGCTGTTATCGCCGCTCACCTAGGACACCGCGTTGTTATCACTTTATCTGAATAGTCGCTGATTCAGTAAATATCACAGTGCGTTCTGGAAAAATTAACCATGTGACAAATTTGATAATATTTTTTTTCTTTGTTATTAATGTACAATTGGGATTTTTTATACGAAGTATCAATGAAATATAACAAAAAATAATACGTTCTTGTAAATTTTTTGAAAAATGTAAGATCTCCGATTAAAGCTAAAAATTTCTCTCTGCGCTATAATTTCGATCAAATTCATTTGAATTACTAAAACGTGTAAAACATCTTTTTCATTCACTGCCCCCACGAGATAGGCCGGGAATCCCTAACCTAGAAATTTCTCCGAACCTTGAATTTGTCATGGGATAAAGATCTTTAACGTGTTCACTTTGAAATAGTAATGTATAAAAGCATATTGCCTATATGCTCTAAATGTTTTTATTCAGAATTGCAAAATATTTCGAGAAATGAAATGCGGTTTTAAGGAAAAATACGGGGCTTTTATTTTTCTCTTCTCTACATAAAGTTTCCATTTTAATGTATATACTATTCTCTATTTCCAATTTAGTATGTCTTTAATTTTCCAAAGCAAATTTTAACGCACACTCACACAGCCACACACGCACGCACTCACACACACACGCACACACACTCGCACATACACACACAGACATGCACGCACGCACGCACATACACACACACGTTTATGTGTGAGTTGATCATAAGTTAAATCTAAAATATCAAAATGTCCACCAATCTTCAACCAATTTTCTCGGCTTATATCGTCCTCTGGGACAGAACAAAAGTTTATAACAGAATTTTTTCTACTGCTGTTACCACATCCATTAACCACACGTCTTTTCTCTGGCAGAAACCATGGTACAGTAATTATTTTTTTAAAATAAACTTGCAAGGAAGTTACTTAAGTAAATTTTAAAAATAAATGCAAAAGCCACTCAATAGCTTCACCAGTTAATTCTATATTTTACTATTAGTAGAGACGGTCACGTGTACGGTAGCCATTGAAGGTGGCGACGCGGTTAGATTATTGTCAGCTAGTAAATAAGTTAGACACAGTACCACAGAATCAGAGGACATTAAATGTGTGACTGTACCTAGCTTGAAAAATGTCACAAAAATAAAATTACAATTAATTGATAATTGTATGTACGTAATGAGAATTTTAAAATAACATGAAATTAAATTAAATCTGTATTTTTGTATTTTTTTATTCATATACTTCACATTACCAAATCTACGAGCTTTATTCAAGTAAAAGTTCTATTTTTAATTCAAATAATTTTCAAATTTAAAAACTTAAAAAATCGGTAGAATCAACGCCATACCTATTAATAAAAATAAGAGCATACTGGGCATAGGATATGGTTCATAATACTTTAACATGCCAGTCCTTATCTGATCATTCATGCGGCCGGCTACAGAAAGCATTACCGAGATCCCTCGAGATGCGACGACGCATGTGAATTTTCAATATAACTCGATAATAACGCCATAAGGTGGGACTTCTGGCTCTACTGATTTTATGACTGTACATATAAAAAGTCATAAGTAATAACAAAGAGCTTTTTTTACTGTTTTTCTGAAATCTCATAGATTTAATGACTTAACTAATTAATTAATAAAAAGAAATATTGAAATACAAGAAATTATAGGATATAAATTAATTAAATGTATAACAAGGTTATGCTATTTCTTAAATCCAGATCAAAAAGAGTGTTAACGTTATTAGCGAGCCGAGGCATTATCACAAGGGGAGTGAGTGGTGGTGACTACTGGTGGTACATTGGTACATCAATGAAGGTACATTAAAACGTACTAGTTCCAAAATGCTAGATGCATTAATTATACTATTCACAACTTTATATAAAAACATAAGTATTGCTACCTTATGTCTCATATTCAGAGATGGTATATTAAATTCAATTCTTAGGTGTGAAGATCTAACATAGTTGTAATTTGGTCTAGTGTGATATTTTTTATAATTAAATATATTTAAAAAATTAGTTTTGTACTTTTTCAACAGTATAAAGATAAGTTTTGGGGTTTATTGTGCCAAATTATGGCTCCTAATCAAGTTTCGTCTTTACAAATGCATAGTACAGAGTTGTACTGGTGACAGAAGATGTTTGTCTTATTATTTACCCTGCATTCTATTAGCAGCTGATGCGGAGACGTTATATATATGTTCAGAAAATGATAGTTGGCAATCATAAGTAACATCTAGGTACTTATTGGTCACCATTTAATTTGCGTCCTTAATTTTGTAGTCAAACACAATGGGAATCCTCTTTCTAGTGATAGTTATTATAAAACAATTTTTTATATTAAATTGTAATTTGAAGTCACAGCTCCATTTGTGAATACAATCAATATAATTCTGGAGCTCCACATAGTCTCTATTTTTTTTTTGTAAGTTTTAAAATCATTGCAAAAAGTAAACATTTTGAGAATTTGGCAACCGAAGGCAAGTCATTAATGAACAATATGAATAATATTGAGCCCAAATTTGAGCCTTGCGGAATTCCAGAATTTGCATAATATTTTCCAGAGGTATTCCCATTATCCTTCACTACAAAATGTTTGTTCTGTAAATAGCTTTTCAATAACAACATAATTTTTAAAGACAAACCAAATTTATTCCACTTTTCCAACAACAAAAAAACATGATCAACTTTTCGAATGCTTTGGTAAAATCTGTAAAGATTATGTCAAGTTGCTCTTTTTCCTCCAAAGTTTCATAATCATAATTGAAGACCTGACCGGAACAACGTCGTAAGCGACAATTTTCGAGAAATGGTGTTTTCAGAAGAATAACGTAAATGATAATAGTAATGTGTTCATACTCAAATCAACAAAATATACCTTTCAACTGTGGAGGGGATGGCAACTCGTCTCAGTGGAAAAACGTTGTGTGTTTCATTATGGCTAAACCTAAGTGTGTTTTAAGTCCGTATGGTACAAAGTGGCTGAATAAAGGTAAAAAACGGAAAGTTAATTTAGAATGGAAAGACGATCAAAGAAAAATATTGAGACAATCAGGGAAGGCTTACACAAACAGGAAAAATCAAAATAAAACAGCCAAAGAGGAACCTGAAGCCGTAAGTGGAATAACGTTGTAAATACCTACTTAGTTTTTTATTGTTTCATTTATTGTAGGAAAAGGTCTGTCATTGCAACAGGGCTGGATGTGCCCATATTACCTTTGATGAAAAAAGAATTTGTTTACCAAATTTTATAAGCTGACACATTCTAAACAAAATGCTTTCTTATCTCAATCTTGTATGGAACTACGTGTCATAAAAAGACGCATAATGCCGAAATATATTAGCCGTAGGCATTGTACTTTGAAGTATTTTATTACTTGCAATAATAGTGCAAAGCTCCTTATTTGTCAAGAAACGTTATGCAGTATCTTTAGAGTAACACCCCGAAAAATTCAGGTTATTCAGGAAAAAATAAAAAACAGTGAAAATACAGATGACGAGACATGGTAAACACCTGAATCGACCACATAAAATTGGAGACTACAATAGTTCTTATAAGAGGGCATATAAAATCGTTTCCAGCACAAGAAAGTCACTATAGCCATGGAAATAATAGCAACTGACGTACTTACCACCACAATGCTTATTTGTGGGTGTGTGACTTGTCACTTTGGCACCCTTCAGTACGGTAACGGTTCTTAGAACTTTTTTATTACGGTAACGGTCTCGAGCGCTAGTTCCTGTTTTAAAGTGTAGGAACACCACTTTAATCTATCAGCGGTGTGATAGAAGCTAGGATAACTCAGTGAAGAAACGGAATGCCAGGCGGTCTGTGTGTGTAGTTGTCGTTTGCGTAGCAATGGACAACTTAACCTTACCTGCCGAAAGTGACTCTCGGTGTACAAGCAGATTTGCTTACTTATATCTTTAAATAAAAGGTAGAAGTTCAACTTCACTTGCTCCAAAAAATTATATATATATATATATATATATATATATATATATATATATATATATATATATATATATATATATATATATATATATATATATATATATGTATATATATATATATATGCTGTGTTAAGGACAATAAATTCACTATAAGAATTTATTGCCAAGTATGATTTTGAGCACTCATATGGATGGTACACGAAGTGCTAATGTAGTACTACGCACACCACAAACCACTTTTACACGGGTACAACGAAATGTGGTCGCACAATTATTAAAAATTTACATCCACAGTACAAAAGTTTACCCAACAGACAGTTTAAAGTAAAGGTGAAATACTTTTTAGCGAATAAGGTGTTTTAGGGGATTTCGGACTTTTTCAATTCTTCTAATTTTTAACCATTTATTTTATTTTATTATACTGCTGTAATTGTAAGCAATATATTTTAAACTATTTACTATTTATATTAAAATATAGTATATGTTACATAAGATTGTACGACATGTTCAACACCGTAGATAACGGTATTTAATGAATAAAGAATATATTATTATATTATTATTACTATTTCGGCTTATCCGATGCCGGACTATCCTCCCGAGGCCTCCGATGCCTTACGGGAGTTGCGGCGGCGTATTAACTACAGCCACTCTCCACTTCCCTCAGGGTTAGTGACTGTAGATACCAGAATCATGTGCCCTAAGTAGACGGAGAGAACCCAGAGTGACCGCCTTCTGCATTTGGCCTGCCAGCCACTCGGCTGATTTTTGGCAGGCCGGTATGATCTCCATTTCAGAGAGCAGCGTAGGCTTTATCCCTTCGAGTGCACCGATTATTAGGACGACCATTTTGACTGAGTAACCTGGGTACAGCACCTGGAGCTCGTACCGGAGATCGCGATATTTGGTCCGTTTCTCCTCCTCCTTGGATTAGCCTGACCGTCGGGAACGAGTAGTTCCAGTAACTCTCTCGTTCTCGACAACGAACTCAATATGTCTGGGGATGTAAGGCAGCATTGGTGTCTGGTCTACCCCGTCTTAGATGGTAGTATAGCACTCGTAACGCCGCCGAAACGCATATATGGGACATGCAGAGAGTAAGTGCATGAGCGATTCCGACGCCTGCCGACAGGTCCTGCACTTAATGTCAGGAACCTCTACACGCCACACGCGCCTACGGTAGACCAAGGTATTGATAACACCATCCTGGCAGATCATAATGAATCCCTCGGTCTCTAACTTAAGCCCGGCTGACCTTAAAAAGGCGAATGTTCGCCTGGTCGATAAGCCCAGCGTTTCTATGTTCTTATAGAAGACACATGCTGCCGAAACAGTTTTTTCCTGTTCAGCAGCTCTGATTCGGGCTTTCAGACGATTTGGCTGAAGTTCGGTGACTGACTACATCAGCACCTCGCCGGCCTCCTCGCCTGATGTCAAATGCGAGACCGAGTTCATCTGTGGTTCTTTTTGCTACCTTGAACAATCCTGCTCCCACTCCTACAGTTTCGTGATGTTTTACAAACTATAAGAGGGGATCTGAGCTTTTGAGGATGTTACATGACATAATCAGTACTACTCTGCCATTCGTACACTCCAGTCTCGAGTCCCCCCCCCCCTTGACGTGGGAAGGTACACACGAGTAACGGACGATCTAGGATGAATACTTCTGTGAATATTCATCATCTTGCGGGTATCTCTGTCTAATTGACGCAGCTCATCCACAGTCCACTTTACTACTCCGAGGGAGTAGAGCAAAACCGGAACGGCAAGCATATTAGTTGCAGACACCTTGTTCTTCCCCGAAAATTCGGAAGACCAAATCTTTCGGAGGAGGTGTGTGTGTATTTGCCGTGGAGAGATTCCTTTATTTGTGTTACATCCGGGATGTGCCTTTGTTGCACACCCTCCAGGGTGTATGTATTGTTATTTTTATTTTATTTTATTTTTTTTCGGTTGCCCGACGCTGGACAGTCCTCCCGTGGCCTCCGACGCCTCACGGGAATCGCGCCAGCACATTAACCACAGCCACTGACCACATCCCGCAGGGATATTAACTGTAGGTTCCGGAATCGTGTGCCTTAAGCAGACGGAGAGAACCCAGAATGACCGCCTTCTGCATTTGACCTGCCAGCCAGTCGGCTGATTTTTGGCAGGCCGGTATGATCTTCAGTTCCGAGAGCAGCGTAGACTTTATCCCTCCGAGTACACCGATTATTAGGACGACCATTTTTACCGAATAACCTGGGTACAGCCCTTGGAGCTCGTACCAGAGATCGCGATATTTGGTCCGTTTCTCCTCTTTCAAGGTGATGTTTTTCTCGCAGGTGCCGAGAACTCGATGACATACATCACCTTGAGTTGATGGTCGAGGAGGACTATGTCAGGTTTATTGGCTTGGATCAGTCTGACCGTCGGGAATGAGTAGTTCCAATAACTTTCTCGTTCTCGACAACAGGCTCAATATCTTTGGGAATGTAAGGCAGCACTGGTGTCTGGTGTACCCCGTACGAGTGCCTTAGATGGTGGTGTAACACTCGTAACGCCGCGTTATGATGGTGGATGTAGGCGGAAATAGCATATATAGGGCATGCAGAAAGTAAGTGCATCAGCGATTCCGGCGCCTGATGGCAGGTCCTACAGTTGATATCAGGAACCTCTACACGCCACACGCGGTTACGATAGAACAAGGTGTTGACACACCATCCTGACAGGCCATAATGAATCCCCCCGATCTCTGACTTAAGCCCGGCTGACCTTAAAAAGGCGAATGTTATTATTATTGTTTTTATTTTCGGTTTCCCGACGCTGGACAGTCCCCCGTGGCCTCCGACGCCTCACTGGAGTCGCGCCAGCACATTAACCACAGCCACTCCCCACATCCCGCAGGGTTAGTGACTGTGGATTTCGTAATCGTGTGCCCTAAGCAGACGGAGAGAACCCAGAATGACCGCCTTCTGCATGTGGCCTGCCAGCTATTCTGCTAATTTTTGGCAGGCCGGTATGGTTTTCAGTTCCGAGAGCAGCGTAGGCTTTATCCCTCCGAGTACACCGATTATTAGGACGACCATTTTTGCCGAGTAGCCTGGGTACAGCACTTGAAGCTCGTACCGGAGGTCGCGATATTTGGTCCGTTTCTCCTCTTTCAAGGTGATGTTTTTCTCCTCAGGTGCCGAGAATACGATGACATACATCACCTTGAGTTGATGGTCGAGGAGAACTATGTCAGACTTATTGGCTTGGATTAGCCTGACCGTCGGGAATGAGTAGTTCCAGTAAATCCGACATTTCTCGTTCTCGACAACGGACTCAATATCTCCGGGGACTTAAGGCAGCACTGGTGTCTGGGTGTACCCCGTACGAGTGCCTTATATGGTAGTATAGCACTCGTAACGCCGCGTTATGCCGATGGATGTAAGCCGAAATCGCATATATGGGGCATGCAGATAGTAAGTGAATAAACGATTCCAGAGCTTGATGGCAGGTCCGATAGTTGATATCAGGAACCTCTACACGCGGCTGCGGTAGACAAAGGTGTTGATAACACCACTGAGGATGTTACATGCCATACTCAGTACTACTCTGCCATGCGTACACTCCATGCTCAAGAGGGCCCCCTGTTGACGTGGGAGCTACACACGAGGAACGGACGACCTAGGATGAATACTTCTGTGAATATTCATCATCTTGCGGGTATCTCTGTCTAATAGGCGCAGCTCATCTACTGTCCACTTTACTACTCCGAAGGAGTAGAGGAGAACAGGAATGCAAGCAAATTAGTTGCAGACACTTTGTTCTTCCCCGAAAGTGCGGAAGACCAAATCTTTCGGAGACAGTGTCTGTACTTGCCGCGGAGAGAATCCTTTATTTGTGTTACATCCTGGATGTGCCTTTGTTACACAGCCAGATATGTATAGTTCTCTCCGGCCTCCAGATGTCTTAGGATGCTTCCGTCTGCGAGCTGCGCATCTTCAGGGAATTCCCCGCATCGTCCTCTCTTGAGGTGGACGACTGCACATTTGTCCAACCCGAACTCCACACCAATGGCCCGCGTATATTCTTCGACCACCCTAAGAGCGTTTTGTACTTCGCGCTCTCCCGATGCATATAAAATAGATGGGTGACCTCTCTTCCTCTGGTCGCTGGCTGGTCCACATTGATATCCACGGGTTTGACGGAGCCCAACAGACAACGGCAGCAGTGAGATGCAGAAAAGGAGAGGACTCCGGGAGTCACCCTGGAAAAATCCTCCCCTAAATGCCACATGCTCTTTCGTGCCCCGCTGTGCACCTGATGTTATGGTGAAGCGAGTCTTCCAGAGCGGCAGCAGCTGTTCTATGCATCTCACTAGTGGTGCTGGTACTGCAAGACATTCGAGCAAGTACAACAATAGCTCATGCGATGTTGTATCAAATGCCTTGCGGTAATCAATCCAGATTCCGCTTGTACGATTGCACAGAATCCTGTCTAGCGGTCTATCAGCCGGCTGTCCTTGCAACCTGCCATGCCCTTCTTGGCACCACGCTGTTCGCGTATCTGCTGGAAGACTGGATCAACAGACCTCAGTGTCCTAGCGTACAAGATACGTGTCAATATCATGTAGCAGGAGTTGAGGCAAGTGATCGTCCTATAATTCCTTGGGTCGGAAGGATCCCCCCTGTTCGGGGATAAGCACAGTACGTCCCTCGACGAACCAGTCCGGAATCTGCTGCCCCTCGTTCAACCATGAGTTGAAAACTTGCGCGGCGGGTGGTGAGTGGAAGGAAATTTCTTCCACCACCAGTTGTTAATGCCGTCTGGGCCCGGTGCAGCGAAATTCTTGGTACCAACAAGTGCTTGTTGGACTTCCTCCGTACTGATTACCGGGCACACTTCTTCTGACTCTTCAAGATGTCTGTGGCACAGAGCCTCGAAGTGTGCAATTGCTGGAGAGTCGCTATTGAATGGACGCGTCGTTTCGTAGATTTCCTTCCAGAATGTTTCGACATCTTCTACAGTCGGCGGATTATCTACAACACGCTGTGGCTCTTGAAAGAGGCGGGAAGGTTCGTACGGAACAAATTGTTTTGTTCCATACTCCTCACTCGCCTGCTCAATGTTTTCTTTATCGCCATGAGTGCTTAGATCCTATCTAGACAGTGCTGCTTGATAGTAACCATCACTGTTAGATTTAGAGTATGGTGTTGACGTCTTAATCTGGCTTCTATGCGCCGGATTCTGGGAGTAAAGACTCTACCACTCGTCTTGTAATCCACCACACGCTGGATTCGGGAAGCGTGTTATCTGGCCGACTGTATCTTGCCCTCGATTTTCTGTACACGTCGCTTGGCTTTTTGAACCCCGTGATTGGTTGACCTCTCACGGGGGACGAGTTTCTTCGCGGCGTTGTACACAGCACAGTTGATTTGCAAGATGTCTGCATCTTCTGGAAGTTCCTCATCGATGACCGCGTCCATTCTAGCCTGGTCTTGTGGCTTTGGGTTAGCCCTGGTGTTAAGTCCCTGGTCCTTAAGTCTACATCGGGTGATTTCTAGAAGATGTTCCCCATCAGCTGCTAATTGCCGCGGTAGAACTGCGGCTGGCAGTTCTTCCAGCTGACGGGGTGCCCTTACGTAACCTGTCCTGCGCAAGAAGGATACTTGATCTCTCAGATGTTGTTGAGAGAAGGCGCGATGCTCTGGATGCATTTCGCACCAAAGTGCATGCCGTCGCGCTACGTATCCTCTTCGCTTAGGTTCCCTACTCTCGCGGCGGGTCAGCAAGTCATCCCGAAGTTCCCTCGACAACTTAAAGCGTCCGTGTTCATAGCCATTGTTGTCGTTGTTGAGACCATCCGGTGAGGTCCCTCCCGCCTGTCTCTGACCCCCATCCGCTTGGGGTCGATCGTGAGGGGCCCTTCTTCTCAAGTTGTAAGGAACCAGGAGTAGTAGGAGTACTAGGTGGTTAGCCTTGGTATTATTATTATTATAAATTTAATTTATTTGTTGGTTTATAAAATAGTATGATAGGTAACACATACGTAAGGTTTGTTAGGTTTGTCAGTAGACCCTCCACTGCGGCCATCAGCAGGCCTATTGTGGCTTAACACATACGTATGCAAAGAACAAATTTTGATTTTCATAAATAGGAATTAATATAGTCGAATAATTATAATACCTACTTTATAATGTAAAGTTTATTGTTTGGCGGCGATAAAGGGATCAAAGAAGCTGACGTTCTTTACGTTGCAGATAAGTTTGAAACTAACTGTACATACGATTTACATCTTACATTTCACAAAAAATACATATCTGTAGAGTTAAGAGGGCCTACTGGAATGCCTCCTCCATAATTCACATCGATCAGCCACCCCTTCCTTTGAAACTTGAAACAACTTGCATAGACAGTATCTTTATAATGATAATGAATAACTAACATACATTTGAAGTTACTTTTAGGTACGTTAGTCACTTTTATAGTATCTAGATCCTTTTAAAATAACTAAGATACTTTTTTTAAGATAAAAAAATACTAGAAGTAACTAAGATACAGTTACTTTTTGTCTCTGAAGAAAAAGTAACTAAGATAAAATATCTTAGTTACTACAAGTATCTAATCCTGTTCTAAGTATTTTTATTTGTCAAGATATCCCAGCTCTGTTTGTAAATATAACAAATTAATATATTATCAAAAAAAAATTGCCGTTGTTATGATCTATGATTTGGAAACTTGGTAAATTGGCAACAAATAAAATCTGGGAGGCATGGTATGCACACTAAATTATTATTAAATACAAGCCTGATGCATAAATACAGATTGTGAATAATCACAATAGATAACATTGTGTTCTTAATTTAATTTATAAATTATAATGTTCTAGTTGTGTTGTGGTTCCTGGAGGTTTTGGCAAACGTGGTGTTGAGGGGAAAATAGAGACTTGTAAATGGTGCAGAGTAAATGACAAACCATTTTTGGGTATCTGTTTAGGTTTTCAAGCTGCCGTAATTGAATTTAGTCGTAATGTACTGAAGCTCGATGGTGCAAACTCTACCGAAGTCTATTCGGAGACTAAACATCCAGTTGTAATAGATATGCCTGAACATAATACAGGTGAAATGGGAGGTACCATGCGGTTAGGAAAACGTACTACTCTTTTTAAACCTTCTGCAGTAACTAGTAAAATAAGTAAGTATTATTTTAAATCTTATTAAAGATCGTTTTTTTTTACACATTTTTTTAGGACGTTTGTATGGTAATAAGGATAAAATCGATGAAAGACATAGGCATAGGTATGAAGTAAATCCAGAATATATAGATCAATTTGAAAAGAATGGAATGCAGTTTGTTGGTAAGTAAACATTGGTTTCATGCTTATGAATGATGACGGAAATGTGTAATATCATTAAATTATTTTTAATGTGAATATTTTATCTTGTAATTATTTCTTTAAAAACCTTAATTCACAATCAGGTGTTGATGTTGATCAAGAAAGAATGGAAATATTAGAATTAGACAATCATCCATACTATGTAGCAGTTCAGTATCATCCTGAGTACCTTTCAAGACCAATGCAACCATCTCCACCATTTATGGGATTAATTTTAGCAGCCAAAGACCGTCTAAAGTCATATTTTGCCAGAGGTTGCAAATTATCACCACGGGAACCTCAGTCTGATTATTATGACTCTGGTAAGTTGATACAAATAAAGCTCAATTTAGAATGAATTTGTAACAGAAGAACATTTTTCTTTTTCTTGGGGCTTACTACCATATGAATAATTAATTCTTGGTTATCAAAAAAATACATTTAGTTACCCAGTATGATACTGGAAAAATAAACCTCTGTGCTTGTGACTTTACGTGAAACGATCAGTTAGAACAATATTTTCACGTTACTCTTATAACCAGAGTTGTGCAAAATAGTTGTTTTGACCTTGAATGTATGTCACAGTGAATGAAGTGATTGCCAAAGTTTTTATAGAGATGTGTGTATGACTATGCTGTATTATGTTTTACATGTAAAAAGCTTTTAACAGTGTCATTCCTAATTTTAAAACATAGATCTAGCACAATATTATTTAATTCAGGCAAAAACAAGTATGATAATGTACATACCGAACGAAAATTTGAAAATAACGTTAGTGCCGTACACATCTTTAGACATCTCTGCTTGTTTTAATGTAATGCGCACGCATCCGATAGTAATGTGACGTATCGGCAATCGGTTTATGAATGATCTGTAGCGACGCGGTATGGCCGTTTCTAGAATGTCTAGCAGTGGCGTCTCAGACTGTACGAATGGGGTATAAAAGGCTTCATTTTCAGAAGTCTTATTTTGTATATACTGTACAGCATTCGTTAAAAATTGTATTTGTGAAAATAGATATTCAATTTATTGAAATAATAAACTATATTATCTATAATAGCTTAAGTGTATGTGGAGGTAATACAAAACTTGAGGAAAACAATTTATTTACATACATACAGAAAAAGTAGTATGTATAAAAACATAAATACATACAAAGAATAGTAGTAATTATAAAACTCTATTATTGATAATAACAGTATACCACTGCTCATGACAATTATATACATATATTTTCGTAAATATCAATCTGTTGATGTATGAGCATTGGCGTATATCAGGAGCATTTTCTGTAAGTTCTCTTCTGTAAATCGATGGATGGACAGTATGTCTTTATAGAGTGAAAAAGTTCATTCAACTTCACAAGTTGTTATGGGAACATATGTATAAAAAGCTAAATGGTTCGTGTTAGGACTGGCTTGTAATAGTACATCATTTCTTGAAGAACCAAAAAATAGGGATTATTTTCAAAGACATACGTAACTTTCTGATCAAGCTTTCTTCCAAAGCTTTGGAAAGTCACCGGGAGTCGGTTGTAAATTCGAAATAATGTCATTTACGGTTTCCAAACTATCCGGCAGAGAGAGCCTTCAACATGTAGCATGCTGCATCTATAGCAACACATGTTTGTGTTGTTCTTGCTCAGTGGAGAAAAAAGGAGTGACAGTTTCACGAAGAACAGTGGTAATTATATCAGCATTAACTGTGGAGACAAAACGCATAGCTATTAAATATGGTTTTTGAGAAATCAGTGTATCTAAAGTGCCTACAACAACATTTATGACACATCGTCCCATAGTGTCTTCGGTCTCATCAATGTTGTCAAACTTATGGTGTAAGTCATTCATGGTACTGTTAAATGCTCGGGGTACTTGATATGCCTGTTTGTGTATTTTTCAAGAAATTTTTTTAATACCAGATTTTGCAGTTTATGTAACGGAATATTTGCTGCCATGAATGCCTCACACAGTTCTTCTGCAAATGTATTCGTACATGTCTGTTTTTTATAGGTTCAAAACAAAAAAAGGAAAATTTAGTTTTATAAGCTCGCGAGAGATAAATGAACTATACTCGTAATTTTTCGTATATGCAATGAGATGGCGAGAAAGAGCGACTTACCCTGTAGATTATGCAGCAGTCTTCCACGTTGGAGAGGGCACTCTAATCTTGGGAAATAATCTCTGGTTCGAGAAAGCAGACACGGAAAGAAGTCCACACTAGTTATTTAAGTATTTCACAGGGTTTAAATGTTAAATTCACACCTCCAGTGATACACATAAAGTTAGTGATTAGTTAAAATAGTAATAAACACTATAATAGCGGGAATATTAACAATTATGGGCGTTTTTATATTTTTATGGCGTGCGTCACATTAATTACTGACAAGACCCATGTCACTATGATTTCTGGGAATAGTCGCACAAAGCCACCTCATTGTGACGGCGTATAAATGCGAGTACACAAAAACTATATGAAATAAAAAGCCGGTATTTTAAGAGCAAAAAATACAAATATGGAACTAAATTAAATGATAATTATGATTATCATAAAGCAATATTTATTAAGTAAGAAAAAAATAATTAAAACATAGATGAAAACGGAACATTTCGGCCCACCAAAATGCTACGCATTTTCGGAAGCAGAAACGGGTAAAGGACATAATTTAGTTAATGGTATTTTTAGGACACCATTAATAGTGTAGACATCAGCTACTCTCGCTACCCCATCGGCACCTGGATATAGATTACGAATGCGGCCTAGACGCCACTTCAGCGGAGGAGTAGAATCCTCTTTAACAAGGACAAGTGTACCGATTTCGGGGGAAACAGTGAAATTTAACCACTTGCTTCTTTGTTGCAAAGTGTGAAGATACTCGCCCTTCCAGCGACTCCAAAGAACTTGATGAATTCTTTGAAGAAGCTGCCAACGATTGAGTCGGTTGATGGGTATATTCATTAAATCAGAATCTGGCGCGGTAGTAAGAGGCTTCATTGTAAGAAAATGACCAGGCGTTAATACAGATAAATCATTCGGGTCCGAACTAAGAGGTGTTAATGGACGCGAATTAAGAATTGCTTCAATTTGGCATAGAATTGTATAGAATTCTTCATAACTCAATACTTGATCACCAATAACTCTCAACAAGTGCTTTTTCATAGATTTAACGCCTGCTTCCCAGAGACCTCCAAAATGAGGCGCAGAAGGAGGAATAAAATGCCACTCTATGGACTCTGATAAAGCTGCATTGCGAGTTAAGTTAATAAGATCTTTATTTGCCTTAACAAAACACGTACCGTTGTCACAATATAAATGACTAACGCGTCCACGACGAGCAATAAATCTGCGTAAGGCAGCTAAAAATGAATCTGCGGTTAAATCGGAAACCAACTCAATATGAATGGCTTTGGTAGCCAAACATATAAATAAACAAATATAGGCTTTGTAAGTTTTAGCACCGCAGGGATTTACTAAGCGTTAAGACTATTGGACCAGCATAATCGACCGCTGTATTAAAAAAGATTTATTAGGTAGAACACGAGGAAAGAGTAAATTTCCCATAATGGGTTCAAAAGGTTTAGGCTGAACTTTAAAACACCTTATACACTTTGACAAAACATGGCGAATTGCGCGTTTAACAGATAAAACCCAAAAGTTTTGGTAAAGTAAAAACTGAACTGTTTGAAGTCCTGCGTGAAAATATTTTAAATGTATATTTTCAATAATTAAATAAGTTAACCTACTTTGGCGAGGTAACAAAGCTGGATGCTTTTTATCGTATGAAAGTGCTGAGTGATGTAATCTTCCTCCCACTCTAATAATATTTTGGTCATCAATGAAGACATTTAATTTTTGAAAAGGTTTTGGCAGTTTGTGATTATGATTAATTTTATAAATTTCTTCAGAAAATGTTATTTGTTGCTCGCGTTTTACTAAAGTTAATAAAGCGTTGTGTAATTCTGTAAAAGACAAAAATTCCGCTCTTTCATTACTAGGGAATCGGCAATTATTTATGAAACGTAGAATATAACCTAAAATACGCTTGATTGATTCCAAAGAAGAACGACTTTTCAAAAGCGTGTCTAAAAAGTTATGAGTGTCATCGTTTGTGGCGTTGAGTGTAATTTTTTTCTCTTCTATATTTATTTCAGTACGATTGGAAAGTTTTAATTTTAAATCAGGCTCAGTATTAGGCCAGTATTCACTGGACTCTTTTAAGAAATCAGGTGCGGCCCACCATAGCGAATTAGTTAAAAGTTCCGAGGGAAAAGCTCCCCACGACGACATCAGCGGCATTTTGACAAGACACGACATGATACCAATTTTGTGGATCTGTTCGTTCTTGTATTAAACTAACCCGATTACTAATAAATGGTTTCCACCTATGTGGATGTGACTTTATCCACGCAAGCGTGACTGTGGAATCAGTCCAACAGTAGATTTTGCTAAAAGATATTTGAGAATAAGTTTTAATAATAAAATCAACTAATTCAGATAATAACACAGCAGCGCACAATTTTAATCGGGGGATAGAAATAGTTCTTAACGGGGCCACTCGAGATTTAGCGCAAATGAAATAAGTAAAATATTCATTATCTTTATAAACGCGTAAGTATGCGACAGTGGCGTAACCACGTTCACTCGAATCACAGAATCCGTGAAGTTCAATGAATGAGTCAACTGTTTGACAAATATTAATAAGTCTAGAAAATTTAAAATTAGAAAGTAGAGGCAATTCATTTTTATAGCGAGTCCAAACTCGTACAATATCATTAGGGGGTTCATCATCCCAATCAAGACCTAAAACCCATAATTTTTGAATTAAATATTTTATTGAAAACGTAATCGGTGTTAAAAAACCAAGAGGGTCAAATACACGTGCTAATTCAGAGAGAATGTGCCGTTTTGTGCAAGAACTTTCATTTGGGGTGACTGTATAAGTAAAAGTGTCTGAGGAAGGTTGCCAGCATAGGCCCAAAACTTTGGTTACTTCATCAGTATCAAGTGAGAGCGAAGAGGCATTAATTGAGTTTAGCCGTAAATGTGATAAAACTTCTGGTTTATTAGTGGCCCATTTGTGTAGCTCAAATCCACCCTTTCTAAGTAAAGCTACAAGTTCCTTTTGTAGTTTGGGTCCTACCAAAAGTGTATCATTAAGGGACAAGTTATTTATTTTAATCGAAGCATTAAAGACAACTCGAATGCGAGTAGAGAGACTATCTGGTTTTAAAACGCAGTGATGCGGTATATAAAAAGATTTATCTGAGTATACAGGGTCTGACAATAATTCCATATGATTTAGGTCAAGATATTCCTGTAAAAAATTAGAGTAATCCTTATAAAGCGTAGGATTTTGTAATAATCGTCGTTCTAATGATAAAAACCGATTTAAAGCTATATCTCTGCTACCAAGAAAGCTAGGTGTATATTCACGAAAAGGTAAAGCAACAATAAACCGTCTTTCTGAATTTTTAGAAACCGATTCTAAATATATTTTTTCGCAAAGTTCATCATCTGGGGACAACGGTTTTTTTTTTTGTGGAATATTTTCGAGTTCCCAAAATTTAGATAATAGTTCATCTATACACTGTGGTTGAGTTTGACATAAAAGCGAGTTAACAGTGGATGGTGAAGATTTATTTTCAAATTTACCCATTAATATAAAACCGAAAATGGTATCAAGGGCTATAGGTTCATTGGCATTACCAAAAACCCGACCACATTTTATAATTAGCGGAAATCCCAGTTATATCTGGGAGTAGTGTAAAATCAAAATGCTACAAAATTTCACACGTAAATGTTCAAAGCTTGGTAAATAAATTAGATGCAATTGAGTTCTTTGTGAATGATAAAGATATAGATATTTTGTGTATCTCTGAACACTGGGTATTAGATAAAAATATTGACACCATATGTATGCCTAATTACAATCTTGTGTGTAATTTTTCAAGAAGTAATCACATTCATGGTGGATCATTAATCTTTGTTAGAAGTAACATTGAAGTAGAAAATGTTAAATTGTTCAGAGAATTCTCTGTTGAGTGTCACATAGAAATGTGTGCAGTGTCTGTATTAATTAATAAAAAAGTCAAATATTTAATATGCACTGTATATAGACCTCCAAATGGAAATTTAGATATTTTCTTTAGTAATGTAACTGCTGCTTTAAATATGTGCATAAAAAAATTTGATTTCACAATATTATGTGGGGATTTAAATATTAACCTTTTTGAAAATTCAGCCTCTGTAAAATTACTAAAAGATATAATTAATTCCTTTTATTTAAATGTGACTACAAATGAACCTACCAGGATATTTAAAAATAAAAATGGCAGTGTTAGTTCTACTGCGATTGACTATGTCTTAACAAACATACCCCTTGAAAACTGCAGTGTTGAGTTATATGATGCTCTACTGGCTGATCACCTTGCTCACATTCTTTCGTTTGAGGTGGATACATTAAAATCAACTTTCAAACTCACTGAAGCTAAATATGATTATAAGAGAATCTTAAGTAACGAAAACATAACAGAATTTAACAATCGTCTAAAGTCTACCGATTGGAGTTTCGTTTACCAATCGGATATAAATATATCATTTAATTTGTTTATGGAGAATGTAACCTGGTGTTTCGATGTCGCCTGTCCGTTTAAACGTGTAAAAATTAAAGATTTAAAATTTCAGTACAATAAAAACTGGTTAACTACGGAACTAAGAGAAGAATCCAGTTTCCTAAGAGCTTTATTTTTTAAAGCCAAAAACTCAAATAATTCTGAGCTGCTCGAGACATACAAAATAAACAAAAAGATGCATAAAAAAAATATTAAAGCCGCTAAGGTAAATTATTATTCCACTAAAATAAAAAACTCTGAAAATAAATCTAAGGAAACTTGGAACATTGTTAACAAAAAACTAAATAGGACAGATTCCTCATTTAATAGGCAAATAATACTTAACGTAAATGGGGAAATGGTTATGGACAGTTCTAAAATAAGCAACTATTTCTGTTCGCATTTTGCAAATATTGCCAGTGTTAATACATCCAATCTTTTTGGAAATATTACATCACTTCCATGCACGAACTCCAAATATAATATAAATTCTATGTATTTCTATGAGATATCAAGAAATGAACTGTTAAACGCAATCTATGGATTAAAGAATAAAAAATCATTCGGACTGGATGGCATATCAGCACCATTACTAAAAAAATATTATTTTAAGTTTAATCAACCCTTTAATCTATCTGTTAAATGAAGCAATCCAAAATGGAGTTTTTCCAGAAATATTCAAAACTTCTAAAGTAGTGTCAGTTTTTAAGAAGGGATGTAAGAGTGATATCGAAAACTACAGGCAAATATCTTTATTAACTTCACTATCGAAGGGATTTGAAAAGGTTATATATAATCGCTTAGTGGCTTTTATCAACATAAACAATTTACTTTGTACCTCACAACACGGGTTTCGAACAGGAAGATCAATAGAATCTGCTTCGACCAGTCTCTTTAATTTTGTTTATAGTGAGCTAGATAAAGGCAAATATGTAATGTCAATATTATTTGACCTATCAAAGGCTTTCGATTCGGTAGATCCAACAATTCTGATAAATAAATTACAAGCTTTAGGCATTAGAGGAAATATTTTAAATGTCCTCAAGTCCTATATGGAATCCAGGAAAATCTTAGTAAATTATAATGGTGTTAACTCTGAAACAAAAGATGTCTCCCTGGGAGTACCCCAAGGTTCCATACTGGGGCCATTGCTATTTCTGTTATATATTAATGATCTGCCTGACCATATACAGGAAGGATTCACTGTCATCTATGCAGATGATACATCGGTATCAGTCTCAGCTGACTCCCCTGTGGAACTGTGTTTGAGGGTTGCTAATGTTCTATCTCAAATGAACGACTGGTGTTTTAGAAACAGACTGATACTTAATACCAACAAAACTGTTTTCATTAATTTTAATCTCAGAAGACCGTGTTTACTTGAAGAATTACCATTAAAAGACAATGCCACATTCTTGGGTACACAAGTAGACTCAAATTTACTGTGGGACTTACAAATAAACAAAGTGTGTAACAAGCTAAGTTCCGCATATTACGCGATATTGCAGTTATCAGATACGCTTAACGAGGCTGGACTAAGAACTGTTTACTATGCTTTAGCAGTCTCCCATATGTCTTTTAATATCATGGTGTGGGGCAGGTCAAATCAGTTATATCGCGTGTTTGTTCACCAAAAAAAGATTGATCAGATTAATATTCAAAATAAAATACAAAGAGAGCTGTAAAGATACATTTGTTAATAAGAAAATATTTACAGTTCCCTGCATCTATATATATAAGTGCTTAATTTTGGTCAAATACAATTTTAAAGATTTCTGTACATTATCAGATCGACACACCTATCACACAAGAAACAATGAATTGTTAATGATACCACATCACAAAACATCTAATTTTAAACACTCGCCATATTATAATTGCATTACACTGTATAATAGCTTACCTGACAATATAAAATGTCTTAAAATGAATAAATTTAAAATGGAAGTTAAAAAACTATTATTACTAAGGGGTTATTATAGTGTAGATGAATTTTTAAATAAACCTGATGGTTAGTTTCCTCATTTTTGTATGTTATGTATGTGTGTATATATTATATGTATATGTGTATATGTAATGTGTTTGTGTGTGTGTATATATACATGTATATGTATATGTGTGTATATATATGATACGTTGTTGTTTTTTATTATTTATTCTTATTGTTAGTTTCATACCTTATATATTATTAGCACATATCTGATATATTTATTTATATAATGCAAATATGCAGTTTTCTGTATATTATATATTATTTGACATATCTAATATCATGTAACATGATCTTATAGATGAATAAAGTGAATATGAATAATAAATATGAATAAATAAATCTGCGCCTAACAATAGATCAATTGATCCCGGTTTATAGAATTCAGGATCTGCGAGTTTTAAATTTTTAATATGATTCCAACCGTCCACAGGTAAGATAGTACTAGGAAGGTCCGAACAAATGCGAGGTAAAATTATGGCGTTCAACAATAAATTAGAGTTCTGCTGAGAGACGGGGCGAAGCGAGAGCGAAACACAACCTAATTGAGAAGTTATACCCATTTCTCCAATACCTTGAATTTCCGAGAAAATTTTGTTTTTCGGTAAACCTAGTCGATTCACACATTTTTGAGTAATTAAACTAGTTTGAGAACCAGTGTCAATTATGACTCTAATTTTCTGATAGTATCCCCGTATATCGAGAACTTCAACGATAGCGGTTGCAAGTAAAACTGAGGTAGGAGCGCGAGAGAAACCGGCCAACGTCTGAGTTTGTGCCTCAGAGTGGCAAGGGCGAGAATGTACATCAGGATCAGGCGAGGCGATATGCGAGGTAGCAGGACCTAAGTTAGAAAATTGTACAGAGCGATCGTAATGTAATAAAGAATGATGTCTTTTACTACAAGTCCGACAAGACATTGTTGAATTACAGTTTAAAGTTTTATGGATGTTACTTAAACAATTGACACATAAGTTTTTTTGTTTAACAAACTGAAAGCGTTCCTGAGGACTTTTTAAATTAAAATCAGGACATTTGTATAAGGCGTGGTGGTTATTGCATAAAATGCAATGGCGCATTGAGACATTATTATTATTGTTATTATTATTAGTACCTAAAAATGAAGTAGAAGCATGAACTGGTCGCGTTGTAGAACGTGTAATTTTAACAACATCATTTTTCTTAAATTTAGGCTTGCCAGCAGAGGAATCTACAATAAAAAGAGCGTTACAGTGATGTTCAAGGAATTTAATAATTTCTTGATACTGGGGCATAACTTCTGAGGAACTATTATTATGCAATTCAAATCGAGTTGCAGTTGAATTATCAATTTTTTTAAGCAATGCACTTGCTAATATAAAATCCCAGTGTTCCACAGGATGTTCTAGAATTTTTAAGGCTTCTATATTTTCAGAAAAGACATCTAATAAATTGCGTAAAGCCTGTGGATCCTCGGAATTTAGTTTTGGAGCATTTTCAATTGCAGACCAATGCACTTGTGAGAGTAATCTTTTATTTTTATAACGTTTTACCAGACTATTATATGCAATTTCATAATTAGCACTAGACATTGGTAAACACTTTACAATGTTAAGCGGAGGACCTTCAAGCGATGAAATTAAATAATTATATTTTTCGATTGCAGATAAAGTAGCGTTATTATGTACTAAAGAGTCATACATGTCTAAAAATGTAGGAAATGATTGAATATCCTCTTTAAATTTAAATAACTCGATTTTTTGGCAAATTAATATGTGTTGGATTAACCGTAGATTCGGCCTTTACCACATCCTTTATGTTAAACAAAGTTTCAAAAATGCATTTAATTTTAAAAACTATTTTGTTAAAATCGGACATGATTGAAAGCGCATCATTAAAGTCGTCTTCTTCATTAAAAACAATATTAATCAAAGCAGTATGTTGTTTCATGAATTCCAACTTAATTTCCTCTACCTCAGAGAACATAATTTTAAAAATATCGCGTTCATTTGCATCAATGCGGGCGAGTTCTGCAGCCTCTAACATGTTATTTATTTTGTGAATTTCCACTTGGCGAAAGCGTTTAATTTTTTTAACCTTTTCAACCATTTTTTCTGCCATTTTAATACTTGGAAATTATTAAAAAGTGTTAATCTATGGAAATATCAAGGTATTTTTAATGAGAATAAATAATAAATTTGAAGCAATTCTTAATAATGAGCGTAAAAACTGTTAACGAGTCAAAATAGCTGATGATAATATTGACCGGTTATCGATGCAGGTATTGTAAACTCTGTCAACAGTGTCAATATTCATAGATCGCGCGTCCACTAAAAACAAGTGGGGATGCGGCTGCGTAGAAGTCTGCTGTCTCCTTTCAAGAACAAGTGATGGAAGATTAATGCTAAACTATTATTTTTGCATTTTACTCTTAAAATAAAGACAATTAAAATGAAAAATTACGTAGCTAATCCGGCTCGAAGGACCAATGTTTTTTATAGGTTCAAAACAAAAAAAGGAAAATTTAGTTTTATAAGCTCGCGAGAGATAAATGAACTATACTCGTAATTTTTCGTATATGCAATGAGATGGCGAGAAAGAGCGACTTACCCTGTAGATTATGCAGCAGTCTTCCACGTTGGAGAGGGCCCTCTAATCTTGGGAAATAATCTCTGGTTCGAGAAAGCAGACACGGAAAGAAGTCCACACTAGTTATTTAAGTATTTCACAGGGTTTAAATGTTAAATTCACACCTCCAGTGATACACATAAAGTTAGTGATTAGTTAAAATAGTAATAAACACTATAATAGCGGGAATATTAACAATTATGGGCGTTTTTATATTTTTATGGCGTGCGTCACATTAATTACTGACAAGACCCATGTCACTATGATTTCTGGGAATAGTCGCACAAAGCCACCTCATTGTGACGGCGTATAAATGCGAGTACACAAAAACTATATGAAATAAAAAGCCGGTATTTTAAGAGCAAAAAATACAAATATGGAACTAAATTAAATGATAATTATGATTATCATAAAGCAATATTTATTAAGTAAGAAAAAAATAATTAAAACATAGATGAAAACGGAACAATGTCTAAATGTTGTTTTGCATTAGAGTGCAACATTAACTGATGTTTCTGTGTACACGGGATTATCTTTGAACATTTATTACAGCATCGTCCCTATTGTCGATAATTTCAGAAACAGAATTATATGGTTCTATCCTCAGTAATAGCTCCATTCGTCACGGAGATGGTGCTTGCTGTGACATCTTAGTAGAGTTTTAAAAACACTAATTAACACACTGGTAACACCAAACTCTTTTACCTATTACCATGCGCTCGCTGACTAAAGACATTGTCGGCCTCTATTTAAAAAATTTAAAATATTACCACTCCCCTCTTTATATATTTGCTATGCATTATTAGAAATTCATAAAACCAAACACATGTTTTCCCTTCAATCAGATCTACACAACTATTCCACTAGACATGCTGATAATTTTAGGCATCCTAGATTTCGGCTCGCAGATTCTGTACGCAATTTGCCCAATCTACATATTTACAATAAATTGCCCCCCGTTATAAAAAACCTAAATTATACTCGCTTCAAGCTCAAAATTAAATGGTATCTGCTCTCCTTTTGTTTTTATTCAATATATAATGGGTTCTTATCGCCATAATATATACAATAAAATAACATCCTTTTGCGAAATATTTAATTACTCTTGAATCTGCAAAAAAAGCAGATTTTAAAAATAAAAAGATCACTAGATTAATTGAAAGATTTTTTAAATATCCAACTAATCTTAAAATGGGTTCTGTACCTGAAAATAATTATGGTTTCTTTTTAATTTTATTTTGCCATTTTCAATTGCGAGACAATGTTTTGTCTTTAGTAATAGCTTCATCTAGTGACAAACCTTTCTGAACCAGTTTATAAAGGCATTTTACTTCCACGACAACATTGTCCTACAAGACCTAGAATGGCTCATTTAAAATATAATTTACATAATGAAAAATATAATGATCACACCATCTGGTGTTGCACCCAAATATCCTCTTTCTATATCAATAAATAGACCACAATCTTTTATTAACGTGTTCTCCAAACAAAACCCTTCTTTTACCAGGGGTTCTTTAATTCTCCCATATGACACAGCTGCACTGTGTATAACATTTCCATAGAAAAGTTAAAGGCAAAAGTATAGATGTATCGCTGATTTCTATTGCCTGACTCATAAGTTTTGCATGTTAATGGTTTACAGAGGAACTCTCGCTATAAAAAAATATATTTATAAATAAACATACGTATGTGCCACACATTTCGTTTTAAAAAATTTAGTAACTTACCTTAGCAACTGACGAGATTCACTTGCAAACTTCTGCTGTCACTATGATATTGTTGATGTAAATCCTTACATTTACCCATCTAAAAATATTGTTTCCACAGAAATGAGTCAATTTGAAAATGACTATAACTAAATAAAATTTTATGCTATTAATTTAAATAAAAATTTTCTTTTAACAACACATGAGCTTTCTTAATTTTGTCACTTTTTATATTCTAAAATTATAATTTTGTAGTATCTTGATTAACTGTTTAAAGTTTTTGGAATAAACTCGAAAAACATGTTTTATTTTTAAACACCTCATACATGTATAAAGAAATAAAAGAACATATCGCATATAAAGGTGCACGTGATCTGTTATTTTTATCTTTCACTCCCTATTAAATTTATTCTGTAGATAGTTTCCTTGGATACAATTGTATCAATAATTGTTTCCATGGAACTTATTAATACATATTTCCTTGTGTTATGTCACAAATTTAAATTTTTAACCTTGAGACAGAACTTTCTTAAAAAATCTGTTTTATTCTCTGAAGTTTACTATTTTTAAAGAGACAGTTAAAAAACGAACCTTTTTTTAATTAATATTGAAATATGCTCTAAAGAAAATATTGCCTCCAAACTGAAAACATTAATAAAATTACCTCCTAAAAATGTAAATAAATTACGGCAATATGAACAGAAATTTAAGGTTATGTTATTATAAGTATTTAAAATTGCATAAAATTTAAAACAAATAAATAAAATATGCCCTTCTCTTTTACAATAACAATGTTTTCTACAATTCACCACAAAAAAAATTTTCAATAGTAAAGCTCAAGCTAGTACACATACCAATGCAAGAAAACAACTTTCTCCAGAACGCCTAATGGAAACTGCTTGAATTGATATGAGTAAAAATGCACAAGAATTATACAAAATACAATAAAAGCAGGTAGAATTCCTGAAGTTTCAAGATTCAAGTCCACTTTTACAACTCATACTAGCCACCAAACAGTGTTGCTGAGTCGACGAGGATGATTAGCCTTTCCCAACTTTCCCGTTTTGAAAAATTATTTATACTGGATGTGTTTCCACTTTTTTTTGCTATTTAATTTTAAATTAATGTCTATTATTAATATAATTTTAAAATTCAAGTAATAATGCCATAATAATGTGACAAAAATATAATAACATGTCACAATATGCCACAAAAAGACATACTTTTTAATAGACAGTAATAAATTTTATTTCATAATTTGTGCAAAAAATTCTTCACATATTTAATCTTTTTTTAATTGAACAATATAGAAAGTTGTCTACATACGGCAACATGGTTGTGATTCCTACAGCTTGTGTAATTTGGAGGCATAATAAAAATATGAATTTAAATGTGCCAGCTAGCGCCAATTAGCGGTGAAGTAAAGTACTAGCTTATGACTCTTATGAGTTTTTGACTGTATTGTATTTTTTATAGTTATGAAAACCAATTATTATTGGTGAAAAGTCACTAGTACTTTTATAATAAAAATTTGATCCATATTAAAAAAAGGTTTATTTGAGGAGAGCCTATAATCCCAAGACTTCAAGGTTGCATTTTCACCATATATCCAACTTAAATTTATAAATTGCTGTTAAAATTTTTGTTAGTAATATCGAGAAATGAAAATATAGGGTTCATTCCAAATACAATTTACATTTAATATATAAAATTTACAGTCAATACTAAAGCGTATTTTTTTTTACTTAGAAAATACAATTATTTAGTTTCATGATACCTAATAAAATATTTGTATTTTCTAAGTTTAAAAAAATATATATTCATTAGTACTGCCTGTAATTTTATATATTAAATCAATGGTATTTAGAATGTTTTCGTTTTCGATATTACTAATAGAAAAATTTTAACAGCGATTTAAAGCTATCTTTGTGTTGAGGGAGTGGAAAAGCCACCTTAAATTAAAATTTTTACAAGGTTAAAGAATTCCTATTCATATACTTTTTTTTTTTTAGAGGATGATCTAAATGAATTAACAGTGAAGCAAATGAATATCTCTATATATGATCATGATGATAGCAGCAGTGCATACAGTAGTTCCAGTGTATCCTAATGGATTACAATATTAGGTTCTATTAAGTCATTATATTATTATGATTTTAAAAACAGGCAAAAAATGAAAGTTGTATATATTTATATAGGTATATATTTGAATATGATTTAATTTTATATATGATGTGTATGTTTATGTTTACCTTTATTTTGTGTAGTATGAGTTTAGTTTAAAAATAGTAATTTAATCATTATAATTATTGTTTTGTTAGTTAAACTAAGAAGTATTTTTTATATGTATTAGCAAGCAGCTAATAAATAAAAATGTACAAACAAATAAAATTAAACATTCTTTAATAAAATAGTATTAGTATTTAATTCTTGTATTTTGTGGCAAGATAGCTCCTCAGGCTAGGCTATGCCAAATAATTTTAAATTTCATTTACAAAACAAAAAACCAATAGAATTACACCTGTGTATCCAATCTCTTTTTCATATTAGTAATCAAAGTAATTCACCAACAAAGTTATAACCTGACAGAATTCAATCTCATATTATGGTGTTGCTGAATTGAATAACTAAAAAATAATTTTGTAGGTATACTTTATCCCACATAAGAAAGCAGTTGGTTGCATATTTCCAATGTTTTGTTGATGACAACCTGTTGAATGACATCGTCTTTCAAACCAATCTTTACTGTACTTAGCCAAAGCGATTGCAACCGATACGGATTTCGGATCCGCCAAAATTTATGTTGAAAAACTGTATAATCGAAATTCCATTGTTTGAACAGACCCTGGGGTACCTTGTATCTTATTTATGACATCAGATTCGAACTCAGCAACCCTGAAAATCCTTTGGTATAAACATTGGAATTTCCACCTACTGAAATGTGAGTTTCGTTTTGAACGTGGCGCACCCAGAAAATTAAAGGTCGAAATTGCAACTTTTTACTTGAAGGAGAGGAGGTTCGAAAAATGGCTACCGGGGCTATTCCATGTACTTATAGTTAATAAGTATATGGGCTATTCAGGTTTGCTGAGCACGAATTTGGTGTTACATTCGTGATAGGATCCCAACCGATACGGATTTCTGAACCTACTCAAATTTATGCTGAAAAAAACGGTTTATTCGAAATTCCATTGTTTGAACAGATCCTGGTGCACCTTTAATCTTATTTGTGACGTCAGATTCGACCTCAGCGACCTCGAAAATCCTCTGGTACAAACATTGGAATTTTCACATATTGAAAGGTGGAGGTATCGTTTTGACCGTGGCTCGCGCAGAAAACTGAATGTCGAAAAATGCAACTTTTCTACTTGAAGGAGAGGAAGTCCGAAAAATGACTTCCGGGAGTAATCGGGTTCGCTGGGCACGCATCTGATGTTACATTCCTGATAAGATCGCAACCGATGAGGATTTCCAAACTGTCTCAAATATATGCTGAAACCGGCTTATTCGAAATTCTATTGTTCTACGAGGTCCTGCGGCACCTTGTATCTTATTTATGACATCATATTCAAACTCATCGACCCTGAAAATCTTCTGGTACAAACATTGGAAACGTGAAAATTTCGTTTTGCCCAGAAAATTGAAGGTCGAAAAATGCAACTTTTTTTACTTGAAAGAGAGGGGGTTACAAAAATGGCTTCCGGGGGTACTCGGCTTTGCTGAGCTCGAATCTGATGTTACATTCATGATAGGATCGCAACCGATATATATATTTCCGAACAGCTTCAAATCTATGCTGAAAGAACCGGTTTATTCGAAATTTCATTGTTCGGACAGGCCCTGGGTCACTTTGTATCTTATTTATGACATCAGATTCAAACAAAGTGACCCCAGAAACCCTCTGGTATACACATTGGTATTTCCACCTATTGAAACGTGAAAATTTCGTTTTTAAAGTGACCCGCCCAGAAAATTGAATGTCGAAAAATGTAACTTTTTACTTGAAGGAGAGGAGGTTCGTAAATTGTTTCCTGGAGTATTCGGGTTCGCTGAGCTCAAATCTGATGTTACATTCGTGACAGGATCGCAACGAATACATATTTCCGAACCACCTCAAATTTATGTAGAAAAAACCGGCTTATATCGAAATTCCATTGTATGAGCATTTCCTGCGGCACCTTGTATCTTATTTATGACATCAGATTCCAACTCAACGACTCCGATATCCCTCTGTCACGAACACTGGAATTTCCACCTTTTGAAACGTGAAAGTTACGTTTTCAACGTGGCCCGCCCAGAAAATTGAAGGCCGAAAAAATGCTACTTTTTTACTTGAAGTAGAGGAGGTTCGAAAAATGACTTCGGGGGTATTCGGGTTCGCTGAGCACGAATCTGATGTTACAGTCGTGATAGGATCGCAACCGATACGGATTTCCGAACCCCTTCAAATCTATGCTGAAAACCAGCTTATTCGAAATTCCAATGCTCGAAGAGGCCCTGGGTCACCTTGTATCTTATTTATGACATCAGATACAAACTCAGCGACTCCAAAAACCCTCTGGTACAAACACTGGTATTTCCAAGTATTGAAATGTGAAAGTTTCGTTTTGAACGTGGCCTGACCAGAAAATTGAGGGTCGAAAAATGCAACTTTTTTACTTGAAGTAGAGGAGGTTAAAAATAACTATCGGGGATATTCGGGTTCGTTGAGCACGAATCTGATGTTACATTCGTGATAGAATCCCAACCAATACGGATTTCCGAACAGCATCAAATTTATACTGAAAAACCGGCTTATTCGAAATTCCATTGTTTGAACTGGCCCTGGGGCACCTTGTATCTTGGTATGATACCAGATTCGAACTCAGTGACCCGGAAAACCCTCTGGTATGAACTGGAATTTCCACCTATTGAAACGTGAAAGGTTCGTTTTAAACGTGGCCCGCCCAGAAAATTGAGGGTCGAAAAATGCCACTTTTTTACTTGAAGGAGAACAGGTTCGAAAAATTTGTTCCGGGGGTATTCGGGTTCGCTGAGCACGGATTTGATGTTATATCCATGATAGGATCTCAACCGATGGGGTTTCCGAACCGCCTCAAATTTATGCTGAAAAAAAAAACCGGTTAATTCGAAATTCCATTGTTTGAACAGGCTCTGGGGCACTTTGTATCTTATTTATGACATCAGATTCGACCTCAGCTACCCCAAAAACCCTCTAGTACAAACATTGGAATTTCCACACATTGAAAGGTGGAAGTTTCGTTTTGAACGTGGTTCGCCCAGAAAACTGAATGTCGAAAAATGTAACTTTTATACTTGAAGGAGAGGAGGTTCGAAAAATGGCTTGCGTGGGTATTCGGGTTCGCTGAGCACGAATCTGATGTTACAGTCGTGATGGGAACGCAATCGATACGGATTTCCGAAACGCCTCAAATCTGTGCTGAAGAAACCGGTTTTTTCGAAATTCCATTGTTCGAACAGGCCCTGGAGCACCTTGTATCTTATTTATGGCATCATATTCGAACTCAGCGACCTCGAAAACCCTCTGGTACAAATATTGGAATTACCACATATTGAAACTTGAAAGTTTCGTTTTGAATGTGGCCCGCGCAGAAAATTGAAGGTCGTAAAACACAACTTTTTTACTTGAAGGAGAGCATGTTCGAAAAAAGGTTTCCAGAGGTATTTGGGTTCGCTGAGTACGAATCTGATGTTACATTCGTGATAGGATCGTAACCGATACAGATTTCCGAACCTTTTCAAATTGTTGCTGATAAAGGTAGGTACCTTTTAAAATTTAGGTTAGGTTGTTAGGTTAGATTAGGTTAGGTTAAGTTAGGTTAGGTTGGGTTAGGGTAGATTTGGTTAGATTAATTTAGTTTAGGTTAGGTTAGAATAGTGTAGGTTAGAATAGGTTAGATTTCCACCTATTGAAACGTGAAAGTTTCGATTTAAACGTGGCCCACTCAGCACTTAAAAGTCGAAGAATGCAACTTTTTTGCTTGAAGGAGAGGAGGTTCGATAAATGGTTTGCGGCGGTAATCGGGTTCGCTGAGCACTATTCTGATGATGTTATATTCGTGATAGGATCGTAACCGCTACAGATTTCCGATCCGCCTCAAATTTATGCTGAGAAACCGGCTTATTCGAGATTCCATTGTTCGAACAAGTCCTGGAGCACCTTGTATCTTATTTATGACATCAGATTCGAACTCAGCGATGCCGACAACCCTGTGGTATAAACATATTGGAATTTCCACCTATTGAAACGTGAAACTTTCATTTTGCACGTAACCCCCCCCCTCAATAATGTTGAAGGTCGAAAAATAACAACTTTTTTACTTGAAGGAGAGGAGGTTAGAAAAATGGCTTCAGGAATATTCGGGTTCGCTGAGCACGAATTTAATGTTACATTCGTGATGAGATCGCAACCGATACATATTTTCGAACCGCCTCAAATTTATGCTGAAAAAAAACCGGCGTATTCGAAATTCCATCACTTGGACAGGCCCTGGAGCAACTTGTATCTTATTTATGACATCAGATTCGAACTCATATCCAGATCTTATTTACCATGTCTACGTGTACTGTTGGTAGATAGCAGGGGCGTGCGGTGAGTTTTGATACAGGGGAAGCAGTTTGTGATATAGAGTGATGGGTAGCGCGAGGCAAAAATTATTTTAAGAAAAGGGACGTGGCTTCCGTATACTCATTTTAAAACAAATGTCGAAAGCTGCAAAGTATGACATCTAGAAAAAAGTACACTTGTAGGACCGCCACTCCTCAATAAACATAAAACATAAAAACACCACAAAAATTAGACAACCCCCGATTCCAAAGCCGAAGCTGCACGGGCGAGGGTTACACTTATGAAAAAAACGCAGACACACAACCATATCCACCGACATTGCCAGCGCCGGTGGCGAAGATTGAACCCGCAGCGAAATAGAGAGTTTGTTAAGTAGTTAACATGCACATACCTACCTATTTACAATGTAGTTTAATCCGCCTCTCCTTTTTTGCGATGTCGGAAATAACTTCGTCGTAAAAGTTTGAATTTTTTGACATCTTCACAAAGTCACTTTCTATTGTTAACAGGGACAATTTTGAAAGCCGCTCTTCACTGGTTAAATTTCTTGAAAAAAGTTTTTATTCTCGTGTCCGTTTTGATAATTTTGAAAAAAAGGCAGCCATTCCACTAATACTTGAAAAAAACACTTTGCACTATTTAAGACACGCTGCAGATTGAGCTAGAACTAAATTTAATCGATGCGCAAAACAATGTACAAATATTGCATTCTGAAAAGTCTCTTTTACTTTGGCCTGCAGGCCCCCCCAATTCACCAGCCATTACAGCGGCCCCATCATAACTTTGGGCGATAAGTTTGGCACCACACTGTAGATCATCGACTATCTGACAAACTATAGTATATAAAGCTGCGGCCGTTCATGGCGTTGCTACGTCTAAAAATCCTAAAAAGCGCTCTTGGAATTTCCCATTTGGATTTATGTATTGTACTACGATTGACAGCTGACTAATATTCGTAATATCGGTTGTTTCATCTAACATAACTGCAACAAAAGGAGCTTTTTTATTTCTTGCTTGATCTTTTCTAAAACAATATTGCTTATCGACTGAATCAAATCATTTTGAATATGATTTGATGTACCGCGAAATATCGTGGAGTGTTCCAGATGGTTACTTAAAATTGTATCGTATTTTGCTAATAAATCAACTAAATTGATAAAATTGCCCCTATTAGCAACGCTTCGAGATTCAGTATGACCTCTAAAACTAAGTTCATTTTCGCCGAGAAAACAAACAATATCAATAAGTCCTTTTAACACTTTCTTTCAACTGCTGATCTAATGAATGCTCAATTCGTGATTTTCCAAATGTTTTCTTTTAGCACCGCTCCCAAATGAGTTTCACACTTACCATGCCTTTTTGTCACTTTGTGAATGTTGTTTAAATCTGAAAAGCCATTTTTATTCCAAACACCTTTTTCATTTGTGAACAGTACACATGGCCAACAAAACAATTTACACAAATTTTCACAACCCCTTAACTACTGATTAGCACTGTACACTTCAATATTAAAGTACCTATAGCATGATTTAACTTTCATTTTTAAGAATTTTAAATCAGGTGTTGCTTTCCCATTTCTAATAATATCCAGTTTATCTTGAAACGAATATGTTGAAAATCCCCTTTTCAACAAATTGCACACCACACAAACGCAAATAATATTTTCCACAGTGCTAGAACCAGCTTCCAAATTTAATAAGTAATTCTAAATCTGCGTACACGCGCACTAATATTCAACGTTTTAAAAATCACTTGTCGCCGCACCACAGGTTTAGAAACACCAAAAAAGTTTTTACAAATATAGCACAAAAGCTGAGAATAATACTAGGAAGATTAATATTAAGTATAATATTAAAATCGATATTAAAATCGAGATTAAAATCTATAAAATAAAACGTATTACGATGCTATACAGCTCAGATATCAAGATTATGAAGTGGGATGGGCTGCATTTCAATAAGTTACCTACTTACCAGAGACAGTTGTCTCTGCTTACATATATCGAAGTTGCGCGAGTTCGTGTTGGCTCGATTAATCGAGTGCGTCATCGTTACGGTTTTAGCGTGCAACATTATCTCAGCTGCATAAAAGCAGGGCCGTATCTATTGA
This sequence comes from Rhamnusium bicolor, assembly GCA_029963845.1. Taxonomy (NCBI): domain Eukaryota; kingdom Metazoa; phylum Arthropoda; class Insecta; order Coleoptera; family Cerambycidae; genus Rhamnusium; species Rhamnusium bicolor. The sequence goes on along the minus strand of JANEYF010003428.1, from coordinate 357,816 downwards.
AATTGGGTAAAAGTAAATTTTAATGATTAATATATGTGATAAATAATAATTAGGTTCTATTTATGTGTTTTTTTAAATAATCCCAGGGGAAGCACTGCTTCCCTTGCTTCCATGGACCGACCGCCACTGGTAGATAGTTACATACCGTTGTGCGACTTGGTAACTTCACCTGGGCATTGTATTTATTTCAGAACTCTTGAAATGGTTGTTTATCGAGTATGTGCAGCGGAACATCACATGCAATCAGCATTAATAGTAAATCAAACATAAACTGTGTTGTCGAAGGCACGCCATTTTTTTATTTTTATGGTGTACACTATTTACGTGAAGTCCACAATCACGCTTATCCCAGCACATGAAATCTTTCTCGCACACTTTACAAATTATTTTAGCACCATCATAGAATAAATCCGGGAATTCACCTATGAATTTATTCACTTTGTCAGCAGATGACCGTTTTCTACCCCTGCGTACGTCTGCCATGCTTTATTATTAAATTAATATCAACAATACAACAAATAAAATAAAAACACAAAAACCATATGCAATACGCCCAAGTGACTTAACGTGTACACAACTCGAAAGCTAATAATAGACTGGACTGGAGAAAGAGTTTCGCGGTCAAGGTGAATGCCGGCGACAGTAAGTACATCTGTACTCTACGACCATGATACACAGAAACGATTTGCAGCTTTACTTATTACTTTATTCATGGATTTACAATCATCCTTCGAATATGTTCTAGCTCTTCCTCATATTTTTCTGCTCTCTTAATACTCCTTTAACATGTAAATGTTACTCGGCTCTCCTGCTATGTCTATATTTATTTTTCTGTGGATATTCGTGCCACTTGCTACGGAGCTATATGTAATTAAACTTATTTTATTACGTTAAAATATTTGTCAATACTATAAAGGAAAGGTTTTATAGAAATTAATAAATCGTTATTTGAAAGAGTAGATTGAAACATTTGTTGCTTTTTAATTAATATGAATAAACCTATTTTAAAGCTATTCAAATATTTCATAAACAATTTATACAGTTATTTTAGAAAAATTCACGCAAAATATTTGATTGTCTTTTATACAAAGTAGTTGGTGAATTGTATTAAAAAATACGGTGTTTAGCAACCACAAAATACAGAAAATATTTCTAGATATTTATTATTACCGTTTCAAATTTTTTCAAAATCCTTTTAATAGCACTTGTTATGATAATATAATCATTTGAGAATGTTAATTTCCTTTACCCGTTTTAACTTTTTATATTAATTTGTTTTTTTTCATTTACAGTACTCAGTAAATTATACTAAAAAATAATTTTAAATTTAAAGTAGGTAAACATTTAAAATAAGACAACCTATTTTGTAACTTTTATTATTAGGCATACATTTTTGTAGGAAATAATTATTTAATATTAAAAAACTATTGACAGATGAATTAAAATAAAAAATATACCACTAGTAAATTTTATTCAGTATCATAGAACATAAAAATATATTGCAGAAACAGTACAAATATACGTGTTTATTATTGTTTGATAGGTAGGTGCATATTTTTAGAAACATGAAATAATACGGTTGTGTAACATTTTCGCAACCTTCTCGAAACGTCCACCTGAACTAACAAATATTTATTGTTATATAAAAATACATTTAAATTGAAACAATAACTGTCAGTTTAATATTTCCGAAACCTTTTTACAAACATTTAGTACTATACAGGGTGAGTTTTAAATGCGTAGTTATATTTTAACCCTCAATATATTTTGTTGTGTATAATTGATTGGCACTGTCAACAAATTTTTTTTAGACAAAAAAAATTTTTTAATTTCTGATAATTTTTTCGTCCTACAGCCACTAACATTTTGATAGTCATTGGATAACTTTGTAAACGCTGTTCACAAAAATGACTTAACTGAAGGCAGTGTTGCTACTCCACAGTTCGTCATCACAATTATCCTATAAATGCATGCATTGCATGAATTGCAAATTTTGAATTTTTTTAAAAATTATTACCCTTTTGTCACGGACATTTTGTGAGACGATATTAGACTTATTTAATATCAGTGTAGACGCCGCACCGAAACAAATGTAATGGTTTATAAAACACTGAGCTCCTTTTAAAGCATGATATCTGTACACACTGGCCGAAAATAATAAACTTCAAGGCGGCCAAGGCGCGATTGATTAGTCCTTTGTGGAAAGCGACAATTGTCACTTGTAGCTTGCTCTTAAAATAAAAGGTGTTAAAAGTATCTGTTTAATCTATTTTTTCCTTGTAAAATTAGGTAATCCTGACACTTTTTTTATAAATAAAACTCGTCCCGTAAGTACCAAATATTAAAAATATGCAATACTTTTTCTGTGTATTTTAAATTAATATTATTGTCTCTAATTTATAGTTTAAGTTTAATATGGTTCATTTCTAAAAATGAATCAAAGTTGAAAAATAATCATTTTAAAAAGACGCATTTACTTTAAAAGAACGAAAAAGCAGATTTGTTTAGTTACCTAATACAACAGTTACTACATGAATATATTATATGGGCTTGTCATTTGGATAGCATTCTATAGCCGTTTTGCTTGTCTAGCATTTTCATCTACTTGAAAATATGCCTTTAACATATTCAGCGTTAGAATAATAAAATTAGTCGCTATGGTTAATCACTACTTTTCACAAAATGAACCACTAAAGGAACAAATTATAAATAATAAATTTCGGTAACATAGTAACTCAAAACCTCGAATCACAAAAAACTATAAATAACGGTATTAAACACATTTTTGTAAATGCTAATGCAGACAGGTACGCGAACTATCAATAACACTGATTTTTACATGGGGTGTAGTGTTGCCAGATGTGTGAGATTTTCACATAGGTTATAAATTTCATTATAAATAAATCATGATGCTTTTAAAAAAAATTCTATTGACCTAACTGACGGTTAATTTAGCTAACAGCATTGAAAAAACGGGTCTTATCATCGCAACACAAACAACAGAAAACAGCAAAAGACTATTATTTATTTGGGCTTGCACAACTAGCGCTGTTTACGCGAGGTTCCGATTTATAAAGATCTACGTACGCGGTATAAAATTTAATTCAGTTTACTCTTTTTTAATGGAAGAACTGACCGAGGTCGGGGCTAACGACCTAAATTTAACTTTTTTATCAACTTTTGCTAATATAGGTGTAAAATGGTAGAAATTTTTAAATAATAGTTTTATTACCTAAAAAAGTGCATAAAAAAGTGCAGGTACACAAGGAAAATATTGGTATAAATACCATAAAAATGGTATGTCTGGCAACACTGATTAGGTGCATGGTTAGATGTGTGAAGATCTTAGGTTACATATGCGCATTGAACTCCATACTATGCGTAACTGGAACGGCTACGAAATGATTTAGGACCGAGGCAAATCTAGATAGGTATGCAACCCGCAATCGTGTAGTATACCCATCCTTGTTTATCTTATTGTTTCAAATGAAGTTTTGTAATTTAGTTTGAATAATTGTTATTTTGAAAATGATTTGGCAATAATTTTATAAAATTTACTGTAGAATATGGTATTTATCGAAGTATAGGTTATACACTTTTTAAAAAAATATGTCAGTGAAACTGTAAAATAAAATTCTTTTAGCACAATAGGAAATCTTTGAATAGGAATTATCTATATTATGTAAAAATGAAATTATTAAATTGAAATTATTTTGTTTTGTAAAAAAAAAAAAAAATGTAGTTTGTTCTAATTGAAATGTTTATCTATTATTGTGTCTGTATTAAAATCTTAAAAATAAAAATGATAATTATTATTCCAGAAATTTGTTTAGGAGTTAGGTGAACAATACGATTTTTTTTTAAGGAAAACAAGTAAATAAGAAAAAACATTTTTTCTTGCGATTGTAGTTAAAGAAAATATTATTTAGGAATTAGGTACGCAAGTATATATCTTTCATACTTAATATAAAAACAAAAAGTTACCTACTTTTATGATAAGTGAGTTTCTAATCTGAAAAGGCTTTTATACAAATATTAGGGGAAGATAATTAGAAACACTTTGTATTTTAAAGTGTTTCTAATTATCTTCATCTAATATTTTTCCTTTTCAGATTAGAAAATCACTATACTTATCATAAAACTCGGTAACCTTTTGTTTTTACATTAAGTATTAAAGATTAGGTACTTGAGTATTTCCAATACTATTTTCATTACCGGTACGATATTCCTTACGTTGTTAGTTTGGTATTATGGGGATTTTTATAAAAAAAAACACCAGTCTACAATAGTACAATAAACATATTTATTTAATTATATACACTAAATGCCTATTACAATTTTTAAAATAAGTAATAAAATGTTAAATCTATGTACCTTTTAATTTTATATTCAACAATTTTTGTACTCACGTATGAAATGAAATTTGGCACCTTTTATCATGTAAATTGTTGCAGCCATAAGCTACACAATTAAGCACCATATTAATAAATGATAGTCTGTCCACAAGAAACGAAAAAATAACACACCAAACAAATCTGTTTTTTTTTTCACTTTCTAGACGAATATAACCACTAAGTATCACACAAAGGAACTCAAATAACTGTTTTTTAATAACTTAATCCTGTCAGAAAAACATGCAACGCCCCAAAACATCAAAAATATTACCTGAAACTAATTTAATACAACAATAACACATTTACGGTAATGACTAAGACAGAGACGAGGATCCTACTTGTAGCGCTTTCTCTGTTTGTTGCCCCTGACACAACTTTCGCGTGTGTATTAAATTGTCGAGACCGTTCCAGTTACGAATAGTATGGAGTTCAATGCATATGCGACGCTAATATCGCAGTTCACATTATGGCGTGGTTGAATTTTTATTATATTATGTAATGGCCTATCCCGAATAAAGTGCTGTTTTCTCAAGAAAAAACTGATCTTTTTTTATAAAAAATGACTTATACTATCCTCCTAACCGTCCAGAGTATTATGGAGGAATAAAATGCAAACTGTTGGGTATGACCAGTGTAAAAAGTGACAGAAGTGTGTGAATATATTGCAAATTATTTTTGATCACCTGATATTGTGTTGCACCTTCAGTGTTTTACTATTAGAGGCCAATTAAAATAGTAGAGCTGATTTATTCCTTGAACACCTACACATTTCAAATTATTGTAATAGCAGAGGGTAAGTACCTATTACTTGAAAATAATGATCCTTTTTATAAACTTTGAAAAAATGAGATCGGAACAATAAATTCCTCTCGAGATTCCCTAAAAAGTTTACTGTTCATCGACAAATTTAGTTTTAGTTGTATATTCCATATGAAACGCTTAAAAAGAAATGTTGATTAGTGCAAGAAAAAGTCAAAATTGTACATTATTTCTCACATTGAAAGGTATTTTAAAATGTTTAAAAATTATTTCAAGTGGAGCAATTAATCGTTTAAGTAGCTAATTATTTCATCCAATGTTATTATAAATTCGGGAATGAACTTAATGCTAGGGCTCGGTTTTTCAATCGTGGGTTATCTAAACTCACACTTTTAGAATTCGAATTTTTTCATTTTTACATTTGTTTTGGAAGTGGTTATAGCAACAAAATTTTATGCCAAAGTAACTTTTAGTTGAAGTGGTTTGTATTAGAATCTCATTGATTTTTGTGAAAATATAATGCTAGGTAACCTTCAACTTATTTAACTCACGATTGTAAAATCGCGCCTGGGTGTCATCGTTAATTCCAGCGTTTTAGATTAACAGCCGCATATGTTTAGCTATTTTACGAGCTTGTTTGGACAAGTTGGTGAGGCCGGATGTCGCATATCCGCTTAGGTTACTGGCTTATGTGACCTTTCCATGTCTTTGAGTAGGATTCATATTTCTGTTCTACAAATGTTTTACATATGTGAATAAAACCAATTGTTTTTCTGCTTATGCTTAACAAAAATTCTGTAATTGTCCTATAAGGTTGTCTTAAGTATCCTCTGCAGATGGCTTATTGGGGTGTAATAAAGTGTGGCATGTGTTTTGTAAAAAACAAAGTTAGAGTTTGTTGGGATGTAATGAAGTGTGGACCGTGTTTTGTAATAACAGTTTGAGTTTGTTAGGGTCGTCCCTAAAGGAATAGGTCTATTAATTTTCATGAAGTGTGATTTGTAAAAAATATAGTTTGCGAGTTGCTTTTTAAATTTTCCGTCAAGAAAGGGGCGTGCTTCAAGTGAACCACTAGATTACCTTAAACCCTTTAGCTCGAAATTATTTTTAACTTAACGACTGATGCTAGCAATATAGCCGTGGGTGCCGTGTTGTCACAGAGTCTGATAGAAAAGGACCTACCGGTCACTTAAGATTTTCGTGTTTTGAACGATTCTGAGTAAAACTATAGCACTATAGAGAAAGAACTTTTGGCCATCACGTGGCTCACCAAATACTTTAGACTTTTTCGTACGGAAATTTAATATAACTACCCATAAACCACTTCAGTGATTAAAAAAATCTTGTAGAAAAGTTTATATTAAGATTAATTTTGTATCGAAAGGGCAGAAGGACTTCGGTCAATAACCTGTTTGATCTTTAATTAATTCAATAAAATCTATTAATTATTAAACAAAATTTTCATTTACATTTTGTTTTAGTTTTTCATTTGGAAATAATTACAAATGATACAAAATACATTTTATAATAACACTTTATTTGTAAAAAAGTACATAATATTAATTACTTTATTTTCTATTCTATCAGAGTACATTGTTCATTAAATTAAGTTATAAATGAAGATGCCAAAGGCACTTTTTGCATTTACCTTTATTTTAATAAGTTGGAAATTATAAAGATATAAAATATTATAAATATATATAAAAAGAAAAAAAAACGATAAAATGGACGGATATTAACCACATTAAAAAAAATTCGAATTAACAAAGAATTGCACATTTTAGACAAGGAACACAAAAATAAAGCGATTAAAATCATTTAAAACAATTCGAATTATACATACATTTTGATGGGTAACCTGGAAACTTTCCAATTGGAAATGTTTTCAAAATGGAAACTTTCCGGGAAATGGAAACATTGGCTACTGGGAAAATTTCCATCAACTGGAAACTTTCCCTGAATCTTTCCCAGGGCAACTTTGTTTTGACTTTCCAGCCTAAATAACTTTAATTTTCAGTTAAATTTGTGGACATGCGTTTTATGTTCTGCGAGTTTTGTACATTGTATACATAACCAAACTTTTGCTTGAATTGAAAGTGACAGTTTTTAGTTTATTCATTAGTTTAAAAATTTTTAACAAATAAAAATAAGAAACTGCCAAGATTGAAATCAAAAGTTTGTAATAATTTCCATGAAAATATAATATCTAATCAAAAAAATCGTTAATAGAACAAACAATAGTGTTGAGAAATTTAATTTGCGTTGATTTGCCAAATTTAGAGATAGACGCTATTACACATTAATTTCTTAAATGTTTTCCGTTCTTATTTTAATTTTAGTTTTGTTTCGTTGATTTGTATTATGTCTGACATTTTGTGCAATAACATAATATTTAATCTAGTGCTGAAGTTTTTCAATTACAATTTTTAATTTTTTCATATCTAGTAAGATGAAAGGTGGATTTATGCAGACACCTTTAATATTTATCATTTAGAATTTAAATGTGAGATTTAAGAATGCCAATACACATTTATGCACAATTCATTTATACCTTATCTTTAAGCATCCAATCAAATTTAAGGTTTCTGCTCTTGCCCAGATGATGACAACCAATAAATAATTTGGTTTGGGGATTTGTAACCTAACCACACATGTTTATGGATGCGCAGTACGATTTTCATTTAACATTTATTCTAAAAGTTGGCCAACTCTTAAATGTAAAATGTAAAATTCTAAATGATAAATGTGCTACATAAATAGGTTCATTATATTATGAGACTTTAACTCCTAAATGTTAAATCTTAAATGATTAATGTAAAATGTGTCCGCCTGCATAAATCCACCTTAATTCACCAAATATAATTTTAATTCCGAAAATGTTTGTTCATTATACCCATATATTTTATTATTTTTAATATTCATGTTTATTTCAGGATGATGTGATACTATCTGTTCAAGTTTTTTGTTTAAAGTTTATCATTATGTTTTGCAATTTTCGTTTTTCATTCATATTTAATAATAAGTATGATCTTTTACTTTTAAAATTTAAATATGAAATATTAGTTTGTGAAATTACAACATTTATGATAATAATTACATCAAATTAACAATCAATATAATATCGTTTCAAGACAAATACAATAGTAAATATTTTTTTTAGTAAATTTTTTTTGAGTGAAAGTGAAAATTTCCCAAAATGAGAGTTGCCACTTTTGTCCATCTCTACAATAAATTATTTTCCCACAACCCGCTAAGAAAGTATACATAACAATTTAGGAGAGTAGACGCGAAAACAAATGCTAACAAACACATATTTTCCTAACAGACGTGTGTTAGGAAAATAACGCACAGCATAGTAGAATATCGCAAACTTAATTGTTTTTTAATAATAACCATTTAAATCGCTTATTACGCTACTTTGTAACAAAAAAACATTATTTGCATTAATACTTTGAAAAAAATAACAATACTATTATCATAAATATTTAAGACATTATTAATAATTGTAGCAAATATTAGTAACATTAAAATTCTCGCGGAAACGGCCGCTACGTATCGATGACGAGTGTAACATATGCTGAAGTAGGCTGTAGCAAACAAAACTCAGGGACATCTGGCAAATTACGCTTGATTGACAGACGTTATTTCGTTTTAAATATGTCTGTCCCCCGTGAAATTCCTAATTGTTATTTAATTACTGATTTGAAGTCTGTAAAAGTGCAAAAAAAAGAAAAATTTCTTTAGTCCTGAGTTGTGGGAAAAATATTGTACATAACTCGCTAAAAAGCGAGAATATCGTTGGTGAACCGGCAATAAGTCCTATCTGCTTTTTGAGCATTTTCAGTTTACTGTGCTAAATTGTCCTATCTACTATTTTGCACCTTCACCAATTTGAATTTTGGCGCCCAAGGCATCCCCAGTACCCAAATTAAATAATTTCACGACAAATTCGAGAACTAATACTAGGGCGCACTAGGAGCGCCTAAAAACAGGAACGTTATCCAAGCAACGGCGCACGCGCGCCATTCGTAGCTGTCTAATTTGTAATTCGAATATTCGATATCATTTTTAAAGGTGAATTCGGCACCGTGAAAATAAATAAACTATAATAAAGGGCAAGGAAAATAAACAAACTATAATAAAGGGCAAGGAAAATCTTACTAACGAACTAAAAAATACTTATTTAAAAAAAAAATAACAAGTTTCTGATTCGAACCCTCGACCTACCGCGTGCCAGGCGAGTACCTTCTCTATCGTCTAACAAGTTCCTTGCTGACAAACGATTCCAAAAGGATTTAATACACTATGTAATGTCATGTAACTGCGCATGCCCTGCGGCTATCTTGAAACGGCCAATGGTGCGCCGTTGCTTGGATAACGTTCCTGTATTTAGGCGCTTCTGGGCGCACTAAGTTCGAACTTTATTAGTGTCTTGTGTTCGGGTATTCACGCTACGGTAGAGCATTTATATATTACAAATTCTAGATTATCTCTACGCTGGGGCAGAGCAAATTTGCGTATTCGAGGATTCAAATCCTTTCTTAGTACAATTTGCTTTTTATGTTTGAGATAACTGCTTATACCGCCCCAGTGCACAATTTACTGCACCGACTATTTTGATAGTGCAGTTCAGTGCAGTTAATTTGCCCTCGTTTTGTGCGCCATTTTGTCAGTTCTACCTTCGGTTCTTGCAAATCACGTGACTGTTTACACTAGTGCCGTTTAAACTGTTTACGTATGGGTCATTAAAGACTGCATTGATCTAAGGCAGGTCAGCACGGCCAAACCAAGCACCGAGCAAGAACGCTAGAGCACAGTTTTAATGTGATTAATCTAGAATTCATCAGCAATTCATCCTATTGGCAGCACTAGTTTTTATGCGAGTGAAATATCCTATCTGTCAGATTTATGCCTAACCATTTTCAGCCACAGTGATTTTGAGTTAGTGTGGAAGTTGTGCAAGTTATTCGTACAGATTCACTTTAATTGGGTATAGGAAAGGTATGTGTATATATTTTTGAGATAATAGTAAAGAAAAAACAACTTTAATAATTTTCATGCATATCTTGTAATATATAAAGTAAAATAAGTGTGAGTACATAGTAAATTTTGCTTTTTCACTGAATGATTCAAAAGAAACATTCTTGTGACACATAGGACTTTTATTCTTAATAACTAGGAATTTTATATCAAGTAATTCACTTATTCTATTTTAATCAGATCCTTTTATTTAGTTTATGCTTATTTATTTGATGTACAATAGTATTATTTACAGGGTCACATCATTTTTTAGATGTATAGTGGTAAAATATTGACCGAAATGGCCTGACAAATACACAGAAATAAGGATGACTTTTCAGGACATGTTCATAGTCAGGTAATAATTATTTTCGTTACAAAGAAAATGATAATGAACCTTCAGTTGTTACTCTTATCACTATTAAGGGTGATTCCCTTATAAGTCAAAATGTACAAATAGATAAAGAAAACGAGCCAATTCCGCTACAAGAAGAGTACCATCAAATAGTCAAATAACACAATATCACTTTTGATGAAGGCAATGCTGAATGTTGAAATAGTTATTTCGGTATTTTACAAAATCTAGCAAATAAGATAGAGAAACTTAATAGCCATGAAAAATTAACTACTACCGATTACGACTTTGAAGATGAAAACATTGAAAATGTTTCAGAATCTAGATAATCTCCAACAAACACTAATTCGGACAAAATATGGGATGATTCTGAATTGTCTGACAATGACTCCTTAAGTTCTACCACTGAGGAAGCAGAGTCCAATGATAATATAGAAAATAATCCCAACGACCACAATATGAATGAAGGTCGTAAACAAAAAAAAAATCTCATCCATCAAAATGGAAATGGAATATTAAAAAAAATTAAGAATGGAAGGAAAACCATATTTGGGCTTCTCCAAAGGAGAATCCCAGAAGATTGAACAAAAGACAAATAGAGAAGCCTGTTAAATGAAACCAACTTGCAAAAGAGTAGTGTGTAGAAAGTCTAAATTGAGAAATTGCTCTGAATTTACTAAAGAAACAAGACAAAGAATTTTTGAGCAGTTCTGGAAGATAACTTGGGAACAAAGAAGAGCTTTTGCTTGTGCTCATGTTACTAGAATCAATAAGAAAAAGGATACTGTACACTGTAACGATTCAAGGCGGCAATTTACTCTCCATATTGGCTAAATAGAGGACATAATTTAAAAAAATTACAAGTATGTTGGCAGATGTTTTTGAATACCTTTGGTATTGGTTATCGAATGGTTCAGCACTGGGTAAAACAGAGTTTCTTTGATATCCTAAATACGACAATTCATAACCAAAATACCTGACCAGAGGTGACCGCTGAATTTGGGTTTTTAGAAAACTTTTTTAGATTGTCTTTCAAAAATTTCCCACTATTCAGGAAAGGACTTGACAAAACTGTATTTAGAGCCAGTTTTTAATATCATTATGGACATTTATAAATTATACTTAAATAAGTGTGAAGAAGAAAGGGTTGAATTATTTACTAGAAAAGCATTTACTGAAGTGATATATCAAAAGAACATATCAATTCTTCCTAATAAAAAGGACCAATGCAATTTGTGTTGCAGTTATAAAACAGGAAATATTACAGAAAATGAATGGAAAAAAATATAACGATCGAAAATTCAAGGCAAGAGGGGAAATCGATAAGGATAAATGTGAAGCGGAAGCTGAGATGCAAATAACGTAACAACTTGATTTGCAGGCAGTTAAATTAGCACCATTTACATCTGCAAATGCATTTTATTATAAAACAAAACTGTGCTGCCACAATTTAACGGTATACAATTTAGCTACAAAACATACCACCTGCTACTGGTTTTCTGAAGACCAAAATAAATCGCATGTGGCATCAACCTTTGTCTCATGTCTCATCGATTACCTCAATAGAAACTGCCTTACTCCAAATAAAAAATCTATAACAATATACTCGGATGCATGCACAGCTCAAAACAGAAACTGTGTCATGGCAAATGCACTTCTAAATTCTGGTATGTTACATAACATAACAATAATTCAAAAACATTTAGAAGTTGGGCACACCCAAATGGAGGTGGATTCAGTGCACGCATGCATTGAAAGGAAGTTAAAAAATATAGAGATCAAACTTCCAAGTTAGTATCACTAGAGATGCCCGAAAAGTACCAACTCCATATAAGGTCATAGCTTGTGATTTCCAATTTTTTTAAAAATTATAGTACACTATTAAGGTATTCATCAATTCGCCTGGGTAGGTCAGTCAATAATCCCACAGTAATGGACATAAAAGCAATTGATCCATCAGGTGTGATCAAGGTGAAACTTGATCATTCCCAGGCCGAGTAGATGGACTTACCTGTAAGAGTAAAAAATTGTTCTGCTGTTGATTCTTCTCCGTCTTTATTCACAGAAAGGTGTAAAATTACAAAAACCAAGTGGCAACATTTGCAAGAACTTAGAAACGTACTTACTCTCGATTGTCAATATTTTTATGATGATTTGCCGCATATTAAGTTACTTATTTTGAAACAATAACAGAACAACTTTATTTGTTAATTAATTTAACCTTGTTAAATTATTTTACTCAATTGCTGTATCAACAAATAAATATAAGTGCCTTCCTTTATCATCCTTGGTAAAATTGGAATTTTAAAATGGTTCTATTACTCAAGAATGTTATTTTTATTTCATAATAGTTAAAACCTATATTGTAATAGTAAACTTTTTATTTCTTTTTAAATAAGTGTGGACTATTATTTATTATTCATAATACATTTATAATGAAAAGATTGTCTCTCATTTTAAAAGAGGAAAATTGTCCTGTATCAAAGAACTCTAATGTATTTGACACCAGTAATCAGATAGTACAATTTTTTCAATACAAAATGTCCTATATTATGAAGTCATTTAGTACAATTTATCCTAACTGTCCAAATTATAAGGTAAAATTTATGTGGGACGTATTTTTTTGTTGTTTCCTCAATCCAAACTTTTACATAAAAAATGTCTTTTCTGTCCCCTGGAAAACTTACTTTTTTGAGATAGGACTTATTGCCAGTTAACCATCAGTATGCTACTTTCCATGTTCGTTATGTAATATACTATAAAATGGTCAACATTTTTACAAAGTTTTAACATTGAAATTGACAAAAACAAATAATGATGAGATGACATTTATTTAATAGAGGCAGTCGATTTCAAGTTTATAAACCAACCATTTTGGGTTTTTACTTTGAAATTCATTTAACTATTTACTATGTGTTTTCCATTATTCCTAAAATCAACGCACGAATATAAAAAAATAATAATAAATACCGAGTGCTACACTTATTACCGTTAAATGATATCAAACAGTATTATAAATTGTATCATACTGTTTGAGCACTGCTGACAATTGAAACAAATAACATTATTTATGGCTTTGACTCTTTAAGACAAAAGTTGCAATCTTACAGCGGCCCGACTATAGTAGTGTATTAGCCTGTTATAATTAAATGGCTTCTTTGATTCTAAGGAAGTCTTCGGGCATGCAAATTAAGTATTGCCAGCAAATATTTTATAATGAAAATATCACAATACCTGACCTGGCAATATTTTGTTTGTATAAAGTCTTTACACAAAATCTATACAGGATGATTTATAACTAATATGCCGAACTTAGGTTCATCAAAAAATAAATGCATTTTGCTTATTAAACATATGTCCTAAAATACATAAGAAGCGTGGTACACCTTAAGGGGGGATGATGAATTCCTCAACTATATGTTTTATATATGTACATATTATAAATTTTATTATTAATAGTTGTGGTGTAAATAAAAAAAAGATCTTTTTTTGTGCTATTTTATGAGAAATAATTTTAAGTGTTTTGCTTCAAGCGATATCCAAAAAAGTTAGGAATAAAAATAACCTTCAAATTAAAACTTAAAGCAAACTAATATTAATAAAATTTATTACATTAATATTGTTTGCCTACATCAAACAAGTAAACAAGACTAACCACATAAATAGCTAAAAAACTGATATTCGTTAAGAGGTCATAGTTCCCTTATGTATTTTACGAAATTATGTTTAATAAGCAAAGTACTTATTATCAGAGGACAAATGCCAGTTACGTATAATATTACATCTATCCCAGCTTCTTGACGAACCGGTGCATATATTACAGGTATATGAATAAACGCATACATAGCAATTAATTCAATTATATGAAGGTTCTTTATAACTGCCGATTTTAAAAAATGGCATACATTTCCAGTCCCTGGTCATGATTCATAATACAGAGAGAAATGTCAGTTGTTTATGACCAAATTTAAAGTAAAAATATTGTGAGGGATCATTCCTGACTAAAAAAAATGTTATAAAAATAAATTTGTGACGTTAGTAAATACATTCTAACCTCAATAACTTATCTACTGTTAAATATTATATTTAAAAAATACTGAAATCATATTACTTCACATCTGAACTGAGAATGCCTTGGAGAAGAATAATATTCCACTAAAAGCTAAATATAGTCATTTGTTGAACATTATATTAATTATATTACAGTTGAACTTGTACTATTAGGCCTTGACCAATAATTAATATCTTGATATATTACTATACTATATAAACCATTCTTTTTTCTTTTGTACGTGATGACCTGTTGTACCATGTACTACAGCTGTATCAGGGTCTAAAGCAGAGTCAGCTCCTGCATCTTCTTGCGTTAAATATTCTCCCTTGTGTCTATGTAAGTATCTGCCAATGAGTATAAGTAATATTACCAGTGCTAAGAAAATTATCGCTAATATACCTAAAAATAAATTTATTTTTCTTAAATTAATTCTGAAAATGTACTACTTTTATCTCATATAAATAATATTATAAAGATCAAGGTAGGAATGGTAGGATAAAATTATTGACTGTATGGCAGGCAGTGCAAGCAGGTGCCTATGCTAATACTACAGCAATTTACACATGTGCTTAATATACATCAATGTCGAGATAGAGATGGGCAAAAGTGGCAACTTTCATTTTGGGGAAACTTTCCTGGAAACACTCAGAAACTTTCAATTTATGATTGTATTTGTCTTGAAACAATGTTTAATTTGATACCAAATATGTTAGCATTGATTATTAATTTGATGTAATTATTATCACAAATGTAACTTTACAAACTCATATTTCATATTTCCATTTTAAAAGTAAAAGATCGTAATGTTTGCATATTAATGAATATGAATGACAAATGAAAATTTAGTGATATTGCAATCATTTGAATTTTTAAATTTTCATAAAAAAATACAAAAGATAATTTTTTTTTATAAAAAAATTAAAAAAAACCATAGTAATTTTTATTTTACAAAATAAAAACGAAAATTATATATTTTTCATGCAAAACAATAAAATTAAAAAAAAAACAGAACCAGGTTCAATTAACAAAAAACTTGAACAGATATCTTCACATTATCCTGCAAATATAAATATTAAAAATAATAAAATATGTATAGGTGCAATGATCAAAACTTTTCCGAATTAAAATTATATTTGGTGATCAGTCTTAATAGATATGAAAAAATTAAAAACTGTAATTGAAAAATCTCATCACTAGATTAATATTATGTTATTGCACAAAATGCCAGACATAATACAAATCAACGAAACAAAACTAAAACTAAAATAAGAACGGAAAACATTTAAGAAATTTTCATTGTTCATTTAATTTTAATTTAAATTTTTATTGTTTGGAATCACCAATAAAAATATGTTTTGGTCGCCTGGAAGAATAACTTTTCTAGCAATTTTATTTTGGAGCAGTAAATGTTCTTTAATCTCCAGATGATTACTGTCGACAGTGTCTAACATCTCTTTCATTTTTATCAAAATCCTCTACCTGGTCCTCATTCATATTTATTTTATGATTTTCTTGTTCCATATCATTTCTATACATTTTTTTGAATAAACTCTCAGTCTATTCTATTCTATTTACATTACTTCTTATTTTGATTTGTTAAAAAAATTTAAAAGAATGAATAAACTAAAAACAATGCCTTTCAATTAAAGTAAAAGTTTTAGTTATTCACTGACCATAAAACACATGAACTGAAAATTAAAGTTATTTAGGTGAGAAATTCAAAACAAAATTGGGAAAGTTGAGTTGATGGATACTTTCCCAGAAGCCAATGTTACCTTCCCAGAAAATTTCCATTTACGAAATATTTCCAATTGGAAAGTTTCCAGGTTGCCCATCTTTACTTCTAGAAAATATTGAGCAACACCTGAAATACTGAAGATCGTTTTAAAAATCCTTGACAATATAATTTTTATGTGGAAATTATAGTAGTACCAAAAATAGAATCTTATTTCACAAAAATTTATATTTTAAATTTGACATTGATATCTGGCAACTGCAGTTCATAGGTTAATTTCAAAAATGTAATTAAAAAAAAAAAAGAGAGAAAAACAAGTGGACAGCATAATTCATGTATATGTAATATCCCAGTTTTTGCAGTATTTTCAACAGAACTCACCATGTATATAATACTTAAACAAAATGTGTTTCGTTTTGATTATTATATTGAAACACTGTTTTTTAACAAAAGCATTTAATAAATCTGATACAGAAATGGATTTCTGAACTACTTACTTCCTAAAATTGCAGAATCAACTTGATTATAAGCTTTTCTTAATTTATCTTCATCTACTATAGGAGGCGGCCTAGTTTCAATAATATCAGGTGGATGAGTCACAGGTTCTACACCACAATAATCCTCAGTTAATGGGGCTGTAAAAAAATACATACATAATACAAACATAATAAAAATCGTCACAAAAAAAACTTACTTCCCAAAGATTTAACATTCCCAGGTCCTTGTTGTTGGAACAATAATTTTAATGGATAAATATCATCGAACTCAACACGAGATATACATCCTATAAAACCTTCAGTCATTGACTCATTTTTGCCAATATACATGTATTGAATGTTATTAAACTGAGCATCTGCTGAAGCTTTGATGTTAAAACTGAATTCTTGAGGTTCATAATTGTCCACCTGCATAACTAAAGTAGCTCCAGAATGTTTACGAGACAACGTCAAATCATGATATTGGCCTAAGCCAAAATGTTTTTCGGGGTATATAACTTCCTGTCTCTCAAAACCAAAGTCAAACACAACACGAAGGTGTCCTGAATTTGAAACCATAATCGTCATATATTCTCCCGTGATATTTGATGAAAAACCAAGTAAAAATCCCTTGGGGTTAGTTGTAGTAAAACCGACTCTTATATGTTCAGAAATTGTGGACCTAAAGGAGCCTTCAAATTCATACCTAACCATTGAGCTTTGTCTCATATTAACACCTATTTCATCAGCACAAATAGGTCCCTTAAATGCAGTCCAACGGCAATCACACCAGTAACCATCATAACGTTCATGACAAGTTCCATTATTTAAACATGGATTACTTTGACATTTACCTACACAACCCTCAGTTACACCATATATTCCTCTGTGGGCATAAGCGCGCAAATCTATATGCTGTCCATTTATTAATAAAGCTCTTACACAGCCAGTGAAACCATCTCTATAGTCTGTAGAAGCTCCAATAACTAATTCGGAAGTTAAATGTAGGGCACGTACAGGACCTGGTGGTTCTCTAACTTCAGCTTTCAAAGCACCATCAACGACAATCATTGCCTCCTTACGATTTCTTTCTACAGATACGGAGTGCCATTGATCATCTGCTAATTTATAGGAAGTTTCTCTAATAACAGCCATAGGTCCTGAGCCCGCTTGATATTGGAATTGCAACTGATTGCCACCTACAATACTAAGTTTAATGTAATCCGTAGGACCTTTAGCATGGAATAAAACTGCATTTTCCACCGCCGTTCTAAATTCAAAGTAGATGTCGCCACTATGGCCCATATCAAAAGTTGGTAGGTTTATAGTAGCATCAGAAATTCTAAATGTTACAACATTATTGAAGAGATCATCACCTTCACATATTAAGGGACCTAATGTGTAACGAGCTTCTTTATCATCTAAAGCACTTCCAGTATCTCCAAACCTTAACTGTTTCACTGGAAGGTCTTCTTTTTCTATTATATCACCTGTAAATATAATTAAAATATTTATTTATAAAAATTCGTGTAGCAAATTTTGTTTAAGAGGGTGCCTTTCATACTCATAATTAGAGCTCGGAGATAGGTATTGGTTCCCAGCGACAGTTTTTATGTGGACATAATATTATATTGTAAACATCTACTGAAACATTCTCAAACAACAGACAAACAGGAACATAATAAAGTTATTTCATTTTAAAATGTTAGCAGAGAACATACTATAAAATAAAAAAGTAATAGATTCTTTTACAATTGCACTAGACTGTAGCAATTTTGGGAATTTATGTAAGTTCCTGAGTTTTGTGGGTCAACTGAGAATAATGGGAAGGGGAAGACCACATGCAGTTTGTCAGTAAATTACATAACGTCGAGTCGTATATAACAACAATGCGAAATTATATAGAGGGTGATAGGTTTTTAAAATGTTTTATTGTAAACCTTCACAAGCTATAGTAAATTTGTGGATTCGCGATATTCCGGAATTGCAATTTAACTGTATATGATTATATTGCAGTAGCTGTGACAAAGCACTTTCTTGGGCATGTAACACAACTACTAATAAACACATTTCCTCAGAAAACCCTAAAAGTAGTGTGGGTGACTTTACTGATATTGACAGGCAACGCAATTTTAACTTTCATTTATTTGATTTAGTGGAAGGTTGGATGGGGACGTTACATGAGATTTAATTCCTTGGAGATTTAATTCTAATAGCCACCCTGTATATCTGTTCGGGTTTCTGAATGAGTTTTATTAGACTGAGGACCATGAGGTCTAATTCCCATGAGATCTAAAACTCGGATACAATTTTCCCATGAGATTTAATACATCTCCCTGCATATCTATTCAGTTTTCGAATAAGTTTATCATTGTAACACTTAAAAACACCGATTAAAAAATCCCACGAGATCTAAATTCCATGAGATCCAAAAATATATTACTTCAGTACGTAATACTGAAGTAATCCATTATGTGTACAGCATTCAGAGACATACGGACAACTATAATATACTATACCATACCATAAAAACAATAAATTTTTTTGATAATGTATTACCCTTGATTGAAATATTATCCATAAGATTTCTAACTTAACCACAAAAATCGTGCCGATTGTAAGTTCTAGAAGGTATGTGACTCCACCGTCGCCCACCTGCCTACTGGAACATAAACTAACAGTGTACATACTGAGACGGTCAAGAAAGGTGCGATACCAATTTTGTGTGGTAGCCATTCTGTATTTGATTGGTTTTATCAAAGATTATTATCTTTGAATTTATTAAGACAATTTGTGGTGAAGTCAAAATGAACCACTGTTGTGTTGTGTATATACGAAATTTGGAAAACCATGCCTGACATTGCTATTTCTTTAAGTTTACGAGAAAGCGTGTTGTAAATTAATTGTAGAAATGTGTCACTTTTCGAAATGGACGATAAGCATGTGTTGAAAAATAAAACTGTGAAAAACACTTTTTTGCAGAATATATTAATTCTTTCTACAAAAAAATGGGTTTAACTCGTTATGCAGTGCCAGTGAAATACGAGGTGATCTCAAATATAGAATATATAACTAAGAAGTTTTTTTTTTATTAATATTATATGAAGAGAATCCAAACAAGATATGACATACATGAAGGAAATTTTTGTTTAGATAACTTTTTACTTTTATTCTTAGAAATTTGTATGTATTTTAATTTTCACTACGTAAGTTCTAGTGTTATGGAAAGTATGTCATACACTGTTTTAAGAATGTTTAGGTGATATATTATCTTAGGTGTCGTATAAAGAAATTTTATTATTTTGAAAAAAAAAACAATGTTTCTGTATTTTAGAATTAATTATCAATAAACAATGTATGTAAAATTAAACAATGTGTACCCGAATGTATATAAAAGTTTTACAAAAATTCTTACGATGATTGGGTATGGTGATAAGATGCGAACTCAACAAGAAGTATGTAATTTATCTAATATTAAATATCCAGAACAACCCATAACTTAATCGACAATGAGCAAAATTAAAAAAAAAAATTAGATTTGTTAAAAAAAAACAGGTTTTACTAGACAGAATAGTTGAAATTAAAAATAACATTATTGAGTCAGTTGTACTGAACATAATGTGCATATTATCTTTTTTGTAATCCAAGTTTCAGCGTTTTGGCAAATAGCCAGGAAAATAATTGTTTAAAAAGATATATGTTATATTTATCTGTGATAAGATTTGTAAAAGTTAGTACCTAAATAATAATTAGCAAAAAAATTTTCAGTTAATATTATTTTTTCATTCCACTATATATTTTAAACTTTTACCAAGAAGAGGAACTTAATTTGTTTTTAAACAATATACTTGTAATGCTTTTTAATAAGCTAAGTTTTAATAATATTTATATATAATGCAATGTTATCATTGTCTGAACATAATAAAATGTATGATTATGCAAATAGGTTGTACTTGTCGACATTGATTTCAAGAAAGCTGATATGCTTTATAGGCCATCCTAAGAGTAATTAGCCAAAATGAAAATAATAACAAAGCGATCTTGTCTGAACTACGACAGATGTATATGTTTTAATTGGCATACTTGATTATCACCCTGAAAAGTTAAATCTTTCTCTATTATCTCCTGTTTAAAGTGCTTATACATGTTCAATAAATCTGTTAAATGTATTACAATCCTATTTTTAGTATTGAATGATTTTATATCAGACAATTATTTCTCTGATATAATATACAAGACGAATAATTGTACATTAATTTTCAAACTGTAGAACGTTTGAATATACTTCTCACTAAGTAATATCGGTGCAGTGATTCTTTAAGCGAAAAACGGCAACTCGAATTACGGTTCTTAAATGCACTCTGTAGCTTTTCTATGCCATCCTCCAAAATATTAACAACAACAACAAAAATTAACAACAGTGCTAAGTTCAAAAAGCCGTACGCTGGCTGCACTATATATAAAAAATGCTATATACAAGTCGAAGTATCAAGTGAACAATTTGACATTTGTATCTATTAGTAGAAATCTCAATCCTCCTGCTACAACAGAAGCACTACGTGACTCAGTGCCACATGTAATTCTAGATATCTCTGATTCAGCTTCTAGCGAAACGTCACATTTTTTAGATCAAGACCTATCTGTAGTCTTACAGAGATAAATGAAGAGGCTCTCAGAATACTACATGTAAATATACAATGCATAACAAATAAGTTAAATGAGTTAAACATTTTTGTAAAAGAAAATAATTTAGACATTCTGTGCATCACGGAATATTGGGTAATGGGCGAAAATATGAGAAACATATTTTTTTTCAAATTACATTCTAAAAAAGCCATTTTTCTCGTATAAATCACATTCATGGTGGATCCATAATATTAGTAAAAGATAATATCTGTTCATATGAATTAGAAAAATTAGTGATCTTTCTGTTGAATGCCACATAGAAATGTGTGCCATTTCCATTGTTATTTCAAATTAAAAAAATTATTGTAATTTATATAGACCTCCAAATGGAAACATTAATTTATTCTTAAAAAATGTATGTGAGGCCTTAAAACTTGCATTAAAAAAATGTTCTTCTGTTATTCTTTGTGGAGAGTTAATTATTGATTACCTAACAGATTCTCCTGATAAAAAGTTAGTGTGTGAGGCTTTTGATTTAATTTCAACTGTTTACGAACCAACCAGTGTTTTTAAAGATGTAAGGGGACATATCAGCTCAACATGTATTGATTACATGGTTACAAATTTACCCCCGCAAACTTACAATGTAAATGTTATAAACCACTTGGTAATCACTATGCTCTCGTATTATCATATGAGTGTATGGACACAAATGGTAAAATGAAAATACAAATATACCATCATATAACAGATTAATAAATGAAAACAATTTAAATGAACTCAAACATCACCTAAAAACTATAAACTGGAATATTTATTACTTAGAAATGGATATAGCTTTCAATCATTTTATTCAATCTTTACTATGGTGCCTTGTTACTGTTAGCTATCCTTACAAATGTATAAAACATAGTAAAGTAAATAAATTAGATAAAGGATGGCTAACACAAGAGATAGTAACTGAGAGCAAAGCCCTAAAAATTTTATTTCTGGAAATGGTAAATTCTGATGTTCCTGTTTCAGTATTAACATACAGAAATAGAAAAAAAAGAGTATAAAAGAAACATAATTGCGGCAAAGAAAAATTATTACAGTAAAAAAATAAGTACAGCTGAAAACAAAACTAAAGAAACTTGGAAAATCATAAATAATAATTTAGGTAGAAATAAAAGTGGAAAAAATCAAAATAAAGAATTAACCTTAAATGTAAATAACAATGTAATAACTGGTATAAATGTGGCTGAACTCTTTGGAAAGCATTTTGTATCTGATGCAAGTGACAATATGAATAAATACTTTGGATATAATATGTCATTGCCCTGTACTATATCGAGCAGTCAATATTTGTTTCATCTGTTTCTAAAAATGAATTGTTAAAAATCTAAAAAATAAAAAGTTATCCAGTTTCGATGAATTAACCGCTCAAGTTATTAAAAATATTATTAATGAAATAATTGATCCCCTACTATTTTTATTAATTTATCACTCGAACAAGGAGTGTTTCCCAGCATTTTAAAAAAGGCTTGTGTAATATCTGTCCACAAAAAAGGTGAGACAAATGATATTGAAAACTACCGTCAAATATCACTCTTAAGTGTTCTGTCGAAATTAATTGAAAACATTGTGGCTATTAGAGTAGGGTCTTTTGTCGAAGCGAGAAAGATACTATCAACACATCAGCATGATTTCAGGGCAGGGAAATCGATTGAAACTGCGTCTTATCAATTCCTAAATCATGCCTACAAGAAGCTTGATGAGGGCAAATATGTTGTATCCTTATTCTTCGACTTATCAAAGGCATTTGATAAGGTGAATAAGGATATGCTCTCAGTCAAGCTGGCAAATATTGGCATCAGGGGAAACTTATTAAAATGAATCGAGTCTTACATGCATGAGCGTAAACTGGTGGTAAAATGTAATAATGCTGAATCAGAAACATATGACATAAATTTGGGAGTCCCACAAGGCTCAATACTGGGACCATTATTGTTCATGCTATATATAAATGATTTACCAGATTATATAAGTGATGGTTCTACTATTATGTATGCAGATGATACAACAGTAACTGTCTCTGCTATGACGTTAGACGAATTTCAATGTAAAATACACTCAGTAATTGATATGAAAGCGTGGTGTGATCGCAATAAACTTATGCTAAATAACACTAAGACTGTGTTTGTAAACTTTAATAGAAGACGGCCAATAATAGAAAATTTTCTGTTCGCTGATGGCACTAAGTTCTTGGGAACCTATATCGATAATAAGTTAACTTGGGAGCCTCAGATTGATCATGTATGTAAACAGTTAAATAAAAGCTATTACGCAATATTACAAATGAAAAATACCCTTAATGAATCTGGTTTGTTATGTTTATTATGCACTGACCTTCTCACATATCTCTTTTAATATACTAGCTTGGGGTAAATGGTAATGGTAATGGTGGGGGAGGCTGACGCCTGGCAAGTAGGCCACAGACGGGCCCTTTTTACCAACCCCCAGCTGTCCCCTTAGCCATGTGCTTCTCTTGCTCCCTCATCGAATCTTTCCGACCTTCTGATGAAGGTCAGGATGTCACTCATTGCGAGGGAGCTCATCTCCTCCCTTAGAAGCGCCTCAGAACCGAAGATACTGTGTCTCAGGCGCCCAAACGCTTCACATTGTCCCAGGAAGTGGTAAGATGTCTCTTCATCACTCCTGCATCTTGGACATGTAGGGTCTTCCTCAATACCTATCAATGATAGATGCCGCTTAAGTCTGCAGTGGCCTGTCAGAACACCGATTAAGAGATTCAGAGTCTTACGACTCCGTCCCAGCAACCAGGCCGATCTCGATTTGTTCGGCCCCGTCACAAAATCTCGGGTTTGCCTGCAGGCCCTGTTGGTCCTCCAGTGCGTCCTCAGTGTCTCGTGGGCCCACTCATTGAGGGCCGTTGTGACCTGCCTTCTTGAAATACCTAACATAGGCTCAGGCCCGTGACAGGGTTCCTCGGCTCCGAGTCTAGCCAATTCATCGGCCTTCTCGTTGCCTGGAACTCCCATATGTCCCGGGACCCATACCAGTCTCACTTGTTTATGCCTGGCCAGCTCTTCTAGGGCATCCCCACACTCCTGGACGAGAGCTGATCTCGTCCTGGGGGAGCACACCGCCTTTAGAGCAGCCTGGCTGTCGGAGCAGATGTATATTATCTGTTCCGCCCCATTCCTAACCTCAGCCCTACCTGCCACCGCTAGGATGGCGTAAACCTCTGCCTGGAAGACCGTGGTGTACGAGCCTAGAGCAAAGCTCTCCTGTACTTCTTTGCCTTCCAGATATATTCCCGCCCCGGAAGACGATCTAGTGGCCAGCCGAGATCCGTCTGTATAACACACCAGAGAGTCCGGGCGGAAGTCAATTCTTCCTTCACTCCACTCCTCCCTACTAGGAAGAGTGAGAGTGTAATTCCTTTCCAACCTTAGCTGATCTTTCGCTTCTCTCACCTTCAGGACAGAGAGAGGGATTTCCCTCTCCGTCAGTCCAGCAATTGCAGCGTGACCTTCAGCTCTGCCTGAACACTGCCAGCTCCCAGAATCCCGCATTCTCAGATAGGCCGCCATAGCCTCCCTCTTTATCCACGAGGGAAGCGTTGGAAGGCCTAGCAGAACCTCCAGAGCAACTGTCGGTGTCGTCCTCATTGCGCCAGTGATCCCTAGGCAGGCTAGTCTCTGGACTTTTGCCAGCTTTCGGGATGTCATCGCTCTGTCCACGCTCGGCCACCAGACCACGGATCCATATTGGAGCCTAGGTCTGATGACCGCCGTGTACAGCCAGTGTAGGATCCGTGGGTTGAGGCCCCAGTTCCTACCTACCGCTCGGCGCAATTGCCAGAAGGTCGCAGTCGACTTTTTGATGACGTTGTCGATATGCGGCCCCCATGACAGTTTGCTATCTAGGGTCACTCCCAGGTACCTAACCTCCTGCACAAGCGCAAGAGTTTTACCGTACATGGTTGGTGCCCTAAAATCCTCTATTTTCTTTCTCTTGGTGAATAGGATCATCTCAGTCTTAGATGGATTGACTGAGAGACCTGTTTCGCCGCACCATCTTTCTATTATTCTACAAGCTACCTGCGTTCTGTTGCAAACGACATTTAAGAAGCGGCCGGTCACTAGGACCAGCCCGTCGTCCGCATATGCCTGCGCATAAAATCCTTCCGAAGTTAGGCGCTCCAAGAGACCATCCATTATTAGACACCATAGATGGGGTGATAGGCAGCTGCCTTGTGGACAGCCGCCCCTCACCCCGACGTCCAATTGGCAGTCTCCTAAAGCCGCACTAACTCGTCTCTCTTCCAGCGCAGATTTCACCCATCTGACCAGTACTGGAGCAGTACCTCTAGTCCGAAGGGCATCGCAGATAGTAGTAGTCCTTGCTTTATCAAAGGCACCCTCTATATCAAAAAATATTGCTAGGGTGACCTCCTTATGCAGGAGGGCCCTTTCTACCTTATGCACGACGGCGTGAAGGGCTGTCTCCGTGGACCTCCCTCGCCTATATGCGTGCTGATTCTTGTGGAATGGGTACCTGGTTAGGTCCCCTTCCAACAGCTTGGGGTAAGTATTTTAAGAGTATTCATTATCCAAAAACGAATATTACGTTTACTATTTAATATGAATTATAGTGAGAGTTGTCGAAACATCTTTCTTGAAAAAGAAATTCTCACCACTACTTGTATTTATATACAGGGTGTCCCAACCAATAGTAAGCACCCTGAATAACTTTGGAGATAAATTTTTTTTGAAAAATTGGTGAAACACGTCGACCTTGTTTCCAAGGGGGACATATTTTAATGTAATACTTGTATACCTATCATCATCCTTCTACCCTACACGGCCACCCCCTCAAAAAATTCAAATGGCAAGGGGGGGTCGAGTGATACATCTTTTGAAAAGTCTTTCAATTCCCTACATAACTGTGTATTTTTTTTAATTTTTATCGATTCGTTCTTAAGGAAAATAATTTTATTTTTGATGATTACACACAATCGAAATCGTTTAAAAAAATCTAAAATTTACGGCACTGGGTATTGGAATTTTATAAAAAAAACTACATTTTTTAGTGCTCTCAAATCAACACGAGTTTTTTCGACAAAAAACACTTTCCTTGTCCGTTTAGTTTTAGAATAACAAAAGACTCGTAAGTATTTGATAGTCCTTGAACATTAATTTGTTCACAACCAATTTTAAATCGAGATACATTTTACCAGTGAGTTCTCAAAATGGTTTATACCCTTCAGGAGAGAATAGAAATTGTCAGCATTTATTTTCAAAACGATAATTGTGCTAGAGCTACAGAGCGCGTATTCAATAGAAATCACCCAGATAGAAGGGTTGGTTCTCAGTATGTTTTACAATTATTGACAAAATTTATGGAAACAGGTTCTGTAGAAAACAAAAAGCATGAACCTCAGCAAATCCTCGAAGAAGACGATAATCTTTTAGAGGGCGAACTGTTTTTTCAACAGGATGGGACACCCCCACATTTTTCTATAGTGGTCTGTCAATTTTTGGATACTCGGTTTCCTGAGAGATGGATTGGAAGAAGAGGTCCTGTGGAGTGGCCCGCTAGGTCACCCGATTTAACTCCCTTGGATTTCTTTCTGTGGGGACATTTGAAATCGAAAATATTTGCAACAAAACCCGCATCTCTGGAAGAGTTACGTGAAAGAATTGTTCGAGAATGCCATTTATTGACTCCAGATGTGTTCAGAAATGTTCGTACAGAATTTCAAGACAGATTATACTACTGTATGGAAGTCGGTGGGGGTCATTTTGAACAATACATACGATAATTTAACCTGCTTTCCCGAACCTAAAATAAAGAAACAATTATTTCTCAGAAACGAATCGATAAAAATTTAAAAAAAATACACAGTTATGTAGAGAATTGAAAGACCTTTCAAAAGATGTATCACTCGACCCCCTTTGCCATATGAATTTTTTGAGGGGGTGGCCGTGTAGGGTAGAGGGATGATGATAGGTATACAAGTATTACATTAAAATATGTCCCCCTTGGAAACAAGGTCGACGTGTTTCACCAATTTTTCAAAAAAAAAATTTATCTCCAAAGTTATTCAGGGTGCCTACTTTTGGTTGGGACACCCTGTATACAAATGTTTATTATTTGTTAAAAACAATCCCCATATATTCCCTAGTTTAAATGAAACACATCTATATAGTACAAGGCAAGCTGTTAATTCCTATCCATAGGACTACAACTTTCAAAGATTCACCATATTATTTATTTATTTATTTATTTATTTATAGAATCCAAACAGACTTAAGCATAATTACAAGGATTCCTACATCTAATTACCAAATACAATACTATTTATTTTCTCTATTTTCTTAACATAATAAAACTAGAGGGTAACACTACTATACATGTATCCTAATATTGGAGTCCAGTAAAATAGTTTAATATATTTTGTTTAAATTGTTTTAAGGGTGTGGAGCAAAAATCTAGATTGATAATAACTCATTGGTCAATCTAAGCATGGCCAAGAGAGGAGCATGTAAGGTGATGATTGTTGCGGAAGTATTAAATAATGTGGAACTACGAGTTCGTCGTGACGGGACGTTAAATGGAATCAACCCTAATAAATTAGTGTCATTTATTAAGTTATTTACAATTTTGTACAAAAATATAATAATTATTTTACGGCTAGTATCTAATGCTAAGATGTCTTAAAAATTTATTTTGTACTTTTTCAATCATATCCAGATACAATTAGGGTTCTGTATACCAAATAACACATGCATATTCTAATTTCGACCTCACAAATGCATAGTATAGAGTTTTTAACAATTTAATATTTTTGAAAGAAGCTGTTTGTCTTATTATAAATCCCAGCAATCTATCTATTAGCAGCCGCTACTGTATTTGCAATATGTTGTCTAAAAGATAATTGATCATTGTATGTTACACCTAGATCCTTAGTAACATTAAGTATTGTTAAAACAGTACGATTCATATTGTAGTCAAACACGACGGAAGATTTTTTATGAGTTATGGTCGTAGTAGTACATTTTTTTAAATTAAATGACAGTTTATAGCGACAGCTCCAATCGTACACTCTATTTACGCCATCTTGAAGAGATTTACAATCTTGGGAATCTTTAATTATTTTGTAAATTTTTAGATCATCAGCAAAGAGTAAACATTTTGAATTTTGAATTTATAATGGTAAATCATTTATAAATATTAAAAATAGTAAAGGCCCTAAGTTTGACCCTTGGGGCACTCCAGAATTTATACAGTATTTTGTAGATAATCTCCCATTGTGTTTGAGCATAAAACTTCTATTCTGCTGATAGTTTTTAAAGAGTGCCAAAGTAGCATCCGCTATTCCTGAATTTAACAATTTCTGCAGTAAAACATCATGATTGACTTTGTCAAATGCTTTTTGGAAATCTGTAAAAATAACGTCTATTTGATTCTGTCTTTCTATCGCGTGATTTGCATCATTGACAAATGTTAATAAGTTGGTATCTACCGATTTGTTAGGAACAAATCCATGCTGATATTCTGTTATAGTAAGTTTAACATGATTCCACAAATGACTATAAATTATTTGTTCAAATAATTTGGCCGGAGCAGGCATTACGGAAATTGATCTATAATTTTCAATATCTTTTTTGTCTCCGCTTTTATGAATCGGTGTACATATAGCAGATTTCCAAAGATCAGGGAATGTATGAGTTCTTATTGCAGTGTTGTATATACATAATAGCGGCAGTTTTAGCCACTCTTGACACCCTTTAATTATATATGGCGGAATTCCATCACTACCTGGTGATTTCTTTGGTTTTAATTTTTTGACAGCTGTAATATAATCTATTTCACTAACTTCGTTAAAAAACAATGGGTTATTATTGCTATTGGGACAATTCAGAATCGAATCATTTTCAATGTTGTTAATATCCAGTGAAAGCTTTTCTGATTCATATATAGAAAAAAATATTTAGCAAAGTTTTCTGACGTTTCTGATACTTCTATAGGTATTTTGTTTATATGGTATTCACCTACATTCTCTGTGTTGCATTTTTTCCTTTTTTTTTTACATATCACCAAAACATATTCGGGTTTAAGCTTATATCATTTTCAACATCATTTATATAAGTTTTATTAGCTGTTCTAATGAGAGATTTTAGTTTTCTTCTTATATCCTTAAATTTTAAATTGTTTGTTTCCGAAGTTCTTCTAATTTTTTTAATTTGTTTTTTACTTTTAATAATAGTTTTATTTCTTGTGTGAACCAAGGAGAAAATTTAGTTGCATTGCCTAATTTAATTTTACTTTTAGGGATGCAGATTTCAAAAATGTCCAGTAGTATTTTATAAAAAGATTCAACAGCTTCGTTCACATTATTTTCATTTAATACTTCTTCCCAATTAGCATCTCTAACCATTTCCGCTAATAGTAAAAAATTTTGCTTTTTTGAAGTTAAACTGAATTTTTGATTCAATGCAATCATTTACCTGGGTGTTATTTTGATTAAAAATTATTTCTATTTCTAAAGCCGGATGGTAGGTATCTTCTGGGACAATAGGAACATCTTCTTTGGTAACTTTACAACACAATGGATTTATTTCTGAACTTATTACTAGGTCCAATGTCTTACCTTGCAAATTTTTTATATTGTTATATTCTGATTAAATGAATTAAAATTTAGAAAATCATATCAGTGACGCTTTAGTATTTAAAAAATCTGTGTCTAGACCCCTTATTTAGAAAATCATATCAGTGACGCTTTAGTATTTAAAAAATCTGTGTCTAGACCCCTTATCTCTGGTAAATTAAAATCTCTGTTGTGCTGTTTAATAACTTGTCAAATGATTTAAGGGATCTTCCATTTTAAAAAAAGAAATTAAAACATTATTATTAAAAAATGGTTTCTATTCAGTAAATGAGTTCTTTGACAAAAATAACTTGTAAATTATAAAATTCTATTATTCATTAAAGTCCATCTGATGATTTCATTTAACTTATTTATTTTAAATTAAAATGACTATATATCAATATTAGGTGCATATATCCTTATCTTATTTTATTTATTATTATGTAGCTTAATCTGTAGATTGCCTTACTGACATTAATTTTATTTTATGTATTATTATGTATTTTAATTTGTATACTATTTTACTGACATTGTGTCAAATTGACATTGTTATATATTGTCATTCTATACTTTTCTTGTTTTTTTCTTTTTACTTTTTTTCAAATTAGTGACTTGCCAAATGTACATTATTATGTATCTTTATATTGGTGAATAAATATTATTATTATTATTATTAATTAATAACATTTTTGTGAGCAGAACACCATGATAATTAATTTTCGTTAATTTTTTATAACATCCTAACAGTGAACCGTAACCTCATGTGTATTTGTAGAAAACTCTGTCAGAAGAGGAAGGGTCAAGTAAATTTAATGATTCTTCATATTTTTTGGTGTTTGAATTATTTAGTTCGATTTCTATTCCTCAATATATTGTATTCACTTGTCCATCTGTTAACACAACTTTCTTGGAGATGATGTGATAAACTATTTTTGAAGGTAATTGGAGCTTTAACAATAAAGAATATTTTTTTTAGGGCGATATTCACAAGCGCATATAGTAATCCTATAGTTTCATATCTATTTCATATTTTTTAATCATCTTTTGTAAAAATAATGATATATTACACTTGACCAACTTTCTGTTTCTCTTCATGTAAATGGTGTTTCATATAGCTCTTGACGTGCAGTTTACGAAAATGTTTATAAAAAAAATTCCTCACCTTGAATTTTTTTCAGAAACGTGGACTTGAAATTTTAAGGTTTTCGCCAAAATCATTAAAAATGTAACACTTTTTTTCTACACTAAAATAATTTAAAAAAATTGTTTCAATTAATATATTGCTCAAAGAAAGTATATTTCAATCTCTTATGTAGAAATTTAACGTCTCCTAAGTTATAAGAAAATCCAACTGCTGCAGTCATAGAGAAATTTTGAAACAAATTGTGCTCACAGTAACATTGAGCTAGAGTGCACAGCTGTTGGTTATAGTACAAACACTACAGAATATGCATGTATTTTGGGAGGATATTCTTTATGTATTGTAAATATTAGAAAAGTTATGTTTAAAAAAGATAAAATCTAAAATTTTTAGAAAATGGTGGCGACAACTTTTTCAATCCATTTTTGATTTCAGTATACAAAAGGAAATACTTGTAAACCAGTGTTCATCATTAAATTAACAAAGGTTCATGATTTCAAGAATAATTAGAAAATATGATTCTATAAAATGTTTGCTATGTTGTTACTTGCCATGCCGTGTATTACAACCTATATACAACCAGTTAGTAAGTATTCAGTATTAAAATTTAAATTCATTATTTTATAAAAAAAGATTTATACATTGTACTGATTCTGCAGTTGGCTCCTTGTGAAACATTATTAAATATTTTAAATAAACAAAGAAAATTTGCTTTTAAATGTTTCAAAATTATATTTTCACTCTACACGTGTTTCGGCTTTTTAGGCCCTTTTCAAGAGTACAGATGAGAGGTACTAAATTATAATTTGTGTTCCTTGCTTATATATTGAATGTTACATCTGGCAACTTATACTAATAAAAATGGTTTGAAATATTTGGAATTTTTAGAAAGTAATTTAACTTTTCTAAAAATTCCAAATATTTCAAACCATTTTTATTAGTATAAGTTGCCAGATGTAACATTCAATATATAAGCAAGGAACACAAATTATAATTTAGTACTTCTCATCTGTACTCTTGAAAAGGGCCTAAAAAGCCGAAACACGTGTAAACTGAAAATATAATTTTGAAACATTTAAAAGCAAATTTTCATTGTTTATTAAAAAAAAAAAAAAAAAAAAAAAAGATTATCGTGAAAGGTGATGAATCCTATTAACATGTCATTGTATTTGTAAATACGCCGCTGTTATCTCAATTAACATTATTTGTTAAAAAAAGACATAATGAAATGTGATGCCCTATTAACGATTCGTAATATAACACTGTGGCGTCATCTCAATCAGTCTATTTAAAAGAACAAACAGCAATTTTATTCACTACATATATGTACTTCTTGCAAGAAATCAAATTTACTGAACTCGCATGACCTGTAGTTCAGTTTACTTGCAAGTTTGACGGTTTATTCATATCTACTAGCTCTAATACCCATCATCTATTATACTATTTAAGGGATCGATGTTATAAAACACATCAGTTTAAAAAAATTAATTCACTGTAATAATTGAGTGTCATACCTGGTACCCAATATGATGAAATGCTCGAAAATTGTGTACCCACACAAATCAAGAAAGCCTCAAACCCCAAAAAGAACTCTATGAAGATGTACCTTTTGATCAGGAAATTCTTAGAAAATTTAACACAGCCTTTGCCAATCAATCTGTAAATTCTGAATGCTCGGATATCTGCATACTAGAGGGTACCTTTTCGGAAGTTAAACCAATTATTGATGTAGGTGCATCGACTGCGATTTCAAGTGCGATGTATCTGTCAAGTGCAGTGCATCCATCAATTTTCTGTACAGCAAAGGTACAGGGCCCCTTAAGTACCAATTTTTCGATTGTCTTCAATCCTATAGCTACGCCACCACCTCATAGAAGTGAAGACTGCAATGAGTTTAATTATGATGATAAATGAATTAAAAAAAACACCCTAATAAGTGTGCACGAGGAAAAAAGGAGAGATAATGATGACTATATGAAGAAATATGTGAACAAGCTCGAAACTAAGAGAAGCAAAGTAAGCCGCGGTCTTGCAAATTTGCGAGACAAAAAATAATTAGATTTAATAAATTTATTTTATTCATTGCTTAACAAAACAAAATAGTAGGCCATGTAAGTTGCTTAATCAGATAGCGACTAATTATTATCTATGTACTTAAAATCGCCTGTAAATTGCTTTATATGTACAATTTTCTAAAAATATCAATTTTTAGACGATCATTAAGGTTTTATTTGTCATAAAATTGTCAATAAAGTGTTCAAAATTAGAACAAAGAAAATCTCTTCATCAAGGGCTTTCTTACATGAGCAAAGTAGTTAGTAATTAGTAAAATTTGAAAAATGCTTTTCTAAAAACGACCAATTTCACACATAACTTTCAGTAAAATTTAGTAGGCTGTGGTTTAAAACAAATAATAAGCATTACTGTTAGTCGATAGTTGTTTACTAAATAGTAGTGGCATTATTGTAAATTGTTCAAGAATACTTATTATTATTGCCCAAGAGTGTAATTATTGCAAAATGGTGCACAAATTCTCAAATGAAGAAAAATTTGAAAAGAATATTATTTGAAAGTAAATAGAAATTCGCAAAACGCATCGGCTTCCTATCTAGAACATTACTGCAGAGAATGCAACTACATAGAACAGTTTTTGGAAGAATTGTAAGCAATTAGTTAAATTACGGGAGTTCTGATAATAAAAGAGATCAGTTGATATCGATAATGTTTACCGCACAAATAATATTCTCGAAGCTGTTAACAATAATTCCCGCAAATAAGTTTGACAAATTGCAGGCAAAACAAATTTTCCTAAGACAACTGTACAGGGTTATTCATTATATTTAGGCCACCCTTAATTATCGTTATTATTAGAGATAGAAAATAAAGTTTCGAATAAAAGTTGTCGGGCTGTAACTGAATCCCTTTAATAAGTTGATGAAAGCATAGTGGCGTAGAGAAATTGAGGTGTACAAGAAGCAATAATATATTTTTTAATGTGTATTGTTGAATTTTTGAATTATTCTTTTTTTTTCTGATTTCCAAAATATGACATAATATTCCTATCTTTAACTGTTTTCGAGTTTTGAAATTTGAAAATTTTTGAAATCATTTTTCATATTTCTACACTACATAGGGATGCAGCGTCGTTTGAACTCGTACATCGGAATATAGAGGAGAGTATGAATTGTATGCGCTGTGGCAAATTTCAGTCACATTTTGTACCTATACTAAATCCGTAAAAGGGGATAGTAATAAATGCACGTGATCAGCTCATCAACAAAACGTATTGGCGTTTGAATTTAGAGGAAATATAATTCAAGGTAAGATTTACAAAGGGTTATCAAATCAACGTCGCTGTTATATGTGCCGCGTGACAAGTTCATTAACATTTCTCGGTTTGAGTTCTTTATAGCTTTTCTCTCGATTATACTGTTAATTATTAATAATTGTTTGTTGGCTATTATTTTATAATTAATAGAGCATGAAGATGCCAAAAAAGACATTATATGGTACAGTTACCGCCGAAAAAACGCATAAAACATCCCTTTTTTGATTCAAGAGACAGTGCATCCTGAATGTGAAAAAATATTTTACAACAACATCCTGAATGTGAAAAAAATATTTTAAAACAAATCACCAGATATTTATTGTAAAAATTCTTTATTTAATACACTTATTATGCTGTTTAACACTGCAAATTTTGACATTTGATTCATAAGTTAACATAACATAATATATAATACTCCATAATTATTATACTCATAGGTGTTCCCAATACAAGTGTGTATGGAATCCGGGAACAAAAGGAAAAAGCTGTATTGAAGTCACCAGTAAAACCAACCTGCAGGATTACTGTATATAAAAACATCAACGAAGTTGCGAAAAATGCTACATGCAGAATAACTTTCTTTTCAATAATGGGGATACCAGAATTAGACTTTTTGAACACAAATAAATTTTATTATCTTTTTGTAATTTTGATATTTATGATTTTATATTATATTGCATACAAATGGTTCTCATTATTTTTCTTCTCTTATTATTAAAATGTGGGTAAATAGAACCCTATGTGTATTTGATAAAAAAAAATCGTTTCTTAAAAGTTAGCAGTAATTGATAATACTTAGGAAATTGTCAAACTTTAAGTAATACAATTTAACAACTAACAACTCTTTTCCTATTTGATCATTAATTTTCAAAAGATTTTTTCTCATGAATCAATAGATATGTCTATAGATAAAGGACAGCTCTCCTCAATACCAATTCCCCTATACACAGATATCTCGGTCTGTGAGTGCCTGCGTCGAAATTTTTGGCTGTACGAATCATTCTCACAACGATTCCAATAACACGCCCAACTCACGTCACCACTATCCTCCTCTTACGGATAGAGTATAGAGGTTCTGTGGAGACTGCACAAGCTTGACCGAATGCTTCCCTATGTAGTGTTTTGAGATGAAAGCACGGTATAATAAAACTTTAATTAGTTAATGTGTGTTTATTTAAAAAAGATATCTAGCCTTGTTTATCGATACCTACAAATAAATGATATTAGTTTCAAATTATTTTTAAATATTTTTCTTATATAAATTTTATGTATACCAATTATCCTAACCAATGCTCATAAAATCAGTTAAAAATCATGCTTAGTTTAAAATCATACAATTTTTATGAAATACAGTCACAATCTACAATTCCCAAATAGGCTCATTTAGCATTATTTTTTTATTCCATATCCTGAAAGTTTGTACTATGTATAGCAAGAGTGCAAAAAAAAATTATTTACCAGACATCTTCCATCATATGTAAAAAAATTTTAAGTTAGCGAGCTGAATAACGCTACAAAGCCCAACGGTGACGTCATCGGATCTCACGTACTAGTCAACGATTCTAGCTTGGCACTTAACTTTGGATGTACAGTGGTTTAAACCCCGCACTTTCAATGTAAAGTGGTTTGATTCGTCTCTGTCCCACACCAGTGATATTTCTTCTCTCTGCGCCGACAAGTGCTTATCTATAATCGTTGAGTAGTCCCTACAACTGCTAGCCGGTGCCAATTGAAAGACGGGCACACTTTTACCAAAGTTTAGTTACAGTTTTTAGTAGTTGTTTTCGAATTTTTGTTTACTATTTTGTTGGTGGTAATACTTACTGTAAAATGGGCAATAAAAGAAAAAAATATAAATACTGTGTATTTCCTGAGTGCAAAAATACTACTGTGACAACACCAGATAAAATATTTATTTATTTTTTAAATTAGTTGGGGTAAGGTTGGCAGAAAGGAGAAAACCAAGTTTTGGTCAACGTTTTGTGTATTTGGACTCATCCAGAAAAAATAGAGATGGCAAGTGAATATGCCCCCGTGAAAAAAAAAAACGGGTGAAATGCATTCGTTTGCACCCGTGGGTGCATCAAAATGTTTAAATATAACGATTTTTTTCAAGGGCTGCATCATAACCATAAAATTATTTATTTTATCATATGGTGTGTACTGCAAGAACTTTAAAATTAATAAAACTAAAACATAAAACTGGGAAAACTGAAATTTGATGGTGGAGAATATCAAAAGCAAGAGATAAAATATGGGAGAACTTTTTAATTTCAGTTGAGAAACATAAAGACTGAACCCTATGTGAAGGTGAAAAAACAACTACTGTGCATATCCCATCTGAAAGTTTTAGAGCTTACGACATTTACTTATTTATTTGATTATTTTTAACTTTTACAAAGAATTTGTGTTTTTTTGTTTTTTATTACGTAATTACATTTTATAATATCAAAATAAAAGATTTCATTTTTTGACTTTTATTTCTCCCTAAATCAGATTTAATACGTTTAGTTTTATAGTTATTAAATCTAAAAATTAAATATAAATAATATAAATAAATACTAGTTGCAGTAACCAGTGACCATTTATTAAAAAGCAATACATGGATGCTTATTATTGCATCAGGTACAGTGCATTAATGCATCCTTTTGCACCCATTTTGGATGCAAGGTGCAATAATTTCGATGAACCCAGTGCGAAGGTGTAAAAACAATTGCAACCGGTCATATCCCATCTCTGTCAAGATGATTTAACTTAGGTTTCCCTTGTAAAGGTATATATTTTCCAAAGACTTAAACATAAACAATAAATAAATACATATATAATCAAGAATAGTAATATGAACAAACACCATTTCATTCTAGTTGTAGCAAAAAGCTATTGTAGATTCGATCTTTAAGCAGCAAAATGACTAAATATTGTTGTGAGGATCATTTTAATGTAGGTTTTCTTAAATTTTAAATAGGAAAGATAATTTTAAATTATTTTTAGATTGAAGAAGACAAAATTACATGTACTTATTTCAAGTTAATGAAAAATGTTGCAATTAAAAAATTAGGACCTGGTGTTACTCCACATACCTTTTGATGGTCAGGAAAACAGAAAACCATTGCAGTGTTATTTCTTGAATAGAATTAGAGGCAAACGGCATTAGATGAACTTCCGGCAAATTAGAAGAATCTTATATAATTAATATCAGACATTGTAACTGGCACAAACACAAACTACTTAAAAATGTGCTCTTAAATGAATCAACAAAATACTACTATCCCGTCTATTTGTTGCTGGTAAACTTAACTAGAAGGATTTGCTGACGTCACTCTGGCGTGCTCCGCCGGAGAAAGCATTTTATTATTTAAATGCAAATATCTTACTCAATTTTTGTTCAATCGACTTGAAATAAAATAATTTTTCACTAAATGAGCCTATTAACATTAGTACTTATTTTTTTGTTCAACTTGTTTTAGAATGTGTCTCATACCAGAAAATATGGTAGAAAACAAATTCAAGAACTTTTGAAGATGTCATTAAACTATATTATCGACATCACGAAAGAATGCTGTTATGTCATCGTTATAATTCATATGAATCAAATCATCACTGCATTAGTCAAATTCATGCTTGTTGAAATGACGTTCAGATATAAACAAACTTTACTCGTTGATAGGTGAAAATGTAAAAACATAACCCACAAATTGTCCGCTAAAAGTCAGAATAATTTTATGATTACATCAGTCTTTAAATTTGAACTAATTTCATATTTTGTTTTTATATAATTTGGCAAAATATAGATTGCTTGTAGATATTTAAATTCTAAAAACTCTTTTATCTTAGAGAATAATTTTATGATTACATCAGTCTTTAAATTTGAACTAATTTCATATTTTGTTTTTATATAATTTGGCAAAATATAGATTGCTTGTAGATATTTAAATACTAAAAACTCTTTTTATCTTAGGAGGTAAAAAACTGATAATAAAAAGTGCAAATATAAATAAAAGATTAAATCAAGAATATAGGTCCGGTTTTCAACTAAAACCTATTATATTTGGTTTTAACTGCGATTAATATATAATACTATGCATTTTAAGTGCTACAAAAAGGACTCAAATAACTAATATTGCATAGCGTGTCACAACGCTTACCATAAAAGCTGCATCCAAAAAACACACGATATACTCATTGTTGATAAATATAAAATATATTGCTCAAACACATGTTCCAAGAAAACAGTTGAAATAGAAAACAACAACGAAGTTAGTGAGTTAACTACCACCATCACAAAACTTAGAAAAGAATTAGAAGAACGAGACTTGTACATTAATGAAATTAAACATCATTCACAGATTTTTACAAACGATGTTATAAATATAGGGAAGAATTACAGCGAAGAAATCAAAAACCAAAAACAGACGATAAAACACTTCAACACCTACAACAAAAATTGAGGCAGGGCAGGAGTTACAACTCAGAAACATTAAAAAAAGAATTACAAAGTTTCAGACCAGACATAGAAAATTTAAACTCACTAAACAACAGTTTAAAGAATAAAATTATAGATTTAGAGAAAGACAACGAAAATGACCGTCTGAAAATAATAAGTTAACAGCATCAGCCGAACAGTATAAAAATAGACAACAACCCACAACTAGTACCAAACCATTAATACAAGACACCCATAACCAATTATAGCATAACACTAGAAGCAAGAAAGAAATGAAAGCATCAAATTTTTATTCTAGCAGACGAAAACGGCTATAACTATGGTAAAATCTTAAAAAATATAACTTCAAACAGTTATGATATAAACTGTCAATTCAAGAAAAGCAATCTCTTCGAGGATATCATCTTGGATCACAAGATCCTAACAAAAAGGGTTTCTAAAGTCCGACTACGTTATTGTTTTTTACGTAAACAGAAATGCAACAAAAGGCAAACTAACTAAAGCAGAAGTAATCGAAAATCTAGCCAAAAATAGCATACAAATCTAATTATAATAGGAAGTCATTACATAGAACACAGGCCTGTTCTGAATAAATTTATTTACGATGAAAACAAAAACATATATGACATGATACGACAATACAAGCATGTCTCTTATGTGGAATCAAATAATATACTAAAAAAGTTTCAAATAAAAACTAACAATAGTAATAATAAATACAATATGACCCTGGTTACCAATGAAAACAAATATCCATATTAAATTATTTCACAACATTTTTCAACCCTTGACAACACAGCTTCACCGAATTAGCCAGAAAACACAATTAACTAAAGCCAAATCCAAAAATAAAAATTGCACTACGGAAGAACCAATGGAGGTCAACAGAACCCTGCAACAGGAAATCCCAGATGCATCAAAAAACCAGTCACCTGACGAAGCAATTTCACTCCAATTGTACTAATTATACAGACCAACAACGGTCAATAAAGCAAAGCAAGAAACTTTCAACAATTTTTTATATCCACGCCTACTGAACATAAGCTCGTGTCTTAAGAAACAGTAAAGACAATAAAAACACAAACACTAACATGCGTGCTTTGTAATAAATTAAAACAATGCACTCATACAAATGTCTTATTTACATCAGTCCCCTGCTTCAGCTCAAAATAAAAAAATATGTACATTTACAAATACAACCAGAAATTAAGTGATTTAATTCTTTGTTTTGATAAATTGTTCCAGGTAAATTCCAAGTTATTGACGTTAATTTAAGCCATCAAAAGAATCTAACAGTAGCCTGTAAAATAACTAACACCATACGTCTAAATTTTTGCCTAAACAAAACCCTAAAATGTATGCCTGTAACAAATGTCAGTGCTGCAAAAGTTTTCAGTGATAAGCTTTGCGAACATGGAAAATTCTTTGTTATGCAAAACAATGATCCAGAGCAAGGAAAAAAAAAACGAACATGAAGACTTATCAGTTACGCAAAACAGTTCAACTTTTTATACCCTCTGTCGGAAATATTATTCACAACCTAGATTCTTATTGCACCAGTGCAAATTCATATAATGATAATGGTAGTTGTTTGCTACTAATACTGGTTCCTATTACTAATCGTAAGCCTGTAATCTACTAATAATAAAATATGAATAAACAAATTAAATAACTTACCAAAATCCATTCGGATCGAGCAAAAAACCGTTTTACTTTCTACAATCAGACGGTTATGGGAGTTTGATACAAAGGGAAAAAGGAGGTCTGATTAACAATCATACTAACCACTTTACTAAAGAACAAAACTAGTAAACAATAATATACAAACTTTGTGTTGTTTCTAAATTTTCTCTAAGGATAGCTAATTCACAGTATCTATCTATCTATCTATCTATCTATCTATCTATCTGTCTATATATCAAGAAAAAGCATTTTGGGGTTTTTTTCTCATTCCCCCACAAAAACACAAACAAATCATTTACAAGTTAACACTACCAGGGCCATCTCTCTGCATATTATAACGAACTCTAATGATTATAGCCGAGATTAGACCCATTTATTAACATAGACCTGTTCCAAATTTAAAATAGAAAATGTCAAACGGCATAAACAGTAGTTATAATAAAATATCAACAAATACTATCTACAACAGTATGGAAAATAAAAATAAGTTTAACTTTTTTCACTTGAATATACAATGTATGATAAATAAAATAAATGAACTAGATCTATTTTTAATTGACGAATTTGATGCGATATGTATAAACAAACACTGGCTCTCAAGTAATGAAATCATTTATTACATCAATAATTATTACCTTGTTTCTGATTTCTGCAGAAGTAATACTAGTCATGGTGGGGTAACAATTTACTCATCACATATACATAATTGCAAAATTATTTCCCAAGTTACCAAACTATCTGTAGAGCTTCACTGTGAATTAGCTGCTATAATTTGTAATGATATACAGATTGTAACAGTTTACAGGTCCCCAAACGGAGACGTAAATATGTTTCTGGAAACTATATCTGCTGCTCTACACATATTATCCAAAATCAATAAAAAAAACTGTCATTACTGGGGACTATTAAAATCCCCAGTAATGACAGTTTTCTTTTATTGATTTTGGATAATATGTGTAGAAACATTTTAACTCAGAAAACGAAGACACATTGTTGCTGTTAAATATGTTTAATTCTTTTGTTACATAACAAATGCAGCGCCCACAAGAAAGTTCAATTGTCTAAACATCTTTGTAAATTTTGATGAAAATTCCATATTTACTAGTGTTATAAATACATATTTTTCTGATCATCTGGCTGGGAATAAAAATGAATTTAAATATTTCACAGCCTATATGTATTACTGGGAAAACATATTTTAGGCCAATAACTGTGTTAGGCTTGCAAATTCTACATAATAATTTGCAAACTGTTGACTGGAATTTTATTAAAGATTTACCTCTAAACCTGCATTGCAAATTGAAAGAATTTATTGACACAATAACTCATGCAGTTGAAAATAGTTTTCCTCTAAAATCCAAAATCATCAAGAATTCAAATTCACTCAATCTAAACTGGTTCACTAATGATCTTAGACAAATATGAGAATCACTCAACCTGCTGAATTATATCTATAAACTAAATCCCTCAGAGGATCTAAAATTTTTAATTAATATAAAAAAAATAGAAGTGAATTATCTAAATCAAAAAAATCCTCACAAGATAATTACATATCCCAGTCAACAAACCCACAGAAAGTTATGTGGAGGATTGTAAATAATTACAAACCCAAAAAAACAGGACTACCTAGATGATATCACACCAGCAGAATTCAACAACTTTTTTACAACTATTGCCACCGATCTAATAAATGAACTGCCCACTTGTAATAACACTTTTGATGTTTACTTAAACAACTTAAATACTGATAATATAATGGAAAACTTTGGTTTCTCTATGGTTTCCTATATACAAGTCCTAGATGTAATAAATACCAAACAAAACAAATGGTAAGGATGCCTATGAAATCAATATGAAAATCTTAAATTCTATCAAATATATCATATTAATTCCTTTAACAAACCTAATAAACTGGTGTATAGAAAATAATATTTTTCCTGACTCAAATTGGCACATTGTACCAATTCATAAAAAAGATATTACGGAAAATCCCGCTAATTATAGACCAATTTTTATTATACCAATTTTTGGGAAAATAGTTGAGGCTGTATTAAAATTACAAATTACACATTATTTTGAAGTCAATAATCTCTTTAATAAACATTAATTTAGTTTCAGAAGTAATATGTCAACAACACAAGCTATAAATAAATTAACTAAAATTATAAACACAGGTTTTCAGGAAGGAGAATTTATTTACTCAATATCTCGATCTAACAAAAACTTCCGACTGTGTCTCACATGAAATTCTAATAAAAAAATTGGCTTTTTTACAAATTTAGTAACAGCAGTATAGAACTTATTAATTCATATCTAACAAATCGCTTTCAATTTGTTTCAATAGGTAATAATAAATTAGAGCCTCGTAGTATAACAGATGGAGTTCCTCAAAGGTCAGTACTAGGACCGACACTTTTTCTTATTTATATAAATGATTTCCCAAATATACCCCAAGTACTGATTTTGTCCTATTTGCTGATGGCTCAACTCTTGTATAAAAAAATAAAAACATACACGATTTTCTACCAGTTGTTCATGACACACAATTGTTAGCTTAAAACTGGTCCCTGACAAACAAAATGACCTTAAATACATCCAAAACAGAGAATATAGTTTTTTCACTTCGTAAAATGAATACTGCCTTGTATTTATTTACTTCAATGTATCTTTTATATAAAAGTGAACATCAATCTGTACAGCTTACATTCCCAAACATACATACCTATTCTACCAGAAATAATGATAATCTTATTCCTGATTCCTTACGACTGTAAAACTCGAAACGGAATTAGCTATTATGCAAATAAGTTTTATAACGTATTACCTGCAGAGGTCAGAAACCTGAGCTATAATAATTTTAAGGCATGTTTAAAGACATTTTTATTAGACAATATATTTTACAGCATAGATGAATATTTAAATGCTGACTTTCACTTTTAAATGTATTAGTGTGTTCTTGTAATTTATAATTTTGTTTTATAATTTTAATATATTCTATTTATGTTAAATGTTATTATGTTCAAGTAAAAATTAAAATTATTATTAATTAAACACCACAGGTAATACAATCCCCTGTATCCCTGAAGGTACCTCAAGGTACCTTGTGTGGGATAGGGCTACACAAGGTATCTTGTGTGGGAGAGGGTTACACATTTAGAGACAATAGACACACATCCATTGTCCGAGTATGCTAGGATTAATTTCTGGTTTGGAAAAAATCCTAGCTCCTCGACCGGGGATTGAACCCGGGACACCAGGGTGAGAGGCAAGTGTCCTTACCACTCGACCACGAAGTTCTAAGTTACTTGTAGAAACTGACTTGTGTAAATACTTTATATAGTATATTGGCACCAATAAACATTATTAATATTATAATATGACCGATAATAAATTAGATTTTATAAACAGCGTATCAAATTTTAATCATCATGAGT
The DNA here is from genome assembly GCA_029963845.1 of Rhamnusium bicolor. Classification (NCBI taxonomy): domain Eukaryota; kingdom Metazoa; phylum Arthropoda; class Insecta; order Coleoptera; family Cerambycidae; genus Rhamnusium; species Rhamnusium bicolor. The sequence continues at coordinate 313,709 of JANEYF010003428.1, read as the reverse complement.
TTTACAGCCTTTCTTGTGTTAACAGTAAAGCTAAATATCTTACTGACTTTTTAACTCACAATTATAAACTATGTTTCAAGAAAAGAAGATCAAAAAACAAAACATAAAAAGTCTAGTATCAAATTTGACTAAGAATTAACGCAAATCAAAAACTCATTTTCAGCTGTAGAAGTTACGGCCAAAACCACAAGAAAATAAGGATGACACAGACGCATACAAAAAACTAAGTCATGTATTGAATAGAATAGAAACGAATCAAAACTGGAAAGTAACTGTGAGTATATCAATCAATATGACAACAAACAAAAAGCTGCATGGAATATAATTAATGATAATAGGGAAAATAGAAGAAACAACCACCACAATATAAATTTAACCACAAATAATTTGGCAGACTATTTCGTAAACGTTCTTGAGGACTTAATGGCATATTTTGTCATCAATAATCACGATGAATACAAACAATTTTTGAATCGCGGCCGCGCACCCTCTACCACAAAATCAATATTTTTATTTCCAGTTACAAATAAGGAAATTCGAAATATTATTAATAATTAACAAAAAAAACCTTCCAAGGATGTTTTTAATTTGAACAGCGAATTGATAAACCTAATTAGCGATTTTATAGTTGAACCACTGACACATTTAATTATTGCCTCGAAAAATGTATATTTCCAGATGTTTTCAAATAACACCTACCTACAAAAAGACAACTTTGATAATACAAAAAGTTACAGATCCATTTCAATCATACCAATATTGATGAACTCAGATGTGATACTCTAAGTTTGAGAAACTTTAAAAATCAAGTAAAAGATATTTTAATAAATGAAAGTTTCTATTCATTTGACGAATATTTTAATTTCTTTCTCACAAAAATTAGAAATGCCTGAATGTTTTTACAATTATTATTCCTTCAATATTTTTTAAATCTTTTCACTATTGCAAATTCTTGTAATTGACGATAAAGATGATACTTTATTTTTATTTTATCTTATTTTAATTTATTTTTACACTAAATGTACTGTTTGTTTTACGATAATAATTTCATTCTAAAGCACTATTATATAGGTACTGTATGCAGGTACATATATTTAAATATGACATCATATTTTACAAATTTTGTTTAAATTGACGTATGTATAAACACTATTGTGTAAAAACATGAATAAACTATTTATCTATCTATTAACAATTACATTTAAATGAATTAATATCATTAAAAATAAAAAATTTGATGGCGTTCTAGAAAAAGGATTTTGCATGTATTTTTAAGAATCATTATTATTACACATTGAAACATACCTTTTGTCTTGAAGATTAACTATTGTTAATTCTGAAGATGTGTTTTTCATATACAAAAATGAATAAAGAAAACGGTAACAATCAAACTCAAATAAACAAATTTGACAGTTGACATGTAGAAACAGGAAACCATGAAACATGTGACAATGACGCTAGTCAAAAAGCGTTTGATGATTGATCGATATTATTCTCGCTTGTTACTGAGACATACGAAATCAGGCCTTCTCTTTTTTTATCATCAAGAAAGTTAGGTTTCCGTATAACACATCAACATTGGTCTGAGATATTAACAGTCAGTCACATACAATAATAACAATAATAATAAACACCACAGATAATATAATGGATCTCCTTGCGCTGTTTCTCGTTTTATTATTTAGTAAACAAAAAACTTTTGACCAGCGTACGTTGTAGATTAGAGATAAATTTGTGATGTAACAGCATTCTTTCGCGACTTCGATAGTAAATAATAACTGTAGCCCTGATGATGAAAATTTTTTTATTGAATCGTAACCAACAGTTCAATTTAATCAAACAGTATAAAGTCTGAATAAATTATGTTTTGTGTCTATTTACCACTTGTGTATTGTGCAGTAAAATTTTAACATTTGTTAACCGCCTTCCAAATCACCCAAATAACTTTTGTTAACAAGTGTGAATGAGACGAGACCTTAAAGATTAAAAAAATCGACGAGAAGAAACGCGAGGTCAGAGTGTTCTGATATAACTAATTTTAAGTGTTGCAAATCTAAACCTTTTATTCATTTTGTTTGCACTATAAGTTTTGGTATATATCATAAGTCTTGTATATACAAATTTAAATCTAAAATACGCTTTATTAATGAAAATAAACTTATGTTGTTGCGTTGACGGTTATATTAGCGATCATGACGAAGAAAAGGATCTTTTGGAAAAAACTATACAAAGAGGGAAGAAGAATTACTAGAAATGATTAAACAACAGGTAACTATGATTCAAGAATTAAGGGAACATATAAATTGTTTAAAATTATCTAGTCAAATTAAAGTCAAATGACGTTGGTACACAAACAAATTTGATAAAAATTATAACAATACTTCTACTATTACACACACTATTTCATGCACAATGGTTAAAAAACAACACGATGCACAAAAACAAATTAAATAACAAAGAACTACTCCTAAAAACTAAAATATACAACAGGAAAAAACCTGATATATTACAACTAGCGCTGCTATCAATATCAATAGCAGAGCTAGTTGTACAGGGTGGCAATAAAAATGTAAGCATAGAATTGTCTGAAAGTATAATAACTCATAACTCAAATGAATTTAAAAAATAATTAAAAAAAAAAAAAGATTCTTTTGCTAACAGATGAAAATATAACCAGACAAGTGAGAAAATTACTGGACCTAAAGCTTTACGATATCATCTCGGTGAGAAAATCAGGTACATGTTTAAATCAAGTCATGGATAATATTGAATCATTATCTAATTATTTTACCTTACAAGACATCATTATAATAGGTGGTTGTAATGATATTGACAGCAATAAAATGTCCTCATTTCCTTTTATTTGCAACAAACTAAAATTGTGCTCGCATACAAACATTATTTTTGCATCTATACCCTATTATGAAAACGCTGCTAAGAAAAATAACCATATTTTCAAATTTAATTCAAAATTGAATGACTTTCTGGATAAATTCAATAGTTACACGGAAAGTCATGTTAAAGATATGGAAATAAATAACGATAAGTCCGTAAAACTGGATAGAAATCTAGTTGCTTCCTAAATGGTTGCAGCGATAAATTCAAACAAAGGATTACAGAAAAAATCTGATATTTATCAGTACTAATGATTACAATGAAGAGTTCAACTTCACCAATCCCAAGAAATGATGCCAAACCAGTTACAGTCAGGTATAAGTGAAATTCTACGTGATTCATCTTTTTTATATCCACGGCTTTCCCAAATATCAATTCTAGACTGATTAGTGTAAATAATCCAATTATCGCAGACCCTAATCAAACAAAATTGTTTAATTGTGACAGGAAAAACTTTGCAAAATCTAAAGACCGTTTTAACATATACATTTTAACGTACAATGCATGAGAAACAAAATTAAAAAATTAAATATATTTTTAAGTGAAAATAATTTTGACATACTTTGTTTAAATGAACACTGACTTGCTAGTGAAGAAATTGACCATGTAAATTTAAATGATTATACTCTAGTATCTAAATTTTCTCAATAAAGAAATATAACTCTTTTCCTAGCTTACCAATTAACAGACTATCTGTTGAATTGCATTGTGAATTAGCTGGAATTATTTTTGAAAATGATTATCAGATTATAACCGTGTATAGATCACCTACTTATGGAGATACAGAATTTTTTTTTTGCAACAAATTTCTAGCCTTAGATGTTCTCTCCCAAAAAGGGAAAAAGATAATTATCACAGGAGATTTTAATGTTCACTTACATAACCCAGATAAAAACAGTTACAAGCTTTTAAATGCATTTAGGTCATTTTGGATTTTTTCCTTTAAATAATTCTCCAACTCATAAAAATATCTGCCTTGATAATATATTTATAAACCTCCCAAGATATCTTTAAAACAAGTATTATTAATCCAAAGTTATCAGCTCATACTGCCATTAAATTACAGGAAAATCATTTAAAACCTCTTAAACTGTTCAAGAGGATTAATTATAGGCCTGTTAATGATATAGGTTTGTATGAATTAATTTCTTAAGCAAGACGGACTGGATTTTTATTGATTTCAGATTTAAATGTCGACACTAAATTTGAGCTTTTCATTTTTAAGATCACATCAGCTTTGGATGTTGCTTTTCCTATAAAATCTAAAATCATAAGCAATATCAATAAAACAAAAATAAATTGGTTTTCAGATAGTTTAAGGCAAATGAGGGATTTACCTCACTTTTTACAAGATGTGTACAGAACTTCTCCTTCGAATGATTTGAAAGTATTAATAGCAAATAAAAAAAGAACTTATAGATCTGAATTAGATAAGGCTAGAAAGACTGCTAATGATAATTATATCTCTAGAAACAATAATTCTTCAAAAGCGATGTGGAATTTAATTAACAAAAACAAACCGCTTTCTCATCAGTCCTTGCACCTACATTTTACATTGTCTTCTTTATATTAAAGAATATCAGGACAGATACGTTAAACGTGACCTAATTCATGCTTATATGACAAGAAACAATAAACAAATAACCATAATTTTCTACGACTATCCAAAACTAGAAATGGCACAGGTTATTATGTCATAAAATTTTTTAATTTACTACTAAATGTTATTCAAAATCTAGATTATAATCGTTTTAAATCTGCGATAAAAAATTATTTATTTAAAAATGCTTTTTATGATTTAAATGAATATTTATATTCCAATGTGACATGTATAACTGTGTGAAATTTATCATTATTTATTCTTGTTCATTATTATATCTGTAATTTTAATGAATACTTGTTGCCCGAGTTGACGTGTTGCATAGAGTTTATGTGTTTTCATATATTAACATCTTTTTACCATTTTTGTTATTTTTATATATTTTTATTGTTGATTTGACTTGTGTAAATACTTTCTTGTATATAGCACCAATAAATATCTATCTATCTATAGTTTATAATGGAGTACAAGTTTCTGTGTGTGTATATTCAGCTATTAGTTAGATATGCTGCGAGCATATATATATTTGAGTGCCTTTACCTAATATTCCAGTATATTGCTTATTTGTAAAAAAAAAAATCATAAAAAAAAACTAACTTCAAAACAACTAAAATAAAGAAATTGATACGGTATAAACAAACTTACCAGCATCAACCTGCCATACATCAGAACTTGCATCACAATTACACCATTTTGTTGGATCTGTACAAGTGCTTAAAATACCACAATCACACTTTCTAGAACCTGGCAAACCTCCTCCCCAATAGTCCATTTTCTGATTATGTCTAGATACCCACCAAGAATAGGGTTTGAAATTTACCTCTTCTGATGGTGAGTTAAACAACCTAGCTCCTTTACAAGCATACTGAATATGCTGATGGCAGGTACTTGATCTATTAATTAATGCAGTTATTTGATCATCATCTGCTTCATACTGAATATCTTGAATGAAACTACCTGGTTCTTGAAAACCATCTACTGGAGTTGTTTCCTCATTACTGTGGTGTAATACCGTAGCAACTGTACCATCAGCATAAAATTCACAAGTTACTGGAAATGGAGCTAAAGGTCCGCTACCATCAACGTCAATTTTTATTTCAGCCCTTTGTCCTACTGCTTGTACATTTTTATATGCTACGCATGACAAAGAGTTTATAGAAGTATGACAAACTGCACCACCATACCCTGTTCCTTTACAAACACAAATAAATTCCATCGAGTTTTGCTTGCAGATACCACCATGCTGACAAGGATTAGGATTACACCGATCAATCATGTGGCAGGCATCAAACACTACTTCATCACCGCAACAATATTCTTCCTTAGTCCAATCTGTAGGTAATTTGTTGTTACCATCTATGCGTATTGTTCTCATGCAGCCCACAAAACCAGGAAATATTGTATTTGAGTAGCCAAGAGCTGCATTAACACCACCAGATATAAAATAAGTGCTACCAGTGACGATTTTTAGAAGACGTGTTGTTTTCATTGGTCTAAAATCAACATTAAAAATTATTTTGTTGGTAGAGATTGTCAGAACAACTGTGTGCCATTTTCCATCATTGAAAATTTCTTCATAGTTATCAAATATGACTTTAGGGTTGTTTGGTGTGAGTAGTTCAACTTTTAATTTTCCTTGTTCCAGGTAGATCTAGAAGAAATTCTTATATAGTGCAAAATTTATCAATAATTCGTACATGAACTAATGTGAACCAAATACAGCAAAATAGATGAGTGATGGCGAGCACTGGAGATACATCATGCAGATGATGTCATGCACTCCAATATAATTCTTGGTGTCCAAGCTGTGAAATGAAGTAATATGCAATTCGGTCTTCTGCGCATTTCCAATATATGTAAAGAGAAACAGTTCTGCCAATGATATTGGCGCATTTCCATTATTCACCATCACTTGTCTATTTTGCTATAGAAGAAATAATACCTTATACTGAGTGTAACAGGATCATGGTACACCCCCTTTTCTCCTTTAGTTTTAAAGATTATTGATTGAAATTTGAGATATCCTATATAAATAATAAGTGGCACTTTTTGACATACAAGTGATTTTTTTTTACTTCTGGTTTCACCGGAAGTGACACTAACTTTCGATATTTAAATGGAACACCGTATATTATTGCATTTTTGAATTCTGCATAATTTTCTGAATCCAACGATACCAAATAAGTGACATTTCAAACGTTAATATTTTTCATAATATAATTTTTAGTTTTCCATGACAGTTCCGATTTATTTTAAATAACCCGTATGTATAATGCTAGAAAAATCCAAATTCCGTCAAAAATACTAAATTACGTGATTTATGAGCAAATAAAGTTCATCAAAACTGTTTTTGGGGCCAAATTCAATTTTTTCAAATGGAACCATATTGGTATAGTTTATCCAATGTCAGTTTAAAATGTTATAAATTCAGCGTCAGTGTTATGTTTATAATTAAAGATTTTTAAAATATTGTAGGGCACGTATTGAAAAACCTTGAAAAGTACGTTACGCGCGCCTATGGATGGCATGCGTTTGAGGGCGGTTTACAAAGGAACGCCGCGCTCTTTTTTTTATATCATTTTAAACTGATTGGATAAACCATTTATTAGTACTATTAATAAGAAATTTATTCATATGTCCTATTAAAGTATGCAATAAATATCAACAAAATTATAGCTAAAAGAAAATAAGAAAATACAATTTTAATTAAATGTTAAGAAGTAACTAACTAAGGTGGTTTTGAAAATAATGAAATATTTAGCTTGTCGAACATTTGTTGGTTTACCGGCGTTTTTATTGTGTCTTTAAAAATTGTTTAAAATTCTTGTTAATTGTGTTCAAATGCCGCAAATTTATACAAGAGATGAAAAGTGGACATGTTAATTATTTATGGGGAATGTAGAAAAAATGCCGTTGCGGCTAGACACCTTTGTGCCGAACGATATCTAGATAGACAATGTCCAGCGAGAAATTATTTTAATCATCTTGAAAATCAATTTCAAGTGAGCCCAACAATGATACCGAAGAAAATTTCATTCTTGACGAAGGAACGGAAAATAAGGTTTTGGCTCGAGTAGAAGTTGATAAGACTGTTTCTTTAAGGCAAATTGGGTTTGAATTGGAAATCAGTCACCAAATAGTAAGCTGAATTTTGCGCAAATACCACTATAAATCTTTTAAATACCAATTGCACCAGCACTTGTACGAAAATGATTACTAACGTAGGATGGAATATTGCAACTGGATTTTGCAGAATAATGTGCAGCCAAACAATGATTTTTTGGGAATGATTTTATTTTCGGACGAGTCTAGGTTTACAAATTTGGGATTATTTAACCAACAAAATACAAAATATTGGTCACAAGAAAATCAAAATTTATTACGGGAGGGTAACTTTCAAGTGCGGTTCGGTTTCAATGTTTGGCTTGGAATAATCGGTAGTAGAATCATTGGTCCAATAATATTTGAAGGACCGCTGACTGGTGCCAGATACTTGAGATTTCTGCAAAATAAAATTGAGGACAGTTTAGCTGAATTACTTACCATTTATGACAAGGAATGTATTTCCAACAATATGGCGGTCCTCCCCATAATTCAAGGATAGTAATTGATTACCTTCAACGGAGATTCGGAGAAAACGTAATTTCGACGAATAGTCCCTGTGAGGTGGCCTCCAAGGTCACCTGATTTAAAACCCCTTGATTTATTTGTTTGGGGTCATTTAAAAAATATTGTCTACGCAACCGCTGTTACAAACCGTGAAGACCTGGAGCTACAAGTAAGATGCGCAATTAATAGCATAACGGCCCAGCAATTGGCGAACGTTCTTCGAGAAACAGCTATGCGAGTTCAGAAGTCCATTGACGTTAATAGACAGCATTTTGAACAACTGTTGTTTTGTGTTTATTTTTTGTATTCCAAAGCCACCTTATGTATAACAAGGTAATTAGAACAAAATTGTATTTTCTTATTTTATTTTAGCTGTAATTTTGTTTGTATTTATCGCACATTTTAATATGACATATGAATAAATTCCTTATTAATAGTACTAATAAATGGTACCATGGTACCAATATGGTTCCATTTGAAAAAAACTGAGTTTTCCCCAAGCCATTTTGATGAACTTTATTTGCTCATAAATCACGTAATTTAGTATTTTTGACGGGATTTCGATTTTTCTAGCATTACACGGATCATTTAGAATAAATCGGAACCGTCATGGCACACTTAAATGGAAAATTAAAATTATATTATAAAAAATATTGACGTTTGAAATGTGACTTATTTGGTATCGTTGGATTCAGAAAATTATGCAGAATTCAAAAATGCAATAATATACAGGGTGTTCCATTTGAAAATCGAAAGTTAGTCACTTCCGACGAAACCGGAAGTGAAAAAAAATTACTTGTACGTCAAAAAGTGCCGTTTATGTATATAGGATATCCCAAATTTCAATCAATTAACTCCAAAACTAAAGGAGAAAAGGGGGTGTGCCGTGATCCTGTTACACCCAGTATACCTAGACAAAATCCGAGTTAAACAGTGTGGATGTTACACGTGTGTATTTAGGATAGGCTAGCGCTTCTGAGAGCTACTCGATTAGCAAAATTTTTTTTTTTAATTATTTAATTATGCAAGACTCTACAAGCTCTAGCTGGTTTAATTTCAAAACACTAGACAGGGATGCTCAAGGCCAAATTCAAGCAGTACCCTAGTACAAAATTGTCCTTTCCTCTCACTCCTCTACTCGGATGAGTGAGAGTGTACTGCTTCTTCAATCTCAGCTAGACTCTCGTTTCAGAAGGGTGGACTTAGGAATTTCAGCATAACCTTTAGAGACACTGTAGATTGTAGATGTCATCCTCATCGCACCGGTACTTCCCACAGGCCAGTCTTTCTCTACCAATTGATGCAACTACCAAAAGGCTGTCGTCGAATTTTAACATGCTTCCCCCATGACAGTTTCTTATCCCTTTTTTTTTCATCTCAGGCTTGATTGGGTTGATTCAAAGACGAGTTTCACTATATCACCTTCCAATAATTCTACAGGCTACCTGCAGCCTTTCTCAGATGACACTTAAAAATCAGCTAGTCACTAAAACCAGCCTATCATCCGCATATGTCTGCGCATAGAAGTCTTCCGGTGTAAAGCGTTTCATGAGAGCATCCATTACTAGACATTAAGCCCCACTACTTGGACACAGCTTCTCCTTACACCGACATCTAGCTGGCAGTCCTTTAGTCATACTTACGCGTCTATCTTCTAGTGAGGATTTTACCCACCTTACCAATACTAGGATTACCCCTCTGGTCAGAAGGGCGTTGCAAATAGATGCCATTGCCTTATCAAAAGATCCTTCTATATTAATTTGTCAATTGATTCAGTGGCGTCATAATATCTTTGCATTATATTTTTGATATTATATTAGTAGCTGTATGAATCACATAACTTGAAAATTACCTTTGAGCATTGACAAGTACTCAGTGACAGCCGGTGAAATTTAGGATATATCCTATCTCAGTGTTGGAACATATAAAAAATATTGTTCTCCAGTACATGCTACTGCTCAATACTAAAGTTGACCCTCAATTTATTTACTTCATACAACTTGTAATTGTGACATACATGCAAAGATCCAAACAACAAAGTATACCAAACATCATCTGTCTACTACATTTTCTAGTAATTTTAGACGAAAAAGTGAGATTGGTCATCCTGAACGATTTGGCAGCCATGTAGTCCTTTTTCCCCCCACTTTGGGGATAAAGACCACTTTGGCTGTTCTCCAGGTCAGTGAAACATATTCCAGTGTCAGACTGGCCTGGACAATTCTTCTCATTCAAAGTAATATAATATTTAGGCTGTTCTAAAGCAGAGCTAGGAGGATTCTGTTTGGTCCAGCTACTAGGGATCGAACTTTTTCACTGCCCAGGTAACCATGTCCTCGGCGTGCCTCCAATCCACTTGTGGATTTGGCTCCTCTCGATATGTGCCTGCGGCAGCACCGTCGTCAAAAAAGTGGACTTACAAGAGAAGCCTTAATGACTCCTCCCTAGAAGTGGTGCATACCAGTAATGACTCTATGATCTCTTTTACTCTACAAAAAAGTTTCCTTGACTTTTTTACATAAAAGGAACTATTTTGGTGGAAAACAATACTTTAGTTAGGGGTGCACAGTTAGAGGGCTGACACCTATTTGTCAGAAGTTATGCCTTAAAGTATCGCTTGGATCCCATGCTCCAATATTAAGATATGACAACCTAAATGTCATCAGCCGCCACTGCATCTCTTTTTACTCCATACTGCCTATAATTTGCTATAATAAAATTGCTTTTTACATAAAACCTGCACCGATGTACAAATCCAACTGAACTATACTTCCACCAGGGTAAATAGCAAAATCTCATAGAATACATCAGGTCGAGTTAAGCCTATTGTCCGTGCAGTACAACCACCACTTGAGTATAGTGGTGTTGTCTTCATAAGGAGAATAGCTAAATAGAATGCGCCGTAAATTTAGACAAAAACCCTACGAAGTACAACGCTTTTTCTGGTTTTGTAATCAAATCATTGAAATTTTAATCTGCTTTGGCTTTATTAGTGAAAAGTGAAACAAGTATTTTCAATAAAGCAACCGACTGTAAGTCCATTCATCTTAAATATGCATATAAAAAATTTTAGCATAGGCGCGCGGTATTATATAAATACATTTTGTACATTTATAAAGGACCGCGCGCCTATGCTTGAGAACTATGCAAGTTTGATGGTCGACAAAGGGTCGCTCTGCAAGCTCAGGTAAACAGTTTTTTATGTGCTTATATGAATTGAGTATAGACTCGATTGAAACAAAAATTTTATTTGGTATGCAAATTGTAAGAAAAGAATTCGTAGTTTCTTTTTTTTTTTTTTTTGTTTTTTTTAATGACTAGCTAGCTGGAAAATTAAAGAATTTTTGATGCAGAAAACCTTTAGTTGTAAAATTGTTACTAAATAATAGTTACATAGGAGTACATGACAAACGATTATCTGTGTGAGAAAATAAAAATACGGTTTATTGAAAAAAACATAATAGGTGATTTTCATATTTTATAAATTAGAATAGGTATGTATGTGTATAAAATAGTTAATCCAACTATTTGAGCAGAAAACACGGGTGTTTTTCCACAAAACACCGAAATACGATATGACTTGACGCGCGTTTTGCCAACCAAGTTGGCATCATCTGGAGATGATTAAAACTTTACAGTGCAGTAGGTATATAGTGTTTTGTGGAAAATCACGTCAGTATTAGCCTGGTTCCAACCTACTTTAGGACCATTTGAGTAGGATTAAATTTTGGTTTTAACTAGTATGTCAATTACAAAACAAAGTAGGCATAGTTCAAAAATGATTGGTTGAATAAATGTTTAAGAACATGTTTGTGATTGGATAAATTGCAATATGTATAATTCCCATTGGATTCAATTTCAATTTCAATTTTTTTATTCAGTTTCATTAGACATAATATAACAGTATGAAATGTATAAAACGGGTCATTTCATTTCAGATAATTACAGACTAAAAGAAAATAGTAATTGTATAAACAAACACTTAATATTGTATAACACTGAAGACAGTTCGACATTACACTTACTACAATAATAATTGTTAAAAGTTAAATTTTAAAATTACTTAGTAATTTTAGAATTTTTTTTAAGCATCAAAAATTTCTTGAACAGAGTATGGTTCCATATTACAAAGGTATTGAAAAGCTTGTAATTTGAAAACTTGTTTAGAAATATTGTCCTTAAGAAAATTAGGAAGTGCATTAAAAAGTTTAATTGCTGAGTAAAATGGTCCTCTCTTAGTAAGAGCTAGGCGATGTACGGGAAATGCATATTTATTTTTATGTTGTGTATCATAAATGTGATCAAAGTTTGAAGTATCGAATTCGGCTTCATGGTTCTTTAAGTACAACAAACATAAGTATACATACAATCCTGATATTGTAAGCATTTCATTTTTTCTAAAGCAGCCCCTACATGAGTCATTGAACTTCATTTTAAAAATAATCTTAAATGCCCTTTCTTGCATTTTGAATACTTTGTCGAGATCAGATGATCCTCCCCAAATCTCAATTGCATATTTAGCTACAGAATAAAAGTTAGCGTAATAACCATTTTAAGAGCCGATGTATCAAACGACTGTGATAACATTCTTAATGCAAAACTTGTTTTATTAAGTTTATTAACGGTTTCATCAATATGTAAAAACCATTTCATATTGCTATTTATAATTACACCCAATAATTTTGTGGAATTTACATTCAGTATTAGTACTTCATCAATTAGTTGCAGGCCTGATCTATCAGTTTTGAAAATGACTCAATTTGATTTAGACTCATTTAAAATAATATTAATATAGAACCAGTCCTTTAATATTTTGCCATAGCTGAGAAAGCTCTTGGATTATTTCGTCTAGTGTGCTACTTGTTATTAGTAAGTTAGTATTGTCAGCATAATTAATCATGGTGGTTTTATTGTTTTGACCCATAATATTCACGAGATCATTTATAAAAATGAACAGAAGTGGCCCAAGAACACTGCCTTGGGGCACTCCATAATTTTGACTAAGGGTGTCGAAAAGATGTTTATTCCCATTATTTGACATTGATGTCCCTTGCTTTCTATTTCGCAAATACGAAGTGAACCATTGAAGACTGGTTCCTCGTATACCTATCTTTTCTAATTTGTTAAGAAGATTATGATCTAATGTATCAAATGCTTTGGATAGGTCAAGAAACAGTCCACAGATAATTTCCCTACTATCCAGAGCTTCCAATATTGTATTCATAAAATTAATTTGTATTGTTTTTTTTTGTGTAGAGGCAGTACAATTGCTAGTTTCAAAGAATTTGGAAAACGTCCTTGACATAATGATGCGTTAAAGATATTCTCAAGTGGTGCAGTTAGGGTGTCTATAAATTTTTTAAGTAAATTTAGTGAAATTCCAGCAAATCCACTAGAGGTTTTTTGCTTAATTTTTTTTACTATGTCACATATTTCTTTTGATCATGATCATCATATATAATCTTTGGTTGTTTTAACTGATTTGTTGAAATCTGTATTTATATTATGCTGATTCAGGTTTGATAATAGATTAGGAATAGTTTCTATAAAGAACGAGTTGAATTTATTTTTCAAAACAAGTGGATCTCCTATGGGTAATTCATTAGAAGTATATTTACCAATAGTTGAGTTAACCAGGTTCCACATACATTTAGACTTATTTTTAGCATTGTTAATAATGTTCCCATAGTAATCACTTTTGGCTTTTTAATTTTTTCGCAGTAATATTTTTAAAATGACTGTATACTAGTTTATACTAAGGATGGACATTACTAATATCATCTAAAAGCTGTAGCTTATTCTTAAGATCAATCAGCTCGGAACTAACCAGTCTGATTTATGAGGCTGGCGAATTTTTCGCTTTACTAAAGGGAAATATTTACAAAAAGCACGATTCATTATTTTGAAAAATTCTTCTGTTTTGTCATCTACAGAATTTAGGTGATATACAATGAACCAGTTTGTTGCACTTAAGTCAGCAATGAAGTTGTTTACATTCACTTTATTATAGGACCTTGTGTAAATATATTGTATTTTTTTAATTATTACTGTGAAGGTAAATACCTGTGCTCTATGATCAGATAAAGACGATTGCAGAACTTCAGTTTTCTGATCGTTACATATATTTGTAATAATATAATCAATGACTTTTTTTGCTTGTTGATGTAATTCTTGTATAATCCTTGACTGTTATTGACAGACCATAAGATTCAACCAAACTTGACAGCTGATATTTTTCTACACCCTCCTTAGCATAGTCTATGTTGATGTCACCAAATAATCGCTTTATTTTCATTAAACAGCTTTCCAATACAAGATTCAGTTTGGATAAAAATAAACCTGAGGAACCATTTGGAGGACGATAAATACACAAGATTACACAATTTACACTACTAAAATTACACTCAACTGCGCTGCACTTAAACTTATATTTTTTTGAGGTGCTCACTATATCTTCTCGAGACTTCCATGGGATATTTTTTGCAATATAAATAGCAGAACTACCATGTTCACTATGAGTGCGACAGAAGCTTGATGCAAGAACCATATTTTTAATTGCAAAGAGTTCCAACTCTTCTTTAGACTGCCAATGTTCAGTTAATCAGGCTATTTGGTATGTATCTAAGCTTTTCAAAAATATTTCCAGTTGATTATTGCTGGTGCTTATATGCTGAATATTTTGATGTACTAGTTTTATTGAGAATTTTCCTTCAGTTACATTTGTTTGTACGAGTGGGGTGGTATTGCAGTGGCTAAAACTTATATTATGTTCTTTGGCCGCTGGAGCCCCTTCTTTTCTCAAACAAAATTCTATTCCTTGTTACTCGAAAAAAGTCAAATTTACATACAGATATCCCCGCGTTCCATACTTGGGATTAAGTAAAACATCTTCAAGTGAGATGTGGGCTCCAATTTTAAAAGTGCTAGACTTTGGTCTTTTATGTTTAGGTTTAATTTTAAAACATAGAAAATCACTGTGATTAAATTTTCCGTTTAAATAATTAGTCAATTCTTCTGCTGCTAAATCACGATGAAAATTCTCTACATGAATCCATGTTCTTTTAATAATTTGTACTGCCGAGTATTTCTCCTCATCAGGTTCAGCATTCCCAACAATGGCTTGCTTCTTTCGGCTAGTTTTTAAGGAATTTCCATTGTTCATAACTAATTAGCATACTTGTGTGTGGATTAATCCACACCCTACGTTTTAAACCAGAATGATTAAAATGCAATAAGTAGTTACCGATTATTATAGCAAGTAATATAACATGTGTATTAATGAAATGATTATCAAAAATTAAATATGTTGCTTGGAAACCACATGATCACTTTAATGAGAGTGTGGTTTTTTACAAGCAACATATTTTGTTCCGAAAAAAAGAGAATGAATTTGTGATAATCCTTAGATGTACGAGTTGTATTTATTAAGTCCATTTCTTGGAAAAAAAAAAAAAGAAATTAAATTACGGTCAACCCTAAAATAATTATTTATCGCAAATGTTAATATTAAACATACAATTGTTACACTTTTTATTTGAAAATCAAAAACTAAGAGAAAAAAATAAGATACGCGTCTACTTAATTTTTTTTCTTTGCATTTAAACTGAAAAAAACTTTCGTGACGTCACTAAGCACAAATTCAAATAGAGCGACAAATGTAGTTTAGGGTGTTTCATAAAGTTTGTTCATTAACGTTGATTCTAGAAAGTTTCAGCTAAGAAAAGAGACGGAGAGAGATTTAACATAGAGACAAATTTGTTTGAATCTGCTAGAATCAACACTGATGAACAGACCTACAATCTGCAGTTGTATGATATTGTACCAGACTTGACATTCAAAACTTCATTTTTCGTTTGTTTATTATTAAACCTGGCCAAGGTCATTAATTTTACAGAGACGTACTGGGTATGCATCATATCATAATACTTGAATAAGTACAATAATAAAAACAAAAATATTTTATATATTGTGATGTATGTTTTTGTACTATTTCGTTCGCTTTAAATTCTTTTTTATGTGTTTCCTTATATTTTGTAAGCTTAGTGCTGCACATTATTATTAAACTGTTAAATGACGTTCACACATGTACATTGTATATCTAAGTGATAACTAATAATAAATATATAAATTGTGAGGTGGCGAGCGGACAAAAACAAACACTGATTATTATATTATTTAATACACAAAACATTTAAAAAGGGAGTACATAAAATGGTGGCTATCTCGCCCACTAACTTCCATAAGACTCTAGACTGAACTGAACTGTCAATCTGAACCAGCCAGTTATACCAACTCTAACATTATACTGCTTTGGCGCTAAATTCAAATTTAAAAAAATAAGCTTACAGTTCGGCCAACCTGACTCTGATCGACCTCAATCCAGGTAAGTATTCAAACTACCATCTAACAGAAAGGTTCATAACATACTCATAACAGACGACATAATTATAAACATAAGTTGCATAATCATAAACATAAGTTACATAATCATAATACATAAGCATATTTATCATAACAAAGTAAATAACATAAAAGTTGCATAACACATCCATTTCCATTAACATAATTCACAAATGGCTTACATAAAATGCTGCTCATAAAGGTTTTCACTAACTGAAATAACATAAATTCGTAATACGTAATATAGTTTTTATAAACAAGAAGAAATTATATTATGTAGACTAACAATTCACAACATAAAACTAGTACTAATACTACTACCTTAAAGAACTAAAACCTTACATAGAGTCATCAGACGACCACGGTCTCATATTAGAAGCATCTAATGTCCCATGATATGGTATCTGAGTAATTTGATGCCCATCGACATCCTTTAAAACGTACCTATCATTCGGTAAAACGGTTTCTACTTCGTAAGGACCCTTATACCTCGGTAATAATTTTTTATTTACCCCAGGTGCAGTTACATGATTAGTTATAACTACCTTGTCCCCCACCTTATATTTATGAGGTTCTTTATGAACTTGGTCATATTTTTGCTTATTATAATCTTGGCTTTTTATAATCTTCTCTGCAGCTTTTTCTCTAATTACTGCAAAATTTTCTCTTTCATTAATATCAAAAGATTCTAATACTTCTTTAACTAAGTCCTCGTTATTTATAGAGTTTTGGTAAATACCAAAAAGAAGTTTACTGGGAGATTCACCAGTACTTTTGACAATCGTATTGTTTAAGGCAAATTCTACATCACATAAATATTTATTCCAGTTCTCTGGCACATCGCAAAGTTTAGCTAACATAGGTCGGATGGTTCTATTGATTCGTTCTATTTGGCCATTGGCCCAAGCCGCTCCGGTAGAAATATGAATTAATTTAATTCTTAAATGGTTAAGAAAATCTGTAAATAATTGTGAAGTAAAGGCTGGTCCTCTATCACAAATAAGACGCTTAGGTGTGCTATATGCAGAAAAATAAGAATTCAAGTGTTTAATTGCTTCCTTCGAATTCGTAGTTCGACAGGGATATAACCTTATGAATTTTGTAAATGCGTCAATGATTAAGAATATATATTTATCACCATTTTTACATTTCTCTAGTGGACCATAATGATCAATATGGTACGTGTCAAATGGTACATTACCCTTCGGTATACTGTGGAGTTCACCTTCCGTTTTTCCATGATTTGGCGAAAACGCAATACACTTTAAACAATTAAGAATATAATCTCTTACAACATCTCGCATATTTGGGAACCAATAAGTTCTTTGAATGAGTTCACAAGTTTTCTCTAGACCCACATGTCCAATATTATCATGATTTACTCTAATTACATTCGAAATCATTGATTTAGGAACATAAAACAAAAGGCAGTCTTTATTTTTTTGCTTTTCGATACACAAGTCCGTGTCTAAGTTCAAATAATGGCATTTGTATTTTTTCTAATTTTATACGTAATTTAGAAATCTCTGGATCACTCATTTGTTTAATTGATAATACCTGTTCGAAACTATTTTCTTCAAGTACAAGAATATTATGGCACCTACTAAGAGCATCCACATGCTTCATTCTCATATTTGGTCTGTGTTCAATAACGAAATTATAGTCACTTAAAAATAAGACCCACCTGGTGATACGCGGCACAATATCTTTTTTATTCATCGTCAAACGAAATGAGTCACAATCGGTAAAAATTTTAAAAGGTATACCATACAAATACACATGAAATCGACGTAAAGAATAGATTATACATAAACATTCTAATTCATAACTGTGATAACGTGATTCAACATCTGTTGCTCTTTTGCTGAAAAAGAATACAGGGTGAAATTTACCATCTTCTTGTCGTTGAAATAATATTGATCCGAACCCCATAGAACTAGCATCGCAATGTAATTGTGTCTCAGCTTTAGGAGAGTATATACTTAAAACAGGTTGTTCAGAAATTATATTTTTAAATTTCTCAAAACATTCAAGTTCTCTACTACCTAATTCAAAATCAGTTTTTTTCTTAAGTAAGTCGTATAGTGGCTTAGCAATAATTGAAAAATTTTTAATAAACTTACGGAAATAGGAGATCAAACCGATGAAGCTATGTAGTTCTTTAAAATTTCTCGGAATGGGAAAATTTTTAACGGCTTCAACATTACTAAGGCTTGGACTTATACCTTCTACGTTTACTCTATAACCCAAATAGTCAATTTCTCTTTTACAAAATGAGCATTTATCTAATCGCAATTCTAGTAAATTTTTAACTAACAGTTTAAACACTTTTAATAAAATTTCTACATGATTTTCGAATTGTTCCGTTGCTATTAACAGGTCATCCATGTAAATCATTACTTCACCTGAATTTAAAAGATCAGAAAATATTAAAGTTATGTAACGCATAAAAATGCTAGGACTATTACAAAAACCAAATGGCATACGCAAATACTCAAACTGTCCAAAAGGTGTAACAAATGAAAAATATTTGGTAGAACTATCATTAACTTTAATATGGAAAAAGGCATTTTTTAAATCCAAACAAGTGAAATAGGATTTGTTTTTAAGTTTATCAATCTGCTCTTCAATATTAGGAATAGGGAAATTATCTCGTAACACCAATTTATTTAATTCCCGAAAATCAACACACATACGTAATTGACCGTTCTTTTTTCTGACTAAAACAATTCTCGAACTATATTCAGAATTTGAGGGTTTGATAATATTTTGTTGTAATAATTCATCACAAATTTTTCTGACTTCAGTCTGCTCAAAAATTGACAAACGCTTTGGCTTAAAATAAAATGGTGCATCAGACTTTAAATTAACTTTCATTTCAAAATCAATACAAGGTTTAAGTGGCCTAACAATATTCAAATATTCATTACTAAAAAGGTCATTAACTATCTTTTTCTCAGAGGGACTTAAAGTTTCCTCGATATCTAAAGCCGGTTCTGACTTTAAATGTATATCATCGATAAGTAAAATTTCATTAATTGCTTCAGACTCTATGCCAGATTTTGTTTCTATCTTTTCAATATATACTTTATCATTAAATATAACTCTGATAGAACTATTTGAAATAAAATCTCGACCTAACACTACTTTATAACTAATACAGTCTGAATGTATAACATGAAATGAAATATCAATAAACACATCATTGACTTTAACTTTATCTTGAAAAATGCCTAATATAATTAAGGGCGATCCATTAACACCTACATATGATTCGTTATTATCAAATGGTAAAATCTCACTGTCTAACAATAAATTTTTACTAATCAGAGATATTGGACTTCCTGTGTCAACAATACCTGTTAATGACGTCGACTTTTCCACTAATTCCACATCGACTGTATAGGCTGGCACAATTTTCTTCTTTTCTATATACATTGTTGTAGAATCAGCAGCTTGGCTAACATTAGCACTAACATTCCTCTTCGGACAATTTCTTATTTGATGGTCTGTTTTACCACATTTAAAACATGAGCCCCTTTCTCGTTTTGGTTTTTGGCACTTATCTGCAATATGGCCTTCCTCATTACAATTGAAGCATTTTCTGGTGACCATACTAGTTGGAGTTTTCTCCGCTGAAGTTTTGACTTGGTTACCTTGAACATATTTTCTCACTGAAGTTCCTTGTCTTTCGTCTGAAGTTATGTTATTCATTACTTCCAACAATTTAGATAGACTTTCGAATTCTTTCATCTTTGCCTGAGTTTGTAAATTTTTGTCATCAAAACCATCGATAACATGACCCAGCAGTTCTTCATCGTGTATGTCTAAACGATTACCCATCAACACTTTATCATAATAATAATCAGAAAATTTCTCATTCTTTTGCCATTTTCTTTTTTTCAAACTGTTTCATTAACATTCGTCTGTCTTCTTTACATTTAAACATTCTTGTCATAGCATCTTCAAGCTGGTTTAGATCATATGTTACATATTCTGGTCTCGAATCAAACCATGTCTTTGCTTTTCCTTGTAACTTACTAGTTAAGACAATGACCATGACGTCATCAACTACATTATACGTTCTTTTGACGGCGTTAATTCTAGTAAACCATTGAACGATATCTCCTTCCCCATTAAATATTGGAATTAATGATTTTATGTCACTTGCATTGAAATGTTTCTGTTCTCTTGAGTGAATACTTTCCATAACAACATTTACTACATCTTCTACAGTAAGAGGGTTCTGTGAAAATGATGCGTCAGGGCTATTTCCTTCTGTTCCTCCAGTTGCCATTTTATTAATAATTCTTAATAATCACAGTTTTTAATTTTATAGAGTTGTAGCGGCAAATGTAACTACTTAGGGTTACAAATTAAGCAATGTTATTTGTGTACTTCCTTTGACAAAATGAATACACTATTTAGTTGATTGAAAATTTTACACTCGATCAGTTTACACAGCTGATGAAATTTTCAAAGTTCCAACGTCTTGTCACAATGGCTTCGTCGCAGTTTTCTCCACACAAAAATTGCTACTGCTTATGATCTTTCTTTTCCTTCGTTATCTTACGTACCCGTACCGTAGACAACCACTATCTCTGCCTGTACCCCACACCTGAACTGTGAGGTGGCGAGCGGACAAAAACAAACACTGATTATTATATTATTTAATACACAAAACATTTAAAAAGGGGAGTACATAAAATGGTGGCTATCTCGCCCACTAACTTCCATAAGACTCTAGACTGAACTGAACTGTCAATCTGAACCAGCCAGTTATACCAACTCTAACATTATACTGCTTTGGCGCTAAATTCAAATTTAAAAAAATAAGCTTACAAAATAAATAAAATAAATGGAAATAAATTTTATTAATACTGGTACACTTTATAAAAATATGTACAAAACTCACATCAACACTTGACTTGTTGACAGTTCAAATTTTTCGAAAGTCTCCAACACCACCCGCGTAATTGTTTCGCCAGTACACGCAGTTAGTCTTTTGCCAGCTAGTAAAAGTGGAAATGTTGGTTTAACAGGGTCAAGTACACGTACTATAACATTTAAAATAGAATTTTTTTTACAATCTGTCGTCACGTCAACACATAACCACAGCCGTGTATTTTTTAATGCACATTTAATCCTATTTACAATGTCCTCACGAACACTTGGTACACATCTACGTAACGATGAATGACTTGGTAAATTCACCTGGAGATTGTATTTATTCCAGAACTTCCGAAATGCTGGTTTATCCAATATGCGCAGGGGATCATCACAGGCAATCAGCATTAACAGTAAATCAAACATAAACTGAGGTTCCAAAGAAGACACGCCATTTTTTAAATTTTTATGCCGGTTAGTATTGACATGAATTTTGCGGCCGTATTTATTTCACCACATTAAGTCTTGATCACAAACTTTACAAATTATTTTACATCCATCATAGAATAAATCCAAAAATTCACCGATAAATTTATTCACTTTATCAGCGTACGGTCGTTTTCTACTCTTTACGCTCAACATTATTTATTATTTATTAGTACTCTATGCATCGACCGACAGATAACAACTGAAGTGTGTCGTGTCATCGTCATCGTAAACAAGCGCGCGATGGCATTGGTATTGCGCCTGACCGTGAATCTACCATCGCTTGGCCAGGCTTATTTATTATTGTAAAAATATGGTAGATAACTATCTGATCCACATATTTTATTTCCATATTTGTGTGCTTTTAGAACGTTTTAAAACAAATATGCAAACAAAAATGCTAAAACGGGAGTCACAGAATAATAGAAGTACCAATCTTGCCAGTATTCCAAAAAATTTTTAGTGATTTCCCTAATTTGCGTTTATTGACTGATGAAAAATTTTAATTTTAAATTGGAATCACTATTTTATAATGCTATGTAATATATTTTTTTCGGTACCAAAAATACAATAAAAAAAAATATATATTCAAAATATAAGCATTTCCACTTTCATTTCAGATCAATAAAAATACCCCATTCTTAATTGCAATATCTAAATATAATTCCTTTAATCTCCAATCAAAATCGTTTATATTATTTTCAATGAATAGCGAACACCCAGCAAGCGTTGATTGTTGTACTGCACAGGTATTTGTGTTATTGTATAGACTCAATATGTAGGACAATCCTAGCAGTGATGCAACTCGGTTCTATGGTTGTGCTGTACGGACAATTGGCTTTATGCCACTAAGTCTACCCTAAAGGCACGAGACCTGGCAAGAATGGATCAATCATCGATAAGTTTTGAGATAATGCATTTTAAAATATAAAAGTATTATATGATATGAGTTACATGAACACTTATCTCCAGTATACACAAACGGAGAAATATGCCTCTATGTCATGATAGTACACACAAAAAGATTGTTCTTAACAGGTTAATTTCAAAACTTAGTATTTTGAGATAAACCCCTTCGTTTTAACAGCGACGATATGACAAATTGAATGTGCCATGTACAAGGCTGTGAAGCAACTTGTCCTCCGTGAGAGGCCAACCTCTAGCAGGATTAAGAAAACTAGGTGGCATGTACAAAAGATCGAAGGCCAGATACAGTAGGCCATACAGCAAACTTGTCGAATCCAGATTGTGGTGGAATATATGTCAACATCAGGTAATGCATTTACACCTATAGTCCGGCGCACGTTAGCCGGAATGAAGACTTTAGCATCAAAGTCTAAAACTGACTATGATGCATATCCATCAAGCAACACAGTTAGGATTCGAGCACTTATGGTTAATAAAAAATCATTTAAAAGGCGGGTGAGAAGTATGAAGCAAAATACATTGTTCTGTACGAATCCTTCCTGTCTGCTTCAGAGCCACAGATGATGTCAAAACCTTCTAGAAGAGAATCTATGAAACGACACACTCATTTAACAGCGACACTTCAGCAATTGTACACTTCGAGACTCTCTGCCATAGACATCTAAAGGAATCAGAGGTGTGTCCATCAATTAGTAACCTGAAGATGAAGGGTTCAGATCCACTCTTGCGCTTTATAAAACAGCATGAAAATGCAGGAGTAAGAGCAGGATTGTTTAAGGCAACAGAAAGAGGTGCAGATGAACATGACCTCAAGACATAATGTGAGAGATTATGAGTAGCAAAATAAACTGAAAACATCCAAGAGTTCTGGCTCATTAACTGTGGTTCTTAGTTGAAAGTTACATAACATTTGTCGTCCTTTGTTTGCAAACATTAAGTTTATCATAGAAAGCAAGTCCTGTTGGAGTGGTTTATATAAATGAAATTTTCAGCTGAGAAATTTTTAATTATTTAGTATTAATTTATTTCTTTCGTATCATATCTATTCTAATTTGCTAAACTTCGGGATTCGATAGAATGCCTTAAAATAACATCAATTTGCAATACAAATTTTTATTGAAAAGCAAACCATTCCAAAGTAATAATCAATCAAAGATGTTGCAATGGAACAGTATTTTTTTTTTTGGTAACAAGAGTAACTTTTATCTCAGTAATGCCACTGAATTTTTGATACTATGGATTCGCCTTTTTTTAAATAAGCTTTCTTTATTTTCTATTCTTTCATATCTCTTACCATCATCGGATAAAGTAAAGGCATTACATATAATAATAGAATATGACAATGAATCATCAGTGT
Source organism: Rhamnusium bicolor (assembly GCA_029963845.1). Lineage (NCBI taxonomy): Eukaryota > Metazoa > Arthropoda > Insecta > Coleoptera > Cerambycidae > Rhamnusium > Rhamnusium bicolor. The sequence continues at coordinate 289,548 of JANEYF010003428.1, read as the reverse complement.
ATCAGTGAGTTTGTCAACTTTGAATGTCCTTAAAAAAACTATATGACGAGGCATTACAGTTTGTTTTCTCTGTATTCCCCTTATCTCTCTTCCTTCATACTGATTACCGGGGTACTTTCTTTGGCTTTTTGAGGAGTCTGTCGCAGAAAATCTGAAGGTGGGCAATTGCTAGAATTTCGCTGTTGAATGAAGGCGTTATTTCATAGATTCATTTTTAAAAAGTTTGTACATTCTCTATAGATGGTGGATTACTGACAACATGCTGTGGCTCTTGCAGGAGTGGGAAGACAGAAAACATGCTTTGCTCTAAACTCTTTACCTGTTTTACAACGATTTTTTAATTAACCATAAACACTCGAATCTTATCTGGAAGTGTTGCTTGATTGTGTTGATGTTTTTGTTTGAACTTTAGGTGTAAATACCTTGCCTGATTTTAAATATTCCACCAAATTATGGATTTTAGAAGCATGCTGTCTGGCTGATTGTATTTTGCCTTCGGTTTCATACATGCTGCATAGTTTTCTCGATCCCGCTTGAGGTGTCAGTTGCTCTCTCCCAGGAGGAACGAGTTGTTTCATGGCGTTGTACACAACATAGTTGATTTGCTAGATATCTGAATCTTCTGGAAGTTCCACATCAATAACCATGACTATTCTTGAGACTTAAGGGAAACTCTGGTAATAAGACCATCCTTCGTCATTAAGCCTACTTCAGTGTACTGTATGGGATTCTCCCCATGAGCTAATTAACACAATGAAGGAGTGGCTAGCACTTCTTCCAGTTGGAGGAGGGGTGCCCTTATGTATTATTATTATTATTATTATTAAGTAAATTAATTATAATAAACAACTATAGTATTTAGATAAAGTGTAGCTGCCATCATGTAATTATTTATCATCAAATTTAAAAATTATGTAAAATAGTTTTTCTACATACAGCAACATATCCACTTGATGAAAAGGCATGAAAAAGCATAAGTCCATTGTCTTCATAAGTTCTGAATGCAAACGATGCATTTAATGAACTCATTCCTTCATAACCTTTCAATCTCGCAAATGAGTGTTGAGTTTTAAAAGTGACTGGGATAATCTGAGGTTCCTAAAATATTGATTTACTTAAATATTAAAAAATCACAATTATGCTTAAAAATCTTACAGGACAACTCCATAAAGTATTTATCTTCTCATATTTTAATGCTTCCCCAAAGTTAAAGGCTTCTTTAACATCACGAATAAGATTTGTTGAGTTTAAATATAAGTTTTCAATACATCCAGTATAGTTCTGAACAACTACCAGGCCTTCTTGCATGTTAGAAACACCACCAATAAAAAACTACAATAATAATAATAAAAGCATTACTTTTGTTAACAAATTTCATTTATTGTCTATAATTATTTATTTGTGTATCTTAGAACGTTTTCTTGCACTTTATTTTGGTATTAAGCGACTGTCCTATCTAAGGTTATCTAATTAGTCTACATTTTGTTCTATACAGTTGAAAGAACATCAATATAACAATGTCTCATGTCTATGAAAATATATAAACCGAAAACTGCCATGTTTGACATTGATGCAAAAATCATTATTTCCCAAGCAATTTTATTATTATTTGTGAAAATAGAATTTCGAAAAGTTACCTTCAATTAATTTATTCCATGCAAATGTTCAAATTATCAGAAAAAATGTGAAAGAATTTGAAATTTTTATACATAAGGGAGACTTTCTGTACGATGTAATGTTTGTCAGAGCACTTCTTGTGTATAAATGAAATATATAGTTTAATTATTAGCAACTATAAAATAGTCACTTCTTTCTGCAAAACTGAATCTACACATGGGGGTACCACCTTTATAATGTGTATACAATATCTAAATCTTGTTAATCGTTTCGTGTTGACAAACAAGTAGTCTGTTGAGGGACATTCTGAACTACTGCACCTGAAATGAGAGGCTATAACTTAATAATAATAACTGCATACAGGGTGTTCAGCTTTAACTTTCCCAACATGGATATCTCGCTTATCTTTCTAGTTACAACATCAGTTAAATTGGAGAAAAGTTGCTTGATATTTTTGCTAAGACCTTGGGGTTAACAGAACTTAATTCATATTTTATTTTTCTCCTATATGTTGGTTATTTGACATCCAATCTTTATTCTGTAAAAACATTTTTAGGGCAACTTTTTGTGTTTTATATGATTTTTATAAAAACGTTTTTTTCCCTCAGAATCATCATTCAAGATAGGTAGGTATGTAGGTTTCTTGTGAGTGGGTCCCTGTGGACCCTCCACTGCGGCCTATTGTGGCTCACACCTAGTTATATTTCACGCAATAAGTTCAGTCTCTTAACGAAACTGATAACTTTATTGGGTGAGAATGTGTCCAGATCTTCTGGAAGTAGTTGCCCTTTGCCAAATATTGAGAATCGGATCGTCTCCACAGTGGGACAGGTACATAGGATGTGGTCTGCCTTCTCATCATCTTCCAGGCATAGACGGCACTAGGCGTTTTCCGCTAGGCCGAGTTTATGCAAATGATAGTTTAGCCAGCAATGCCCGGTATATAGGCCTGTTAGAGTTTTCAGGTTTACCCTGTTTAACTCTAAAAGTTTCTTAGCTCTTGATTTCAAAGTATTTTATAAACGCCTTTGAATGAACTAATCCTGGTAACTCTTGCCAATACTGGAGAGTTTTCCTTTCAGCCCAGGTTGAGATAGCCATCTTAGCAGTACTTAAAGATATGCCAAGTATCGGTTCTGGTCCGATGATTCGTGATCCTGCTCCTTCTCTGGCCAAGGAGTCGGCTATTTCGTTACCTTCCATACCAGAGTGGCCGGGTATCCAGACCAGAGTCACTTTATTGTTTTTGCTCAAATTATTTAGAGCCTTCTGACAGTTCCATACCACCGATAGGAGCCAAGAGCTTTTATAGCTGCTTAGCTATCTGAGAAAATTTTTATCGATCTACGTGTAAGATGCATATATTCCAGCCTTCTCACACACAGTTCAATGGCATGAACCTCAGCCTGAAAAACAGTTGTATGAGTACCTAGGCTTGAAGATATCCTCAGCTTTGATCTGTAGCTATGTACTCCGGCTCCTGTCCCCTCGGGAGTTTTGGAGCCGTCTGTAAACCAGCAACTGTCTGCCTTTAGTAGGTCGACTTTATTCCGATCCCACTCATCTCTTTCCGGAGAAAGAATGTTGAAGGTCAGCTCATAGTTGGTCATGATAGGCATAGTATCCGAGGGCATTCCCAGAATGCTGTGATTCTCTATGTCATCCAGCAACCTGTTCTGCTCCATGATACTAGTCTGTGGCATATTAATGGCCGCTTGTTGCACTCTGTAGGTTGCCCACCTGGCCTCTCTCTCCAAGTATATATGAAGGGGGGTAAATCTAGGAGGATTTTCATTGCAGCTGACGGTGTGGTGCTAATTGCTCCCATTACGGTCATGCATGCTAATCTCTGCAGTCCAGAGAGTTTGGCTTTGGCCTTCTGTTGTGATCCTTTCGATCACCAAACAATGGATCCGTATGTTATCATTGGTCTGATGATCGTGATGTAGATCCAGTAAATTTGTTGGGGACCCATGCCCCAGGATTTGCCACAAATACGACGGCATGTCCATAAGGACAGCTTTGCTTTGTCGATTACCTTTTCCAGATGGGAGTTCCAATTAAGTGATCTATCTACAGTGATTCCTAGATATTTCACCTCCTCCGTAAATGGAATAGTTTCACCCATTAAGGAGGGAGGTCTTAAGTCCTCCAGCTTCCTTTTCCAGGTGAATGGTACTTTTACGGTTTTCCAGGGTGTACAGACATCTGTTCCCTGTCACACCAGTTACTCACTGCATCCAGTGTCTTTTGAAGGGTATTCGATATTACTCCTTCAGGGTTTCCTCTGATTAGTATGACTAGATCTGCATATGCTAGAACCTCAACCTCCCACAGTGTGAGAATAGCCAGTAGGTCGTCCACAAGAAGTGACCACAAAAGGGGAGACATCCTCTTGTGGCTCTAAACTTAACTGTTTCTCCCTGTAGAGATGTTATCATTCAAGATAAGTGAGATCTCTTATGTAGGGAAAGTTTATGCTAAACACCCTATATAGACCTCCTATGGGCAACTATACTATTTTTTTTTGATTGATTTAATGTTTACCAAACTAATGAATACTACACAAAGGGTTCTTATAAATGGATATTTTAATACATATTTTCACACAAACGATATATGTACTGTTTACTTCTTTGTATAATGTTATATCCGAGTTTAAACAAGCATAAAGTAACAAATGGCAACATCATAAAGTGGTTCGGCCATGGTCCGATGAAGTTTCGCTCGAGATAAGTCCAGCAATAAAGGTGTACGGTAACCTTTATAACCTAAATGCTGTGAAAACAGCGGTAGATATCAAAAAATTCTACATAAATGAAATTGTAGGAAACCAAATTTTCTAAAAAAGGTCTATGAGGGCATATGTTTATCTTCAATAGTTTAGACGTAGGAGGCGCCCAAATTCGAACGGTATAAAAATAATTTTGCAGATATTCTTTTAATTGTTATACATATGTAACAAAAGTTTTGGCAAATTTTTCAAACATTAATAATAAGAGACATATTATACATCCTTAAAATTATATTATTTAGAGAAATTAGAATATATAATAGCAATAACAAACATTTATACCACAGACAACTGCCCGTCTGTTTCGACGGCACGTAATTTTCGCCGAACCGGTAAAATATTTTAAAATTCATGGAACAAAGCAGGGAATTTTTGCCAAAATGTTTGTCACATACGTTGGTACATATCTTTTATAAAAAGGTTATTTGTTTATGTTTATAGAACAGCAACAAATAGTTTTGTTTGGATTTCATGTATTTATTGGTGGTAAATATAATTTCAAATCTATTTGCAACATATAAACCGTCTGCTTCTTTGAAGGCGATAAAGGGATCAAAGAAGCCGACTTTATGTTGCATATAAGTTTGAAATACACTGTACATAGTGTTGTGAGGGCCGAATATTTCCGAGCGAATATTCCCGAATATTGCGTAAGTTACGGTATTATTCGCACTCCGGAGAAAGAACAAAGAAATATTTCCGAAACTTTCAAAACATTTTTCGGGAATGTTCTCTGGAATATTCTAGGGAACGTTCTCGAGAATGTTTCTCAAAATTAAGTTCAAAGGTTATATAATTATATAAAGATTTTAAACGAATATTTTCTGTGGAATTCACAAAATATTTAGCCAAAAGTCATTTGTGGAGCACGAATTTCATTTGGCAACTGGTACGAGGTCAGATAATACGAACTGGTGGAAAGGTATGTGTATTATGACAAAATTAAAAGATTTAGCATCAGCTATTCTAGGTGTACCTGCTTCAATAGCAGCTACTGAGAGGTCATTTAATACTTATTCCCTTGTGCACTGTCAGAAAACCCGGCGAGGATACCTGCAACCCCAACTGGGCGCGTCCCCAGGTGGCGGATAGGGGAACGCCCTCAGCGACGCTGGTGTCGCAGGGTAGGTGTGAAATAAAACAACACCCGTGGACCAACAGGTTTGCACAGAGGGAAACAACCTCTTCAACATAAAAAGTTTCCTTGAACCCAGTGGCGCGGACTCAGGACCTTAGCCAAACCAATCTATGACTGACATGGCAACGAAAAAGGTAACAGTTACGGAGCAGGGGAGGGATACCCCAGTTTTGGTCGGGAAAGAGAGTAGGAGAGTAGGCTCCACCCGACCGTCAATTGGACAAATCCAATTCCGCCGAAAAGTCAGAGGAGGTAAAGACCTCTCTGGCAAGAAAGCAGTGGCAGGAACGCCATCAGGGAAAGCGAACTACCATCGCTTCCCAAGAGGAATGAACAGCCCCGACAGGGAACATCTGGGAAAGGAAAATCCCTCCCGAATAAACCCCATCTGAAGAGGTGGAATTAAACCACCTTCGAAGAGGGGAACGGCGGGGGACCCTAACCCAGACCAAAACCACCTCCAGGAAGAGTGAGAAACATTCACCTTCCGGGGAGGAGGAGAAAAAAATTCCACCCTCTCTTAACTTTTAAACCCACAACCTAACCCAACCGTCTCTCAACACTTCCACAACTAGTACCCTTATCCCTATCATCAAATCAACTACCCAATGACATCTTATATTAGGTGTCTACAGGCGAATCTACAAAAAGCCAGGGCGGCCACATACGTCCTCGGCAAAAGATTTAAGGAAGAGCAAATCGACATCGCTCTCCTCCAGGAACCCTGGACAAGTAACACAGGCCAAGTAAGCGGCCTGGGAAATACCTCTGGCAAGGTAATAGAAATCGGCTCTGACGAAAGACCCAGAGCATGTATCTTGATCAGAAATAACATTAACTATTTTGTACTTACAGGTTACTGCACCCACGTTGTAGCCGTCCAGGTATCGATCTCGGAGGGAGTGAGCACGATGGAAATAATCGTCTGCTCTGCTTACTTCCCGGGTGATAGAGTTGCAGACCAACCTCCTCCAGCTGTAGTGCGGGATTTAATCGCCTACAGCAAAAGGAACAATATCCACCTGGTTATTGGTTGTGATGCGAATGCCCACCATACAGTGTGGGGAAGCACGAACATCAACCAAAGAGGTGAGTCACTTTTTGAATACTTATTAGGTGAAGGACTAACTGTGAATAACATTGGTTCTGAACCAACCTTTGTCACCAGAAATAGGAACGAGGTATTAGATATCACAATCAGCTCAAACTACCTGAGCAACAAGATAACCGATAGGAAAGTATCTTCTGAACCTTCGTGTTCAGATCACAAACATATTCTATTCATAATAGAAGCTGGTCCAAGACCTATGGTGACATATCAGGATCCAAAGTGCACAGACTGGGAAGGGTACATACATTCCCTCCAGTCTCACCTTCAATCCACTATCACCACAATCAGGAATCATGATGAGACTGAAATTGCGGCGGAACAGATCCGCAACGCAATTGTCTCAGCTTACAACGAAAACTGTCCACTGAAGACAAAAAAGGATAATAGAGGCACGCCTTGGTGGAACAAGAATTTGGATAAAATGAGAAAAGAAGTTCGACGCATCTTTAATCGAGCTAAAGCTTCGGGCGACTGGGACCAATATAGATCCGCTCTAACGGACTATAACAAAGAAATAAGGAAAGCAAAAAGGGGATCTTGGAGGAAATTCTGTGAGAGTATAACTGACCTAGCTCACAGTACTAGATTCCAAAAGATTCATTCCAGAGAAGTGGGAATTCAGCTCGTTAAGGCGACCGGATGGCTCATATACGACCTCTGGAAAGGAAACCTTACAGCTCCTAGCACAAAACCACTTCCCAGGGTGCTTGATTCCAATGACCAACCGAAGGTCGATTAAAACGACCTGATAAAAATGATTGGCTGACAGCTAAAAAGGTGACCACACTACCGGCAATTGAGTGGGCCATCAAATTCTTCCAACCATTCAAATCGCCAGGAGAGGACGGAGTTTCCCAGCTCTACTACAAAATGGACTGGAAATATTGGTCTCATTCTTCTAAGGTAGTATATATACCAAAAATGGGTAGGAAATAACCAAGCCCTAAATCGCTTAGACCAATTAGCCTGACATCTTTTCTGTTGAAAGGCCTGGAGAAGGTGCTGGACAGATATATCAGGGGGGAACATGCTGAATCATCACCCCCTCAATATCCATCAGTACACCTATCAGACAGGAAAATCAACAGAACTAGCACTTAACAACCTAGTCGAGAAGATCACCCAATCCCTTCAAATGAAGGCAATTGCAGTGGGAGCCTTTCTCGACATTGAGGGAGCATTTAATAATGCACTGCCTGACTCCTTATATGCAGCAGGGACTGCCAGAGGAATTGAGCCTACTATAGGCGACTGGATTCGTGCTATGCTATCAAACAGGACCATAACAACATCTCTACAAGGAGAGACAGTTAGGTTTAGTACCACAAGAGGATGTCCGCAGGGTGGGGTTCTCTTCCCCTTTTTGTGATCACTTCTTGTGGACTGGATGCAGTGAGTAACTAGTGTGACAGGGAACAGATGTCTGTAAACCCTCAAAAAACAGTAATAGTACCAGTCATCCGGAAAAGGAAGCTGGAGGAGTTAAGACCTCCCTCTTTAATAGGTGAAACTATTCCATTTGCGGAGGAGGTGAAATATCTAGGAATCACTCTAGATAGATCACTTAATTGGAACTTCCATCTGGTAAAGGCAATCCACAAAGCAAAGCTGTCCTTATGGACATGTCGTCGTATTTGTAGTAAATCTTGAGGAATGGGTCCCCAACAAATTTACAGGATCTATGTCACGGTCATCAGACCAATGATAACATACGGATCCATCGTTTGGTGGCCAAAAGGATCACAACGGACGGCCAAAGCCAAACTCTCTGGATTACAGATATTAGCATGCTTGACCGTGATGGGGGCAATTAGCACCACACAATCAGCTGCAATGTAAATCCTCCTAGATTTACCCCCTCTTCATATATACTAGAAGAAGCCAGGTGGGCAACCCACAGACTGCAACAAGCGGCCATTAATATACAGCAGACTAGTATCATGGAGCGGAACAGGTTGCTGGATGACATCGAGAATCACAGCATCCTGGGTATGCCCTCGGATACTCTGCCTATGACCAACTATGAGCTAACCTTCAACATCCTTTCTCCGGAAAGAGATGAGTGGAATCGGAATAAAGCCGACCTACTGAGGGCAGACAGTTGCTGGTTTACAGATGGCTCCAAAATTCCCGAGGGACAGGAGCCGGAGTACATAGCTACAGACTAAGGGTGAGGATATCTTCGAGCCTAGGTACTCATGCAACTGTTTTTCTGGCTGAGGTTCCTGCCATTGAACTGTGTGTGAGAAGGCTGGAATATATGCATCTTACACGCAGATCGATAAATATTTTCTCAGATAGCCAAGCAGCTATAAAAGCTCTTGGCTCCTACCGTGTAACTCCAAAACGGTATGGAATTGTCAGAAGGCTCTAAATCATTTGAGCAGAAACAATAAAGTGACTCTGGTCTGGATACCCGGCCACTCTGGTATGGAAGGTAACGAAATAGCCGACTCCTTGGCCAGAGAAGGAGCGGGATCACGAATCATCGGACCAGAACCGATACTTGGCATATCTTTAAGTACTGCTAAGATGGCTATCTCAACCTGGGCTGAAAAGAAAACTCTTTAGTACTGGCAAGAGTTTCCAGGATTAGTTCATTCAAAGGAGTTTATAAAATACTCTTTGAAATCAAGAGCTAAGAAACTTTTAGAGTTAAACAGGGTAAACCTGAAAACTCTTAACAGGCCTATATACCGGGTACTGCCGACTAAACTACCATCTGCATAAACTCGGCCTAGCGGAAAACGCTGAGTACCGTCTATGCTTGGAAGATGATGATAAGGCAGACCACATCCTATGTACCTGTCCCGCTGTGGAGAGGATCCGCTTCTCAATATTTGGCAAAGGGCAACTACTGCTAGAGGATCTGGACACGTTCTCACCCAATAAAGTTATCAGTTTTGTTAAGAGAGTGAACTTATTGGGTGAAATATAACTAGGTGTGAGCCACAATAAGTCTAGTGAAGGCTGCAGTGGAGGGTCCACAGGGACCCACTCACAAGAAACCTACCTACCTACTGTCAGAAAAAAATCTATTGACTATAGGGAGAGGAGGTAAATTATACATTGTACCCGATACAAAATTGCTCAAAGAGCCAACAATTTCTATTAATCTTTTTCCTGAAATTAAAATGTTGCCCGCATTTCAAACTCAGCAAAGAACTTTGCTCTTATAAGGAAGTCATTGAGCAACCAAAAGAAGGAGCACTACATAGATAGTCTATCCTCAGGTAAATATTTATCGTTCCAAATTTTGGATCCCGAAATTTTTATATCGACACGAACAATGTACATTTACGATATTGTCAATTTTGACATAGCAAATGCGTACAAATGGTATACATATTAACATATTACTTAACAGTTTCTAAACTAATGCAATTCTAAAAAGGCACTGTTCATAACGATATAATAATTTTGGGGTCCAGATTTTAGAGCCGTAAATTTTAACATGGGATGGAATTATCTATGTATATTTAATCTACGAACAGTATCTAGGAACATCTCTGATGGTGATGATGATTCAACTTCATTAGAAGAAACGTTTTCAGATATTGAGGAGGCTGAATAAGACAATTGTTTTATTTTGTTTTATATATAATATGAAAGAATGAAAATAAAGTTTGTTTTTATTAACAGAATTCTACTAAATTTTTCTTTTTCTTTCTTGGGGCTTACTACCACATGGATAATTATTGTTCATCTAAAAGTATGATACTGGAACAATATCTAAGAATTATTTAGGTGGTAGTAAGCCCCAGGAAAGAAAAAGAAACATTTAGAGAATACCACAAATAACATTCAGTCAATATTTAGTTTTCTAGTAATTCCCTACATTAATTTAACTAAATAAAACATTATTTTGAAATCACTGAAGCCATAATTAAATTATCGATGTGATGTACCTAATGTATTATATAATCTAATTTCTACATTCTCCATAAAATATCTATATTTTCCTAAGAAAATTAAATATTCTCGAATATTCTCAAAAATTCTCGAAAATTCCTGAATATTCACAACAATCAATAAATTACCGAAATTTTACAACACTAACTGTACATGTTTAGGTACTACCGGTATTCCAGTATTTTATTTTGCAAATGCCGAAATATCAGTTTTAAATGTTCGTGCAGTATTGCATTCACGACTCCCAGCCAGTATAAATAAAGTTTATTATTAAATAACGGAAACTGATGATTATTGATTATTATTGTACATATACATATGATCGTTTTGTAAAATTTTTTTGCAGTATTATGCTTTCCATAAGCTCGTAAATATACTAAAATACTGTAATTGTTTCCTACTTTTTTAGTTATATTTGGGAAAATTCAAATGTTAATTTAAAAAGTTGGAAGACGCAAACATACATCAAAAAAAATATAATATATCTGATGTGGCCAGCACATAACTTTCTTATACTAGTATATATCATCCTGATGTAAAAAAACCATTGCATTTAATTCTTCATTTACCTCAATTATTAAATTTTAATAGCGTACCTTGAAACATTTTATTAAAATTTTTAAATAATTAATTATCAGCATCATTCGATACTGTCAATAATAATTCATGTCATATATTTTAACACATAATTTCTTCTTATTGACATTTTTGTAACTAAATTAGACATTTCAAATGTCAAACTGTTAAATTTATCCTAACTCTATTTATGAGGTCAAATGTGTAAAAAAATTTCAATTTACATCAGCTTTATTTAAGTACTTGGAAAATATAGTTTATTGGCTTGATATAGTAGACATGATTTATAATCTTTCATGAAGAATACATTTTTTTGTAAAGGCAAATACAAAAAAGTTGGGTCCTGAAATTTGTCATTGTCTTTGGCCTTTAGAACATGTTTACAAAATTTGAAAGCTTTATCTCAAAAACTGTGGCTGCTATCACGATACTACAGACATGCAGACAGATTTTTTTCCTAAAGATATGTTTTTTCATTATAGTTTGTTGAGATTCGTCCAGAAATGCAATAAATTTTTTTATTTTTTTCCCGAAATTGTAACTTTTTTTTCGTCATTCATTGCGTCTTTTCTGGTGGTACCACATTCACTTGTTGACAATCTTAACTGCCACATCAGTATTTTTTGAGTTATCGCGGATACACACGCACACGCACACACACACACACACGAAAATAGTCAGAATGGATTCAGGAGGGTTCAAAACATAAAAATCAATCAAAATATCGAGGTCGAAAAAATTCACGATTACTATACTATATATACTACATTATTATATTGGGTATAAAAAAGTAAAAAAGCCATCTCTACAATTTAACCTCTACTGTATCTTATAATTTTTTTCTTCTTTTTTTCTTTTAACTTACTAAATGATATAAATATTTTAATCTACTCTATCTTTTATTCTTATTCAATTATGTATTATTTTTCATTGCAAATACTTACGCCTCTGTTCAAATTTAGTCTTTGAAATTCTCCTTTGATTTTATTTTGTACTACAACACGATCTACAGAAAATAAAATGTCTCTTCTGTTTCTAGAGATAACTACATCATGCCAAATATTATCATCTAATAAACTTCCCTACGCTTAAGCTGGTTACAATGCCTGAACCTATAAAAAAAAAAATACATATATATATATATATATATATATATATATATATATATATATATATATATATATATATATATATATATATAAATATAATTTCTATTCGTTTTTGATGACACAAGTATTTACTACTATACAAAGTTTATCTAAGATGAACGAGATTTCCATAATAGGTAATTTGATTAAATTTTAATTCACGAAATAATACCATGAATCTGTTCAAATAGATATAATATCTAAGTCAAAGTTGCATATTTCTTTTTTATTTTTCTTCATACTTTTGCAGCTATGTAGAAAACACTCATAATTTTAATTATGAGACCAGAAAAGACTATCCACATTATTAATGTAAATGAAGACCCTTAATATTTCAAAACTTAATAAATCAGTTTCTATGCTCTTTTTTGCCTCTAATGCTACATTATCCCCATCAGTAAAAAACAATTGTATATTGTAATGATATAAAAAATATACGGTCTGAAGGACCTAGGTCGATGGCCATTTGATCGTAATATTTATGATATAATCAATAAAGAACTTTTATTAGAAGCTCTTAAACCAAAAATGGTGAAAGCGAACATTAACGTCATGAATATAGAAATTGTTTACTTTTGTTTATGGTTTGGGAAGTTAAATATACTGTGTAGTTAAACCAGCGTACACACCATAAAGTGTGGACCCTGAACTATTGGCACTTTGATGTTAGTATGGGAAAACTGAGTGCTCTCCAATAAATGTTGACTGGTTGAAGAGGTACCTAAACAGCAAAAAATTCAGCACATAAAATGTCAAATACACATAATAAACAAATAATATTAAGACTTTAGTTTTCAAATATAAATATTTAGTTTAAACAGAATAATAAATTCAAAAAAAATCGAAATAAGACAATTGTTGCCAAAAAATACCACATTAGTTCCATATTGGTGAAAATTGGAGGGTTCAGCTAAGCTCACACAGAGGCACTTTAAAAATGGATTTATAATATTTTCGCGAGTCCTGATTTGAGATATATGTGTATTGGTTAAACTGACTCATGCATTTTTAAGACTGGTTCCTTCCAGTTGAAAATACTTTTAATTTTAAATATTACCGATTAGCATCTAATATCATTTACTATGGTTAGTGAAATGAAAATCCAACTTATTATTATTTATGCTTTTTTCGGTCATAGTTACATGACCTAACCGGAAAGTCAGTATAATTTTTAATAAAATAATATATTTCTTGATTTGCTGTCATAAGGTGTGTTCTTTCGAACTGAGATCTCAGTTAATCTAAGTAGTTTTATGGTGACGGAGGCTATATCAAATGAAATTATGCTTTTATTTATGCAGTATAACCGTAAAACAACAGATTAACAGAGATCTTAAGTAGAAATAATGCACCTATATAAGCATTATTCTGGATAATAAGCAAATAACATTCACTTTTAATAAACTGAGTTATGGGGCTTTGAAATAAATGAATATATATTGTGGATGTCAAATCAATTATTAATCTACTGTCAATTTCAATAACTGAAAATTTTAGTGCTAAATATTTAACAAATATTTGATTTAAATGGTCTTGATATCCTCCTGATGCTCAAATATGAATTAAAAAAAAAAATGTGTAAAATTTTTCAGGGATTATAATAACTTAATGCCTGAATATAGAATTGATTTGTAAATAAAGTTTGTGGTAAGTAATACTTTGAACCATTTTATTTTTGTTTTAAAATGCAATAAATTTTGTCATCATGTAATAAATTTTTACTATTAAATAGAGGTGATATTTATTTTAATACTCCAATACATGTATTTAAAATTTTTACAAATAAGGGCTCATTAAAATTTATTAATTCCAAAAGGAGGAGAAGGCTTGCGACCTAATTTTTGTTTTAAAAACATTTCCAATCTTTTGGCTATATTTTCCTCACTACATGTATGCCGTCAACTAGGGTTTGGCGATTGTCAAAAGTCATAATCGATTATCGATTATTGAAAAATAATCGATTATTTCGATTAATCGATTAATCAAATAATCGATTAATCAAATGATCGATTAATCGATTAATCAAATAATCGATTAATCAAATGATCGATTAATCAAATGATCGATTATTTGATTAATCAATTAATCCAATAATTGTATAATCAAAAATCGGTTACAATCTATTAATCATAAAAGCGATTAATCGATTATAGTCGATTTTAACCAGCCTTAATCGATTATTCGATTCTCTTTCCCACCCCTAATTTACGGAGCTGTAGGATTCATTTTAGGGTTATTTTCAATTTTATTTACATACTGTTCATTTATATGACTATAATACTATAATAATTGTATTAAGTAAAAAAATAGATAATGAGGATAGGATAAATAAAGGACAGTTGTTATTTTAATATTTTGATTGATATCTATTATTATTTTATTATTACATTATTTCTTAATATATTTTCTCTTCATAGATAGGAAAATCAATTGTGAGGCATGTTCGCTTGTTAATGAAGCTCTCAGGTCATTAACTATTAAACCTCCCCTACTAAACTCTTTCTGATGCTACACTAGTAGCCTGAATACTTAAATACTTTCGTGTCAATACAGAAAGAACTGGATGTAGTGATATGTTTGCTTTCCACCATATGAGTGGTTCATCATCCATATCTATGGGTGGCGTCTAAAGATAATGTTCAAAATCTTTTTCCACATCATTTTTATTCTGTTGGAGGCCATTTGAACTTACTGACTGCTAGGGCTGGGCGATGGTCAAAAGTCATAATCGATTATCGATTATTGAAAAATAATCGATTATTTCGATTAATCGATTATAATCGATTAATCAAATGATCGATTAATCGATTAATCAAATGATCGATTAATCGATTATATAAGAAGAAATAATCAAATGATCGATTCATCGATTATTTTCGATTAATCGATTATTTTTCGCTTAATCGATTATTTTTCCCAGCCCTACCGTCAACGAAACCATCAGACAATTCATAGTTTCTAGAATTTGACTAAAACTGGAAGGGACAGTATGTATATACAAAAAATTTTCAATATTTGTCACTTTTTCATCACTTCCTGTTCGCCATAAATAAACATAACATTGATATTTTAAATGGAGCACTCTGTATATTTTTACATTCCGGAGACAATTTAAGTACGACTACTGTTTTTTTTAAATTTAAGCCTAATTAATTTTTTTTTGTCATTTTTATTTTTCGTATCTAGAGTGCAGTGACCGCACTCAAATCAATCTAATGGGTCAAAACGATAAGAGAAAAATGTAATAGAGAATTTTTCTAATTACTTAAGTACCTACAGCTATTCAAAATTTCCGAAATCACTATGTTTTAAATTGTAAATTTTTTCAAATGGCAACATCTTTAGAACCTATACTAAATCCGCGTGACAGTTTACTGACGTTTCTCGGTTTGAGTAGCTTTTCTCTTGATAATAAAATGTTAATTATTAATAATTTTTGTTGTCTGTTACAATGAATGGAGCATGAAGAGGCCAAAAATGGCCGCTATTTAGTGCAGTCACCGTCTAAAATAGATTCCCTTTTCGGTTCAAGAGGCATAGTATATCCTGAATGTGACGGTATTTTAAAAAAAAATCAAGTTTATATAGTTTTTTAAATAATGTATGTTTGGAAAAATACAAGGTTTCTAATTATTCCAGCACCATGCTTCGAGCCATGCTTAGTAGTCTTTTTTTAAATTAGGTATTACTAATAAAAGTGTAGTTGCCTTTATCTTACAGTCAAAAACATTCTTTACATGGTGTACAGTAATTTTCAGTTTCATATGAAATATTAGATACTAGAATAAATATGTATGTTATTTGTTTAGAATCCAATGTTTTTTCAATTATGTAGTAAACCAAGAAAAACATTTTATTAAAAAATTAACTTGTCTTCGGATTAATGCATGAAAAGGCGTGATTAACAAAAAAGTTTTGATTTATTTGTCTCGTTTGAAGAAAGTAAATTTTGGTATATTTTCGATTTTTTCAAAATCAAGCGGATTTGACTATGTCTTCAGGTAAAATTTATTTTTCTGTAAGTGACAACAAAATATGATTAAGAAAGTTGTTATAATAAAAAATTCAGAAGATCGGACTACTTTTGCAAAATCGATTTTTTTCGAAAAAAAGTGTGAATTTTTCGTGAATAATGTAAGATTCTGAATAATTTTTCCTCATAACATTTTGTTGTGTCAATAACATGTACTTTCCCAAAACAAGTCGATTTCATGAATAACTTTTTTAATAAAATTTTGTTGTATCTTCTACAGAAAAGGTATTAGCCGAAGTAAAACCAGTTTTTTCCTAATTAGGCCTACGTGTAAAATAAAAAATATGAAAAAATTATTTTTATCCAAGCAGAGCCATATCCCCAAATACAAAAATGCATCTCAAAAATTGTTTGTCAGTCACACTTTTTTGAGGTAACTGTTTCAATAATAAGCTTGCTCTGTCACCAAAAGCAAACAGATATCAATGCCCTTCGGTCATTTAAATTAAATGTGGCGGTATTTTTATATCCAACATACTCACAATATTTTTGCATTAGAGTTGGTTATGATATTTTTTGTCAGCATTGCTTTTCAAAAACATAATTCATATTTAGTATTACACATATATCAATCCTTCATCAGCTAACAGGATACGCTGCCAGTTAAATTATTTTCTTTCTTAATATTAAACTATTTATTTAATGTAGATGATCTGGCAATGACTCCTATATTAAATTCTAACTTCAAATTAAAATAACTTACCCAAATCTATATTTAACAGCATTCTATTATCTCGAAGTTGCAAAGCAAGGTAATCTCCTTGGGTACCTCTACTATATAAGATTATTCCATTTGGGGAAGTAGTTTTAAATCTAAATCTAATACTTTCTCGTAATGCTGAGATAGGTTCTCTTAGAAGATCAAGTTTAAGCAGTGAAGTACCATTAAAATATATATCATCAGCCTCTGCAATAAATTAATTGCATTATATAAAAACAGCTTTAACAAATAAAAGTTTTTAAAATTAAGTAAGCATTGACAATATTTTTAAGAACCATTTCATATATTAAAGAAAAATTTTGACTGCTCCATTCAAAATTAAGCATAAATGAATTTGTGCATGGTAAATTTTTATGATCGTTTGCATCCGCACCTACTCATTGGGAGAGATATTATATTCCTAGTATATGGTTTCGCAAAAAGCTGGCGATTTATCGGCAATACTCTCTTGCCGCGCGGACCTTCTTCGCCGGCTGGACAGTACTTCGTCATCTTCTTTAATTATTTTGCTCTCCATATTTTATACGAATTTCATAACATCCTTCAGTAATTTCGACTATATGTTCATTTTCTCTTCATGAAAATTTATTGTTGTTGTCAATATTTAGAATAGTTATTATACATGTCAAAATTTGTCAATCCAATTTCATAATAATCTATGTGATCCTCTAAATATACAGAACTGAAATTGTAATTTGGTTTTCTCCATTAAAGGCAAAAGTAAAAGACATTGGACACATTAACAGTATTACAAAATAGGAATAAACTTATTTAGTTTCAAAATTCATATAAAGTGTGTTCCAGGAAGAAGTGAAAGGCCTGCTTGGTTCAAACAAATTGATTTTCTTTTCACAGCAACCTTTAAATTTATTTGTCTACCTCTGTTCTTTGAACATGATTGATTCGAAGCCTAAGATCCATTCCCAATTTACTTTTTATTACCATTGTCCTCCTAATGCAGAGAGTTCTTCACCAAAACCTGAGTCGGATGCCCTTATACTTTTGACTTCAGCTAATTCTCTGTCAACTTAATTTCTTATTACAACGTTTTGAAATTTATGCTACATCATGTTCTGCACGCCTTGTAAAATGAATTAATTCCTTTGTAATCACTTTGCAAGTTTGGTTCCAGCCACGCAATAATTATAACTTGGCAAATGCAGCGCTTTTTCGAGTGTTTATTATTTATTGAGTAAATAACATTCTTTCCTTTTTAGATTTTTAAATAACAGTGAGTGGGGAACTTTTGCTTTGATACCTTATATTCCAAATGGTAAAAATAACCAAAAGGCATTCTCGGTTTCAGATCTTTTTTATTATAGAGCGATCTTCACAACTGATTAGTTGAATGATCTATCGACTCTTTCAATTTATATAAATCAAGCAGTAAAGTTAGTAGGTTAGATGATCCACTTTGTACAATAATACAATAATATTGTGAAATCAGATAAACTCACATTTTTAATATCTGACATCCAAAGATCCAAGTTTTGAATAATGTAGAAAATGGATATCTAGTTCCAAAAATTTTGGAGATGACATTAACTACCTTATAGTTCATAAAAACCTGGTGAACTTTTAAAATAATAAAAGAAGAATAAGTAATAATTACCATATTCACATCCAAATAATTCAATTCTCATAGAAATACGATCTCTCCATCTTGTTGGATTTATCCTTAACCACTGAGCAATAATAGGTACTTCAAATTCATTTTTGTGAATTCTGTCACCATCAGTGTTACCCCTAAACATCTAAAAATCATTTTATAATGTAAGCATAATTAAATACACAATTATACACTATTTTAAATTTTTTAACAAACCATACTAAATAAAAAGAAGATTTTTAAAATTTAATGATTAAACCATAATTTAAAATAAAGGTTATATACAAAATGAATCCTTATAATTCAAAAAATATAGATAAGATAACAAAAAGTTTCTTGAATGCTTAGTTATATTTTGATTGTACAACTTAGTGGCAATAGGTCAAATAAAACAAGAAAACTACTTTTCTAATTTGGTTGACATTTTGCTATATTTATTAGCACCCTCAGGATTAATTAAACCCAGTTTTTCTTGTTCATAACCAGTAATAAATTAAACAAATGAAAACTGGTACAAGATACAGGTTGAAATAAATACAACATAAAACATATTAATGGTCTTTACTATCTCAACGATATACAGCCTAGGTTGTCTATCGTTGAGAAATAAAGACCATTAGTTTTTCTGTTTTAATTGACCTATTCCCACTTCCACTAAATTGTAATATAAATAACAAAAAATGTTATTATTTAAAGATACACTAGGTTTGACTTAAATTTTTATTCTATAGCTGTAATATTTACACTTAAGTCAGTTTAACTGTTTATTTTATTAATATCATGCGAGTTTTCTTCTTAAACGCTTTATTCAATTAAATCATAATTTTTTTTTTTTACAATATACAGTATTGGAAAATATTTAATTAGAATGCCTGGTTTAGGTGAATGCTAAAAGGATAAAACTAGCAAAACCATGGAGGGGATAGAAATGGATATAATACCATCGTTGCCGCCCTATCTACAATAAACTGCGTGTAGATGAATCATGCTCTTGTTACTTCGCAACACAACGTACATAGGGGCACGATACACACACACCGGTATGCTACGCTCTGAGCTTAAACGTATTCAGTTTGAGCATGTCGTCATAGCGAAGCACAAGTTATTACGTTATTATTTATTGGGTTTATTTTGTGAATTTGAATTTATTAAACTGAATAAATCATTACGTTTTTATATGTTATTAGACTAAGGCACCTTAATCAAAGAATTAGTTTACAAAACTGCCAGAAAAGTCAAAAAGGAATTGTCCAAATTTTCTCGTTAGATTTGTAATTAAATTTGTATAATATGTATGTAGGTACGAATTTATTAAAACACTATCCCAAAGTGAACATTTTGTAACATGAAAATTATATTTAATTATTCTAAGACTGAATCTTTTCCTTGATTCTAATATGCATACATTGCGAACTCGGGACTTTGCTTCGCTGTGACGTAAGCATACATGCGCGTCGGCATACCGTTGTAAGTATATCGTGCATAGAGGCAATAGCGATATCTAAGTCTCTTTTTGTCGCGTACAACACTTTGCTAATTTTATCCTTTTTGCACACACCTAAAGCAGGCTTTCTAATTAATTTTCCAATAGTGTATATAATGTGTGTGTGTGTGTGTGTTCAAAAACCATAGGTGACAGTAGTTAAATAGGCAAATAGACTCTTTACTTTTTGAAAATGATTATAAGAAAACATTTTGCATGGAGAAATATATAAAAGAAGAAGTAAGCAAAAGCAAATATGCACCTCAGTCTCTCCCTCAGAATCATGAAAACTTTTCCAACCTTCACCGTCATCAGAATATTCTATAACATACTCTGTTACATATTCAGAGGAGCCAACTCGACCCTGGGTTGCTATAGAACGAATTTCATATCGACTGCCTAAATCCAGTATTAATTTTTCAAAATATGTGCTTTCCCTAGGGCTCCAAGCCGATCCACCTGTATGTTATTTGCAATTAGTCTTGTTAATTGAGTGCAATTTACTATGTTTTGTTAATATGATTTCAAAGAAAATAGTATCTAGACACACCTCAGACCATTACATGGGTGATGTTACGATGAAACTCAGGGGGCATAATTAGATGAGAATAAAAAAAAACACTACATATTACCTATTTTAAAATCAAGGAATATTTTTTGTTTAATATTTAGAAAAAAGTGAAGAGAATAAAATACTTAAATTTTTCTACATACCTATAACACTATTTCAAAAAATCTTATTTGTAAGTCTTAGGTTGACAGTGTTTACATTGTTAACTGATATAAAGAGAACAAGGGCTATTTTACAATATCGTACCATTTTTGGCTATAAATGTAAATGTAAATGTAAAAAATAATAAAAGGCACATAAAGCTTAGGTACTTGTATAACATAACCTAAACGCATATTTAATTTTTGTGTAAAAATAAACTCAAGTTTTAAGAAAACATTGAAAACACTAACTAAACAAACTCGATTTTCGCCAATTTCGATCATAAATTAATGTGTACTTTTATAAGAAATGTGTTTAGTTGCCCAGTGATCAGCTTTTTGCAGTGATATTGTGATGCCAACTGTTAGTGTCCAGAGGCATGAAAGTTCTTCTAATAACAGACAACCTCAAAAAATCTATAGACACCAATCATTAGATATATTTACTTTAAGAATAATTTTATTATCTCGCTAATACAAAATTGTTGAAAAATTGGGATCTTTGTAACGAAGGTGTATTTTTGTAAAATCTTTTATGAAAAGAGAAATCAAGGTATCAAATTATAATCCAATATATATACCATATGATTGATGCATAGTTTACTTTAAATCAATGTTACCTACTTAAAATAATATAATATTATAGATGATTTTTCTTTTAAATCGCTTATTTAACGTCGGCCTATTTCCGCTACCAAGGCCAATCACCGGCAGGAGACAAGCTCATCAGCGTTTGTGAGCACTGGCACCCCCAATCTGGAAATTTTACGGAACCCGCACTTTGCGTGGGGTAGGAATCTTTTACATGCTCACATCGTAGATACACGGAACCCATAGTTTTACATCCCTATAAAAAGATGGTGACGCAAATATGTCTGTTCATTCACTATACCTCAACGATTTGATTAGGGTGGAAGTATGCACCACTATCTTTCACCCCAACAAACCGGTATTATGGGCGTACTCAATTGAATAAGTGCAAATTATTTTAACTTTTTTCCACTAAATTATAGTCAAAACAAAAAATGACATTTTATTAATCGTTGGACCCATTTAAATGTCTCCAATATTTTCACTAACACCCTGTACATATATCTCTTCACTTTCAATAGCCTATATCTCAGAAACTAAGCGCTTTTGAAAAAAGTTCATGAGACAATCGACACTTATTTTTCAATAATGGGTTCCCCAAGTTTCTGTATATAAAGTGGAATAACCATGTATACACACACATTTCAATATTGATTTGGAGAAATAAGTCACGAGCATCTTACGAAGTGGACGTGAATTGGTAACTACAATATTAATTTGTTACAAACTAAATAATAATGGCAACCTAACTATAGTTATGGCAACACTAAACACAGCATTACATTTACTTATCGGAAGAAATTCAAATATAAAAAGTAAAACGTTCATCTCTACTTTTTAACATAACTAATGAACTGAGTGCCCAGATTAGATTAAAATATATCTATAAGAGTAGTTATAATCACATTTTGGGCCGATCATTTAATTTCCGGCTAAGTTATTGTTAACTAGCTAGAAGATTAGAATGTGAATATAGCCATAAATAAAATGTTGAAGTAAAACCACTTCTTATCATCTTCTTAGCTATCAGTAACTTACCCAGAGGTGAAAAGACCGGCCCTAAGTCTACCACAAAAGAAGCAAGCAAGAGATTAAAGGATAGGATTAGTGATATGATAAGCATAGTAAAGGTTTATAGGTTAGTTTATATGAACAAAAATGAGGTTATTTTTGTATAGTATTGTTATTTGTTTCCTCTAATATGTAGATTCTTTATATTTAATTTTCTTAAATAATAAAAAAATCTCACCATAGTATCACCACCAGATTCTTTGTAGTCTGCATAATCAAGACCATTTGTACCATAGCTAATACGATACTCCATAACATATTCATTGCTATGTGGTCTACCTTGTGTCCAAATTCTTGTAACATTCATTACTTGTCCCAAGTCAATAATAAGATATTGGTCAAAATCATTATCTTGGGAGCTCCAAGCATTTCCCCCTTTATAAGGTTTTTATAACGATTTATTGTCAATTAATAGTAATTTCACAAAAACAAAATAAGAGAAAACATTTTTTTTTATTAAACATTTTTAAACTAAAATTCTTTTTAATCAATTCTCGACACGCCTAGGTAACTTGTTTTGAAAACATTTTTTTTATTCAAATATTTATGAATAAATTTATTCTCTTACTTGTCTTTTTTTATCTTACTAACATTTCTATATTGTGTACCACGGAAAATGCAACAGTCAAGTTATAATCAAAACATTTTAATAAAACTTTGAAATTTGAAAGTGTATGTTGAGGTAAGAGTAAGAAAATGAAGACAATTTTATAAACTTACAGGAATAATAACAGTGAAAAAATTATTAAGTTGGTGCGGCACATAAATTTATGCACTCGTTAACTCTACAGAGTATGCTCGAATTAATTTAATTATTTTCATTGCCAGAATGTCGTCGCAAATTTTAATTACAACAAAAATTAACAACTAGAGTTTTATATTATTGTAGTTGTTAGAACAACAGCAAAATCTTAAAACCACTTTGATATATTATATAAACAGGTTTATTTTTTTAAATATTTGAGACAAAAAAATGCTTACTTCCTCTCCCAATCTTACGAAACGAAAAACCATCTAGTTGCAACCACTATTTTTTTAGTTTTACTCCCTTTTACTTTATTTGAAAAATAGAGGAACAGCAAATTTTAGTATTTTTCACAGCATTTATCTATATTACTCACACATGCCTGATAGGAGAAAGCTCGGGTGACCTTGCTGGGCGAGGGAGAACATTAGATGATTTTAGGTATCTTCTTACATTAGCATGGGGTTTAGCATTATCATGCTGAAATTGTTGCATTTTCTAACTCTGTAAAGTGAGCTAAGACAACACGTTTCAAAAGACGAACAATGTAATCCTGAACATATAGTATTTGTGAGACAAACCTGCTGTCATATCATATGGCACTCCACATCTTAACTCCCCTAGTAATAGCAGTTTTATATGTAAAATTATAAATACAAATTTGATTTGATTTGAATTTGATTTACCAACTGACCTCGATGTGGTAAATCGGTTTCTTAAAGCTATAATTTTAAGACAATTCTCTCATCAGTTGTTATTTTAATGCCTTCTGTACCTTTATGATGTTGATCACTGTTTTCCTTCCCAAGCACGTTCTAATAGTTGAAACATTATGACCAATTTGAATGGTGATTTGTCAAGAAGAAATTTCTGCTTTATGCATATCATACCACTTTCAAACTTACCTCAGTTACACAAAAATGTCTTCATACTCTAGGCATTTGTATGATAATTGAAATACAGTAAATGAACTTTTCATAATGAGAAAAATGATGCCATTGTTTTTTATTTCAATAAAAAAAAATCTGCAGGCCATGAAACTTCCCGCTATTTTCGAGCTTAAAGCGCTCAAAAATATACGTATTAGTTAATTTTTGAGCTCTCCGAGCTCAAAATATTATACACGTACATTTTTGAGCTCTACGATTAGGTGAAAAATCTCGAAGTTATAAACCCATTAACGCCGAGAAATAAAAATTATCGAATTCATCAAATTTTTTCCATAGATATGAAAGAAATGAGACTAAAAAAACATGTTTTTGCTTTTTTTAATTTTTTTTTTGGCAGACACCAACTCAAAAAATGGTGTTCCCATATGGGACCTTTAGGCGTAAAGCCACTATAATATTTATAAGATGTTACATTATTTAGAACGTATAAAAAATGATAAATAAATTATAATTATACAGTAAATATAATTATTGAGTATGAAAATTGCGAAAGCAGTCAACGCAAAGTCCAATATTGCACTTGCAACACATTGTTCTACCTCGGCTGCCACAATTATCACCACCACATCTTCTTCTTTTACCTTCCGGTACCGGAATCACATAGTGGTGTACTCCATCATATCGTATGTCATTGCAAACTCTGAAGTTACTGCCTGCAGCTTTTGGTACCCTGCCAGGAGCACGTGCGGGCACTTGGTATCTCGTTAGGTATGTCTAAAATTTGCAAAAAGATTTAAATTATATATCCCAAAAAATTACTAGGTATATCTGAAAGACTATAACTGCGAAAGGTTTCTTCGAAATTCCAGTTGAGTAATTTTTCAACCACTTTTTCTGTAGAGTATCCAGGCATTTTGAATTGCCGCATCAATTAAATAGGTGAATATGGGCCAATGCCATTTTTTGGAATGAATCCCAATTCGATAGCTGTAAAAATTACAAAATGTCAAAATACTGTTACTGTTTTTGAATTATGGAGGATCGGCTTACCATCATTGTCTTCCATCCCCAACCTATTTTTATTTCCAAAAACGACCTCGGCCGGAGCCGAAAGTTGTGGGGCACTCAAATTATCTGCCACTCCCCCATCCTCATCCGCGGAATCCTCATCTGTGAGAACAGTACTCTCAGGCGGTTCAATATATATATCAGTAACATCTCCCTCATCGTACGCAATATCTAAAGCTTCTTGAAGCGATATACCACTAAAATAAAGTACTCGATAAGTAAAGATAATCGTAACTCGGTAACGCCTAACGCGCCCATATGGGAACAGCAATGTTTACAACAAAAATTTGGGAAGAAATAAAAAATATTCTACAATTCTATAAATGGCCAAAGAAGTCCTTATATGTTAGTAATTTAACTCATAACTTATTATAGAATAAAAAAGAAACATATAATAACAAAATCACTTACACAAAGTTGATGTCCATATTTTGTCAACAAAAAATGTTTGCTGGGTATTCTAACACTGATAAATTCGTAAGATTTAACACTTGAACAGCACAAACTCTCTCAAACACTTATTGAACTGTGCTAATGCACTACAGTTAGACTAATAGCAGATAAGTCGTAAAATATGGTGTCCCCACCCCTCTAAAATCCCGCCTAAAATGTGGATCCATATGGGACCTTTAGGCGTTAATGGGTTGGTTAAAAAAACACTTTCTTTGTAATTTTTGAACTGCGATATCTTTTGAACAAATTAACCAATCGAGATGCAGTTTGCAGCATTCAACGCAGTTTTTCAAGTACAAAAAAATATGTTTGTGCCAAAAATCGACCCAACAAAAATTTTGAATGTTATTTCAAAAAAACACTTTCTTGCGAATTTTTCGTAGTCGATCTCTTAAACGAATCAACCGATTTTGATGCGGTTTACGGCATTCAACGCAGTTTTTTAAGTACATAAAGTTATCTTAGCACAAAAAATCGATCCGACAGGAATTTTGAATGTTATTTCAAAAAAAACACTTTTTTTGCGAATTTTTCGTAATCGATATCAACCGATTTTGATGTGATTTGAGACGATCGACGTTGTTTTATAAGGAGAAGAGCTGATTAGATTTTGTAATTGACCGGTTCAGTAGTCTAAAAGATATTCCAAAAAAACAAATTTTCAAAAATTTTATTTTTGAGATTTCTCAAAATCTACCAGGCCGAATCGGTTCTAACTCTCAGGAAATCTAAGTTGAGTCAACCCCTTTAGAATGCCGCAAACCGCGTTTCGATCGGTCAAGCCGCTCAAAAGTTATGAGAGGTTTACATACACCGTACACAACATACACACACACACGCACACACACCCCACCCCACTCACACACCCGCACCCGTACACACACACACACACACACGCAACCACCCACGCACGCACGCACCCACGCACGCACGCACAGCCATACAGACACCATCGTGGGAATAGTC
This sequence comes from Rhamnusium bicolor, assembly GCA_029963845.1. Taxonomy (NCBI): domain Eukaryota; kingdom Metazoa; phylum Arthropoda; class Insecta; order Coleoptera; family Cerambycidae; genus Rhamnusium; species Rhamnusium bicolor. The sequence continues at coordinate 262,911 of JANEYF010003428.1, read as the reverse complement.
AGAATAGCTTCTTAGGACCTCAAAACGTCGAGATCTGACAAACACTTGATTTTCGAAAATCGGGGTGAAACCAATAAATTTCTGAAAATTTTCAATTTTATTAGCGGGAAGTTAAAAAAGCCTTTTAATCACTGACCTTTTTCACAAGAATAATTGTTAGTTATCCTTGTGCCTTTTTTTATGACATTTTAATCGCTTTACCGTCATTTCTTGTAGGTACAAAAAAAAACAAAAATATTTTAATGATTAGTGAATGTTGTACTTTCCGTGGAACATAGTATACAAATAATTATGTAGAACAGAATATTTTTTTTGCATATCTAGGCCAGCCATCACAATTTTAAAACTATGAATGATTATTAAAAAGGTGAAAAGATGTTATCTTGATCTTGCAGTTCTAATTAATATACTCATATGAGATGCGGTCTGTGTTCTTATACTTTTTGGAGGACATTTAAAAACCGTTTTTTTTTGCTTATGGTTTATTTGTCCTTAGATTTATAAGTTATGGGTCTTGCTTGTGTAATAAATACTTCATTTATTTCATAATATAGCATACACAAATGAAATTAATTAATAAATATATCATGCTATTTTACGGGTACTATGTTTTTAAATAATTTTTTTTAACCATACTATAGCAAAACTGGCACCCATAATTCGATTCGCAACAAGTTACAAGTTGAGTGATTTTTTTTACGATTATCCTATCACGGGGTCAGTTTTTACTATACAGATTAGATAAAAACAATGCTATCCCCAGTTTCTTGAGATACTGAGTCACCTTAAAAATGATTCACAAGATGGACTGACAACGGAGAAAGTTTTTTATTATCGAATTTACATAAAAAACTTACCCTTACTCTTTGTTTGTTGACTGTAAAACTATCTAATCACGTACACAAATATTGGATAAAGAATGGACCAATGAATACGTTTCAAACTAAATACATTACTACTACAAGACCAATATATTTGTAAACAATATGTTTGCATAAAATTTTATTAAAAATTACAAACAGTTTTTCTCAAAATTTATTTTAAATAATTAGGGCACTATGTGTTACATTCAAATATATCTTTTGATAAGATTTTCCTGTGCTAGTGTAGAATAAAACAATATTAAAATACTTTTGCGAATAATTTTAAAATAACCTAACAAATTAAAATTAACTTAAAATCATGCAGTAACAATTGTAACTAATAGGGAATGCATGCAGGAATATACAATCAAATGAGCCGCTACTATGAGATGTAATGTATTTAAATTTCAATTAAAGTTAATACTTTTAAATTTAAGGAAAACTATCTGTGGATTAATTAAAATGATCGAAAATCAGTTGATCATAAAAACTTTAAAAACACTAAAGTACTTCCCACATACACCAAAACACACCCGAAAATGGTTAAAACAGTTTTCATCTCCAGATAATGCCAACTTGGTCGACGAGTATGATGCCTAGTGTTGTGATTGAATAAATCAACACGGTGCGGATGAAAAGCAACTGATTGTAAAAAACTTCATTTCCCATATATAACTACACATTATCCAACTTTTTTAAATAGTTTTTACAATATTGTTCATCATTGGGTAACAATGGAATACAGTTTTCCATTATCTCTTTAAAACTTAACTCTTTAAAAATAATATCTTCATCATTCCTTGTATTTAAAGCTACTGATACACAATGCTCATCATCCACTAGCATTTCTTCAAATTCCCAATTTAATTTTTCCCCTTTTACAAAAATTTCGGTATCATTAACAATATAATCTTTACTGAGATTATTAGTATTAATCTTAAAGCTAATATCTTGTAGATTAACAGTAATACCAACTCCAATTGCTTTGACATAACTCTCTTTTAAACACCAATGTCTACAAAACATTGCAGTTTGCTCTTTTTTCGGTACCAGAATTTTTAATAGTATTCCACTCTTGTGGTGAAAAATGTCTCGACATTAGTCTAAAAAATTCATTTAAAGATTTACCTCCAGTGTACTCTAATTTCATTACATCAACCCCTAGAATTACATCTCCACTTTCACCTGCTAAAACTACATAGTGGCCTTGGTGTGAAACATTAAAATTTAATTTCGGATAATTTTTTGTCTCAAGTAAAAAAGGTTTTCCTTTGTCATCCCTAACAAATTTGATTTCATTATATTTCTTGTCAGATATCTCACATACAAATTTTCTCATCATTAATCTACCAATAAGGGAGGATTTTAAGTCTTTTTAAAAACAAATCTTGCTAAACGTTGTTTTTCTTCATGTTGAATGCACGAAGAAGCAAGTAGCATGTCCGAGTATGATGGATTCCATTTTGAGAAATTAAATGCCCAACGTACGCCTTTGTTAGTCATATTCTAGAAATTTTCAGTTACTACACTACACTAAATTTCTTTTTCCGTTGTTGTTATTTATATTGTTTTCCTCACCTAGATAATGAGAAAAACAATGTTATTAAGATGGACCTGATATATTTAATATGGTAAATTAACAGTGATACTTGTATAACCACACATTACCTGTAAATATATGTATGTACAGTATGTCCGCGGATGGGGTTTACAAGAGGTAAAATTGCTAAAATAATCAACTGTTCAAAAAAAAGTGATTCTACATAAACGTTTTTGCTTTCCTAAAAAATACGATTCACACTGAGAGACTTTATGTTTCTTATACAGGGTGCTTAAAAATTACAAAAGTTTGAAATCTCTTAAGCTTAAATTAAATTAGCCTTATCTTTAATTTTGGAACAAAATAAAAAAGTTTTTTCAAATTTTATATCCAACTAAAATCCAAAATTTCGATCGAAAATATATGTTTAACCATTTGTTCAACGTCAGCCTATTTCCGCCACCAGGGCCAATCACCAACGCCAGGAGACGACCTACTCCTAACTTGGAAGTTTTGCCGAACCTCTGCTCTATCGAGGACTAGGAATTCTTTACTTGCCTAACATCTAATACGCAAGGGATCAACTGCTTACATCCCCTCCGAAGGATGGTATATCACCTACACAACCCTCGCCTAAGATTGCATAGTTTCTGCGTATATGCTGATATACAAACCGCTAGAAGATGGGACGAGGTCGACGAGTTTCATTTAAGTTACCATCAAATTACTGACTGCGACTACCGTTGCTTAACTTTCGTCCGATACGAGTATGTTAAGGCAGTTCTACGCTCGCCCCCTAAATTACGAGTTATAACGCATGTTTTTGATACACCTTTTTATAAGGTACCATTTCATTTAGATATTTTATAAATTCAGAATTGTTTATCTGATACTTACATAAAATTAGCTAAATAAAAAAGGTGACAAAAGTGACTAAAAATTCTCATACTGCATAAACATTCCAACATTCAGTTGAAATTTTGAATTTTGACAGGCTATAAAACTTTAAACAACTTTTTTATTTTACATTTTGTTCCAAAATTAATGATTGCTATTTCACCTCTTGTAAACTCCATTCGTGGACATACCGTATATAAATTTGATTAATCTAATTATCATTACAACTAAGTTACTGAAATAAGCAATAGTTATTTGTGGTTACATACAAGTAGCAATATTCACTAAACTAAACTACTAAACTATAATGTTCAACGTTTGCTTGTATTGAGACTTTTTTAACATATTGTAGCAATAGTAAAATTTACCCATCACTTACTTTTGGTCAATTAACCGTCAGATGAAATCAATTTAAGAAAAAAATCCAGATTGTTACATAGTTTATTGTGTTTTGACAAGACAATAATTTTGAAACCAAATATACATTTTATGTATATTTATCTTGAAAAGTGAAATATAGTCAAAACATACTTGTAATTTTAACAGATGTACCTATGAGATTCAAGGTTAGGGAACATTTCTATACTTCAATTTTTAAAATATTAAAAAATGTTATATACGAGTATTAGGTGAATATTTTTATTAAAGAAACCAAATAGTCCAGTCAGTGGGGAATTTTGTCTCACAAAAGGTGGGGGTAGTAATGATTTTGAAATATATGTCTAAGTAGTGACTCAATATTATTAGTACTAGCGTATATGAAAGTTTAATTGGAAAAGTGATATGGTGGTGTACTAAAAAAATACTATTTTAATTTTTTTTATTGCATCATGAATAAAAATTGTATCGAACAAAGAAAAAAATAATAAATGAGAACAGAAAATTGTATTATACAATATATATTAAGTTTTTATTCTTTTTGACGGTTTTGGTTGATCGATATTATCATCAATATCATCTTCATCCTCATCGTGGAATTCGTTTCTATCATTGAGTACCTACCTGGAACTCTGCAGATAAATTTTCATCATCTTCGCTTTTGCTCTCGATGGGAACATTAATTTGGAGTATTTTCGCATGATGAATTGAAATGTTTATATTTAATATACGCTAGTACTAACTAATAATATTGATAAATTCAATTATTAAATATAATTGTTAATAGTATATATATTGTGTTGTGTATTATACTACACAAAATATTTGATTTGATTATTTGCAAAATTTACTAACAATAAAGTTTGACGTTTTTTTGGACTAAAAATTTGGTTAAATTGCATCTTTTCTCGACTGTATCTCAGTCCCTGTTAAACTTACAAGAAAAGTATAAATACAAAAAAGTTGCGAAATTTTATCCTTTACAATTTTTATTTTTTTATTTGAACATTTTTCTCATATAACGCACCGTTACAGAGTTATTCTGTAAAAAACGTGTTTTTTGCACCTTTCATTCAAAATGCTTCCTATATTTTCTACATAAAACTAAATTATTTCCAAGCATTTATTTAATTAAATTCCAAATTAATTATTACATAAAAAAGGTTAAACCATTTTCTTATAATTTTCTTAGTAGGTATTCAAACCATAGAGTCTAAATTACTCATCTTGTAAAAGAGCACACAGTATTCATTTAATATTATAAAACGTTGACAAAACTGTATAAGTTTCAAGGCGTTTGCTAACCGAGAACATTAACATAAACAAACCGACGTAAACACGTAGGGTTGGACGAGATTTACCAGGAATAGGGTCAAAGGCTAATAAATATAGTCATTATGTCACTTCTCACTTTAAGTACCGTGAGTTATAGTTTCGTTGGAAGAGCACAAGTTAGCGTTTGACTATCTCCGTCAAGCCTACAGATTTGAACAACGAACTCACTCACGGGAAATCATAAATACGCGAGACGACCTAGAGTCGTGGTCACATCTCTGACAGCCCTAGGCAATACGCCTTGATTCTTAGAAATCGGGAACAAAGAGATTGTCCAGCTCTCCGTGGCATAGTTGTACTTCAGGTAACATCTCAGACAGCCCTAGGTAATATGCCTTGATTCTTCGGAATCGGGAACTGCGAGTGTGATTCTGTCTCCACGCTATAGCTATCCAACGACGCCGCCTTCGACATGGAGACGAGTAACTCAGGGGTTACTCAAAGACCCGGGCGAGTAGGTCTCGCCAAACTCTACGTGTGTACACGAGTTGGTAAGGATGGCTTTTAAATAATTTTTATACCGCGTTGCCATTCTTGCCGTACGCGGACTCAAATTTCATTAATTCAACCAATTTCTTTTGTTACGAGCGAAATTGCAATGTTTATCAAAGTACGACTCTATATTGTTGGGGTTCGCGGTATTCAGTAACATTTGACCGGTGCGGTGGTACCAAACGATTTACAGATAGGCCTTTTCTTTTATAATACACTTCTTAATACCTGTCTTTTTACAAATTGGGACATTCAATATTAACACTGACAAGATCAAGTATCAGTAACTGTCGTTCATTTGCTCGCATCAGTTTAATTGTTTTAAGAAAAAGATAAAGTAAATAATAAATAGGGTCCAGTTGAATCTGCAATGTAGGTAACTATCAAATTTCACACCTTGTAAGAGGGACTCCAGCGGTCGGCTGTCAGATTGGGACTACCAAATGACGATAACAAAACATGCAGTTCATCCAACCCGCTGAGGCGTTGACCTGGACCTTGTCTCTCGACAGGGGGCCAGTATTGGTCACTCAGTGGATATCGTTTAATGTTTTATGTCCACAGCTGCCGTACGTGTGCCTTAGATGCAATTGACGTCTGCCAATCACTTTAACAAACTCTACGGGGTAGTTCGTTTCACCTTGGTTTAAGCCATGACACGACCAGGATGAGACTCGTGCAAGACCGCCAATGTTTCACGTGCGGTATGGTAAGTGGCACCATTCTGTTGAAACCACATGTCGTCGAGAGCAATATAAGCCATTAAGTATTCGGCAAGCCCAACAAACAAATGGACAGTTGTCCCAACGAATATTAATTGGCAGCGGTACTGTTGTACCGCAGCAACGTGTCCGCGATTCAGTAAAGCATGGTTATCGGCCAGTGGCTGTCTAATTTTTCAGAGGACGTTAGGGCACGTCATACAAGGGAAGTCATTGCAATCAACGAACTAAATATAATGTACTTCTTGTGGACAGTTGTCTACCATATGTAAGGTTTTGCATATACTTAATTACACGACGGAGCGGAAGTTTCCGCCGCAGGTAACAAGGTTTTGTTACATTGCAATCAACGAGCTAAATTAATGTATTTCTTGTAGACAATTGTCTGTGCTCAGAAATAAATCTGTTAAAACGTTGTTTGGGTTTCCTTGACTTATTTCTACTTTCAGGTACAAAAGTAATTTCTCAGTAAATCAGTAATAGTAAATATAAGGTCAAATCTTAATTATATTAATCATTCTTTAAAACATATATCAGTGCAGTGCAAATTTAGGTTCATAATAATGGATAAAAGTAGGTAAATCAAATTAAAGCAAATTAAATGTCATAAACGAAACAAAGTAATAGGTACCAAACTTCATAAACGTATCTGAAAAGGTTATAATAACACAACAAATTTGGGTCCTACTACTAAAACTAGACGATCAGGAAAAAGGCCAATTAATTAATTATTACCTGTCGTTTCCCGACAAGGTAAGACTTATCCAAAAGGGAATCAATTAAATAATCAAATTAATAAAATCAGAGTATATACGAGACTAAATACTCGACACAAAATAAATACAACAATATAAAATAACAGAAAACAAAAGAGAGGGTTAGTTGGTTCGTTACAGGATCGCTACTCAAACAACATATCTCAAAATCATTACTACCCCACCTTTTGTAGGGCAACGACCTTTTTTAATCCCCACTGACTGGATTAAAATATTTATTCTCTGTATTTTTGTAATAAAGAGTGTTTCAATAAGAGCGCAATATTTCAAGGTTCAATAAAACGTGGTTTTCTATAGCAAAGTATTGAAATATTTATTGAGTTATAATGTGGACATTTGGGAGTTACGTATGGAACAACACATCTGGTAAATGACCGCCACGGCTCTGCTGGCACATGCGTACTCTTTGCGCGAAATTTTGAATAACGATGTTGCATACATGTGGCGGTATTTCGTTGATATATCGTTTAAATGCTTCGGTGGTCGCGGGCTTGTTGGCATAAACCTGACTTCAGATAACCCCACAGCCAAAAGTCCAAAGGTATTAAATCGAAAGAGCGTGGTGGCCAATTCTGGTCACTAAACCGAGAGATGACACGACCAGGAGGAGACTCGTGCAAAACCGTCAATGTTTCCCGTGCGATATGGCAAGTGGCACCGCCCTGCTGAAAGCACGTCGTCGGGAGAAATATCTTCCAATTGAGGCACAAAAACTGGGTTATCATAGTACGATAACGTTCGCCATTTACCGTTACTGAATACGAGGCAAGTAGCCTCGTCTTCGAAGAAAAACGGCCCAATGATTCCTCCAGACCACAATGCACACCAAACAATGACACGTTTTTGATGCATTGCTTTCTCATGGATCATTCGTGGATTTTCTGAGCCCAAATGCGGCAGTTTTGCCTATTAACGAAGCCATCGAGGTGAAAATGGGCCTCATCATTGAAAATCACACATTCGCCATTCACTTCTTGTTTAAGAATGCAATTGGTGAATTCTCTTCGCTGTGCATGGTCTGTTGGCAGAAGTTGTTGAGTCAATTGGACTTTGTAGGCATGGAGATGTAACGTCCAATTCTTGTGCACGATGACGAATCGACGTCCTTGGACTCTCGGCCACGCTCTCGCGACCTGCCGTGATGTTCTGTTCTGCACGACCTCTACGAGCTCGTGTCGTGTGTTTCACATCACTAACCGACCCAGTACTTTCGAATTTTTCGATTATTATTTTCACAGTAGATGATGAACATTATTTCGACCGAAAATTGGACGCACTTTACGAATCGCGGCAAACTTTCACCATTTTGATAATAATGTTTAACAATCAGGACGCGTTGTTCTATCGTGTAATGCTCCATGTTTATTAACTCCTATCTGTCTCCTATCGACCTGGCATGTCAAAAAATTTTCAAAAAGTTACGATTTTGACCCTACGAATTTTTAGGTGGGATAAAAATGTCTGTTTTACCTAAAAATCCTGTTTTCCATGACTTTTAATATTTCCAGGTTCAGTGGGAACACTGGAAATCCACTGTTACTTTAAAACAGTGCATTCTATGTAAAAAGCACAGGAATACTTAAATCAAATTTAATGCAGAATTTTAGAAATGGTAAATATTTTGATTTTGGTCGGTGGCGGATCATTTTTTTTTTTTATAATAATCGTACAACTCTCCTCATAACTACGCTACTGATTAGAATATTTACCAAAAAATTAGAACGTTAAAAACAATAGTTAATCTTTTTTCATTATCGTTGTTGGAAAATCTACAATAATTTAGCATTATATTTTCAAAACACCCTATATTCACAGTAGAGTAAATTATACAAAAATTTAATGTTGTGCTGAACAACACACATTTGTCATTTAATCCAAATAAAAAATTGTATTCATCATTATAGTTCCTCAGCATGGGCGTCGCCAAGGGAGGGCAATGAGGGGTGGCCCCTCTGGCTTTTGGCAGATAATGAATAGTTTTCATTAATAGGTGCGTTATTTCTAACTGAGATCTTAAGAAATTTCAGTACATCTGTTTTGGCAGAAATTTTGCTGTTTTCTTTAGTTATCTCATTTTGATATTAGCTGAGAATTCTCGGTACTCCCTTACCGATCTGCACAACTTATTTTATATTTCAGTATATCATCTTACTTCACATGAATAGAAGCAGAAAATTTTATCTTTGACATTTGGTCAGTCAGCAAACGATTCTAAGGTTAGGTCAACTTAATTTCATGTATGTTTCTGAAACTAAAATTTTTCTTGTGCAGTAATTCGTGCTAATTCAACGCTAATTTGGTATTTTGGTTGGATAGAAAAAAACGCACCTAATATATGGATAGATAGGTACTATAATGAAAACCAATCAATTACAGTGCTAAAATGACTAAATTAATATTCACGTATAAAGCTTATTGCAATTTTTCAGTCATCCCTATACAAAGTACTTACAATAAAACTCTTTATTGAAGTAACAATTCGGTACCTTTGATTTTTAATTAAGGATCGCCGCCAGCTATAAAAAACGTGCCAGAACAGCCACTCGTATGGTTTGGACATGGCCGAATGATCCAGGGCCGCCCATCTAAATATACTTTCATATCGGTTCAGTGGCTTGCTTGAAGCCAAGAATGGCGATTTTAAAATACCGAGACGGTAGCACAGTTTGCTGGAACGTCGTTGTGTGACAGAAGATGGCTAGTCACTGTCTATCTCTCCTGAATTCGAGTCTCGGCTGCGGAATCTGGCAATAGGGCCCATGCACAAAATATAATTATGGCATTTTTGGAATTTTTACTTAATACAAAAACTGTGTGTAAAGGATTTTTTTTATTTTTCTTTCAATATTAAAGTTTGAATTAGTCTATTACACGTGCAAACACTGACGGCCGGGCAAGTCGATGCGGTGACGTCACAGGACCCTAGTGCTAGTCTAGAAAACAGGCAAAGCATGTTGTTAAATGTAAACACGTAGTGTTATTTGTGTTGTGAAATTTTCAGTGAAGTAATTATAATGACCAATTCTTCTAAATTATCATCATATTACTGGTGCATGTGGAAAAACTTCAATAAAAACGCCAGAAAAAAACTTTTGTTCAAGTTCTAAGAAACGGAAAACGTAGAAAAGTTTAGTTAAAGATGGTTAAACGGGATCCAAAGGAATTTTCAAAAACAAGTTGCGTTTTTGCATGCGTGGATCTTGTTGATGTGAGTAGGTAATTAAAAAAATATTATAAATACGCCAAGGCAATAAAAAATAATGTGTAAAGTATATGTCACGGTAACAACAGGCATCATGGGTTTCGAACGATTTTTCTCATTTTTTTTTTTAAATGTTATTTTGGGGCTCTAGCGAAGATATTTTCCATCGTGGAGCCTACTGGATGCTGTGAAGATCACACACAGAGTTATCAATTAATTATCCCTTTTGCGGTGAGACTCATTTTTAGCTAATGTTATTGTTTAAATATCAATAGCAGAGACTATATGTATAGTCTCTGTCAATAGCAAGCTCACAATTTTTACTTGAAAACAATAAAGGGACGTCCAAAAATGTTTTCTAAAAGTACATACATACAGTGTGTCTATAAAATTCTTACACATATCTAACAAAGGTATTTTTTTAATATCTTTTTTTATACAGGGTGCGGCAATAGTGTGTCGGACCTCGATTCTCGAGTTCTACGATAGCTAGAAATTTAAAAAAAAATTGCAAGTAAAAAAGTCTAACTGGAAATTATTTTAGAACATACAGGGCGAGCCAAGACGAAATTACAGGACCAAGTGCCTTTTTTTAAATGGAATGATATGTATATCAGTAAATTTTTTTGAAGCCTCTTTCTAGGCTCTATTCATTCCTATATTATTATTGGCTATCTCACAACCATTTTGATGTAATGAATTTTTTTGTTGAAATAATGCCATTTGCAGATGGATGTTAAAAAAATCACCAGTCACAATTACGGGTTTTAAGAAAAACTTATGTGAATACCAGGTACGAGACATCTAATTAATGTTTTTGAATCATTTTCATTTCCTAAAAATGTACAGAGTGGCCAAAAATTAGTATTCAATTAAGAACTTTTTAAATTGAATTTTTTTTCAAATTTTTCAACGATGATGTAAAAATGAAAACCGAAATTTTTTTGTAAGTACTTCCCTATGGCTAATTGCAACCATTTTCGTTTTATTGAGCAATAATTACAACTTTCAAAAACAAACTTAAAAAAAAGAGGTTTCTTCAAATTAACTCAGTAGAAAAAATTATAATAAATGTTCCACATGTTAGCCATTTTGATTGACACACATCTCTATGCGCTTTTGAAATGAAGTTCCCACTGTTCCTAAAACTGCCGCTGTGATAGATCTAAAGACAGTTATTATTCTTTCCTTCATATTTTGTACTGTTGTTGGTGTCACACTATAAATAATTTCCTTCACGTATCCCCATAAAAAGAAATCCATTTTTGTAAGATCTGGGGATCTAGCAGGCCATTAAGTGGGTCCATTTCTTCCAATCCATTGATGAGGGTAGGTATTATTTAAGTGGTCTCTAACTGCATTTAAATAATGTGGTGGAGCACCATCTTGCTGAAACCACATCCTATTTCGAATTCTTCCAGGGAGATTTACCAATAATTGTGGCAGATAGTTTTCCAAAAAATTAAGATAAATAGCTCCAGTCAATGTACCATCAAAGAAATGTGGCCCTATTACATGTTCTCCAATAATTCCTCCCCAAACGTTTATAGACCATCTGTGTTGGTTATCAACTTGCATAAAAAAGTGAGGATTTTCCGAAGCATACTAATGGAAATTGTGCCTATTAACAAATCCATTTTTATGAAAAGTTGCCTCATCAGTGAATAAAACATTATTGAAGAAGTTGACATCAACTTGCATTTTACCTATGGCCCAATTACAAAATTGTAGACGCTTTTGAAAATCTTCATCAGATAATTCCTGGTGCATTTAAATATGATATGCATGCAACTTATTTGTTTTTAAGATTCGACCCACAGGAATGGAATAAACCGACGCGTACAAAGGGTAGGCAATAAAATAATTACCTTAGGTATATCTATTCGGTACACTGTCCACGTGCTACACTACTATATAAACAAAAACTGAGACAAAAACAGTCTACACTTTCCTGGCACTTAAATCAAATGCCAATGCTAACGAAAAAAATATTTTTTATATTACGTATTTTTCAGATGTTTTTCTTCTACAAAAAAAACATTTTATTTACATACCTTAATATATATAGGGTATCCCAATTTTAAGGATTAAGACTGACAATCAGAAAGTACCTTTTTAAGAAATAAAGTTTCAATAAATATACACCGTAATTTGTTCGATTTCAGAGACACGGCTTTGAAATTTCTTTTTTTTTTTAAGTTTCTTTTTTAATAAAAGATAAGAGTATAAGATATTGATATATAACTTAGTACACTTATTGAAAAGTTAGTTATAAGCAATATTCAGTAGCTATTTTAATAATTCAGACACATTGGGTCTCTTAGTTTTCGAGTCCATCTATCGTTTACAAATCTCAAACTTTTTTTAACTTATTTATTTGGAATGACTAATCAATTTGGAAATTTTTTTTGTTAATTGGAAAGTTTTAGATATTTTGCTCCGTTTAGAAGTTATTTCATTAAAAACAATAAGTCAAACTGATGCAGTCTATTGACAAAACACCTGCATAAGGTAAAATTAACTATTTTCAGGTTATTAAGTAATTTTATGCATATAAGTGAAGTATTTTAGCTAGACTCTGTCTTGTAGTTATGTGTATGACACATGCTTTCATAATAAACATATTAATATTATCATAAAGTACTCCAGATTTTATAATTTACTTAGCCAATACACTTAGCTGACCAATATATCCAAATTAAAAAAAAAGAGGATGTGTAACTTTAGTTTCTATTAGACCCTATTATGTATTTATTGATTTATTCCGATAATATCCTCTCAAAATACTAAGCATTCAATAGAAGGACGTACACACACTGAAATATGTTGTGATGCACGCATCGACTCCTAGGTTTCATGCAACTTGCATCAGTTTCAGTTCGCTATTACTTTACCGACTCTGATGGTTTGTGAACTGATGCTAATGCTTGAAACACGTTTTTGAAAATGTCTGATTATTTGCCAGCACCAGTGTTATTATCCATAATGGGGAGGGGTACATTAATTATAATGGGTCTTCATAAATAGAGTTGGCAAATCTGTCCACAAGTCACGGGCGGTGCCAGGTAGTGAAATATGTAAGCGACACTTGTTTAATATTTTAGTAAAGACTAACATTTGATTTTAGTCGATTGTTATACCTCGTGGTGTGTACAACGTAATTTATTCCTCTCCATTGTATTGTTGATAATTTTAATTGTTGTATTTTATTCTTGATATTAATTTAATAATATAGTATGTTAGACCTGCCCAAGGGTGAAATACGTCCGTACACTGATAAAGTGAATAAATTTATCTGTGAATACCCGGATTTATTCTACACTCTATAGGTGATGCAAAAAATGAGTCCGTTGGAGAAAAGTTCGCACGTGTGTTAAAGCAAGACACTGGTTTTACCAGATTAAGACAAATTTGTGGATACTGATAGTGCATCTGCAGATCCGTTACTGAGTTCAAAGACTATTTTAAGTATGCTTGTATTACATCAATAGATGTCGAATGATCGTTCTCAAAATATAAACATATTTTTTCACCACGTCGAACACTACTCTCTGAGGCAACTATAGAAACATACATAATGCTGCCAAGGGTTTTACACATCTTTTCGAGTTTGTGATAATCAAGCTAGTTAAGAGGGTAAGTTGTGCATACATTGTTATAAATTATAACAGTTTATTGCTTTTATTACTAGTTAATTTCTTTTATTACACTTATTATGATTCGTACGCCTATGTCCTGTGGTGTATTTTTGCCACCTCTATTCATAAATGATCGAATATCATGTGACCAATTAGTTCCCTCATCAGGTACTGTCCTAATACGACAGACATAAAATCATGAGTTAAAAGATACCAATTGATTATATGGTTCTTAATCATTTATGAAGTCTGTAAATAAAAAGTCAAAAACAAATTGCCTGATGGAAATTTTTCCTTACATTTTTTGACAAGATTTTTATGTCTTGTTTCTTAAATTCTTGTCTAAAAATACTTCTTTTATTATTCCATAAACATGGGTTTAAAATATATATATTTATAAATTCTTTCCAATAATTTCTATCCATATCCATTGTTAATATATTCAGCATGTCTACAACTGGCATCAATGCAAGCATGTACACGCTGAAACTTGCATCAGAATCAGGCCATGCTCACCAACCAGGGTGCTATACTGATTCCTGCATTGATGCATGCCGCTTCTGACTCCGATTTGCCGATGCCAGTATACACACACTACAACTTGCATCATGAAAACTAGGAGTCGATGCATGCATCGCAATATGGTTCAGTGTGTAGGTCGCATACGATAGATCAATGGCTCCCAGTCATTGGGTATGACCCAATTTTGGGCCACAAGTCATTTTTAATTGGTCGCGTTAATAAAAACTGGGAAATTCAAGAAATGTTAAGAATTTAAAAAATTAAATAAAAAATATATGGTGTGAAAAAAAGGAATAATTTTTTATTTCATTTACAAACAAAATAAAATTGTGGTTTGCACTTATCAAATGAAATTGATATAAAAAATAAATACACTGTTGGCAGCGTGAGCTCTACCTGCTTCCGAAAAAAAAAAACTTCTTGTTTTTTACTTTCTCTTCTTATCTGCCATATATTGGATCACCAGGGAAAATGTTTTGAAATTTTGTATAGGCAAGCAAAAAAGGGTAGAACCATTGAAGGCGTGAAAGATGAAGTACACCGATTAATTTTAATCAATCCACAAATGTTTTCAAATATATCTAATTTATTTAATAGGTAAATATTATAGGTAGCTCAACTTACCATATAAAACTGCGTTCTCTGGGCCCCTTTCATTCATAGATGAAGTTGCAGTTAATACTGCTTTATATAAGAGTGGTGTATTACACTCGTATTCATTATAGTATTCTACAAATATATTAAAATCATTTCTAATTTCTACTGAAATTACGATTAAGATATTATGATTAAAGAATGACTCATTCTGTTAATTAATACTTATTCATTTAACTTTAAATAACTGAATAAATATTTTCTTTTATTATAAATGTCTGCAAAAGTAATAAATAAATAATACAATACTAAGCTCCAAAACATTATTAATAATAACATGAAAGGGTTTATTATTATTAATGTGAACGTTTTCTTTTTAATTGTACTACCATTTTGTTGCCAAAAGTTCGTAAAAACTAACACATTTCAAAATGGTAAATAAATGAAAAATATAATATGTTATAGGTACCTGCTTTTAAGGAACTTGGATAAATAAATAAAAGTAAACAAATATTAAAGATCACCATTTCTACAACATGACATGACCATGACAACCAAAAAGTTACACCCAACACT
The DNA here is from genome assembly GCA_029963845.1 of Rhamnusium bicolor. Classification (NCBI taxonomy): domain Eukaryota; kingdom Metazoa; phylum Arthropoda; class Insecta; order Coleoptera; family Cerambycidae; genus Rhamnusium; species Rhamnusium bicolor. The sequence goes on along the minus strand of JANEYF010003428.1, from coordinate 247,376 downwards.
AAAAGAAGTTGTTAAAACACAACCACTACCCAGTGTTGCCAGAATGAAAAATCAAATGTACTCTGTACTATGAATGAGTTTGGTAAATCATCTCGGTTGCTACCGGAAGCGGTCCTAAATATACATTTCCTAAAAATGTGAACACTTCGGTAATTTGGTAAATTCTCCCCAGCTAACCTTAAGGGCGTGTACCGTAATTTGACAGATTTCTACCCATAATCGTCGTTACGGTTGTTTCCGGTAACTGAAATGTGTGTGGTTGAATTACGGAACGGATTGTGTGATGTACTATATGTATAACTACAAAAATTTGAAAATATGAAAACATATGTTACCTCCATTTTCTCTTACAATCCACGATCAACAAAAATACCTATAAAATTACTCCAATTCCAACTAAAAGGGCATGTTCGAATAAAAACACGTTTAATACTTAACCTCAAATTCGTAATTTACCGCAAACAACCTAACTTTTTGAGCGGTTGCTCTGGTTCATGCCAATCGTTACCATTTTCAGGAAACCGCTTACCGTAATTCCTTTACTTTTTAGCCGAGTTAATTTACGGTACGACGAACCTGGATCTTGGTTAAAATATTGGAATTACGGTACACGCCCTAAATAAATAAAATATTGTTTCGATTTTGTTCATGTGTGAAGCTTGGAAGAATAGGGGGAGGGGCGGGCAAAATGACATAGACGGGTAAGATGACTCCGCCTCATTACAGAAAATGTAATGCTTAAGATATTTCCCCAATAGTAGTTACATATTGTGAATATCGGCAACACTGTTCGATTGTATTCTGAAGCGGCTACCTTCACTACGAGTGAAATTATTTTGTTGTTTGTGTTTTCTAATGGTGGCGTTGCAATGTGAGTATCATTTCTTAATAAAGTTTAGCTATCATATTTTAATTTTCAGAGTACTTTGCATGCATTAACACAATTGTAAGGTTATAAATTGCATATTAGAGATGTTAAATTTAATTCTCTTATTATTATTTAATTTTCGTTGTAATATTTTGTGAAAAATTACGAAGCGGGCAAGATAACATACCTGCATGGCGCGTAAAATGACTCCTATGTCATCTTGCCTGCCCATTCTTACTTTGCATATAGAGGTATACTTTTTTTGCAGATGGTTTATTCGTATAAAAGAAAAACGAATAGGGGAAGTTGGAGTCAGGCGGATATGGCGAAAGCCCTAGAAGCAGTTCGAAATAATGAAATGGGCTGGTTAAAAGCAAGTCAAATTTACAATGTACCTACGGCAACCCTAAGACGTCGAGGTAACAATAAGAACAAAATTGCAACTAATACCAAAAAAACATCTTGGCCGTTTCAAACCAGTTCTGAATGATGAGGTGGAAGCAGCAGTAGTCAAACACATACTGGACTTAGAATCCCGTTTTTTTCGGCTTGACGACAATAGATGTACGCAAGTACAATATTGCGGAAAAAATGAAAATCAAGCACCCTTTTAATAAAATACGTAAAATGGCTGGCAAGGGATGGATGTGTAATTTTCGAAAACGTAATCCAGAAATATCTTTACTCATCCCCGAGGCCACATCTCTTGCACGAGCCGAGGCATTCAATAAGCCACAGGTAAATAAATATTTTTCCAGACTAGAACAGGTTATAAACGAGAACAAAATTGATAAAACCATGATATTTTGTTAAAATAATGTGAACCATACATAATAATAGTTTGACACTTTGTAACTAGATGGCGCAGCCATAACCCTTTTCATATTTTCTCCGGTGTTTTAACTTTTGTAGTAGTTCTGTCCTGTTCTGTAGTTCTGTCGAATCTGTCAAAAAAAGATACATGTTTACGTTATTTTAATGAACTTATTTTGTAATCACCAATATATCCACAACATATTTAATATGGACGAAGTCTGCTTTAACAACTGTTCAAGTACCTCCAAAGGTATTTGCCCAAAAGGGAAAGAAACAAGTTGGTGCTATCACGAGTGCAGAGAGAGGTGTTCATACAACAGTAATAGTCTGTATGAGTTCTGGGGGAACGTATGTTCCACCATCCATAATCTTTCCCAGAAAAAGATTTAATCCTCGTTATATGACGATGCACCTTTGGGTACTCTGAAATTATATAATGAATCGGGCTACATGACAGGCGACCTTTTCTTAATTTGGATGAATCATTTTATCGATAATGTTAGACCTACTCCCAAAAAGAGAGCTTTACTAATTCTCGACGGACACTCAAGCCATAAAAGTTATGAAGCTTTGGAATTAGCTAAAAAACGATCAGTGGTACTATTTTGCTTGCCAGCACATTGTACACCTCGTCTTCAACCTTTAGATGTAGCATTTTTTGGACCCCTCCATAAATATTATAATCAAGGCGTCACACAATGGTTAAAGCAGAATCCTGGTCGCACAGTCACCATCTATCAAGTAGCTAGTCTTTTTAACAAAGCATACGATAAAACAGCAACTCTTGAAATTGCATTGAGTGGTTTTCGGACAACAGGTATATCACCTTTTAACCGCGATATTTTTCCAGAGCATATGTTTTTGCCTAGTCTAACTACCGATGTAACCGAGGATATACCTGCCACTGAAGAGGAACGTTTAAATGATGATTTAGTAGATGTACAAGAACCAAATGAAATGCAACTAGTTAATAATCTTTTACCTACAACCTTTATGCAACAAATGACGTCAAGACCAACTGTAGCAGAACCACAACCCAGTGCCGATATTTATGCGACATCTACGTCAAATTCAAAAAAAATACTTGGTCCAAAGTTTATTGATTGAACTGTCGCCACTGCCTCAAAGCAATGTACGAAAAGAAGTCAAACGCAAAACTGGTGGCTAGCAAGATCTATTAACCGAAAGCCCGTTTCTTAACAGCCTCCGTGAAAAGGAGAGTGAAAAGAAACAAAAAGAACAAAGGAAGAGTAAAAGAAATGTAAAGAAAAAAATAGTTGATGACTCAAGCTAAGAAGAAAATATTTTTAGAGACAGTGATGAAGATTACTGCGCGTGCTTGTACTGTAACGATTTATACAGCCGCTCAAAATCAAAGGAATGGTGGTTGCAATGTCAACTATGCAAGAAGTGGGCGCACTCAGAATGTGCAGGTCTTTCTAAGAGGTCGAAAACATTTATTTGTGAGCTATGCAACTAATTAATTTTTTTAATACACATTTTTATGTTTTATATTTGGTAGAATTATCCAAAAATATATAACTTATAAATTCTAATCAAAATATATCATTTTGATGTGGAATTGTATTTTAAATATGTTATTTTTATATGCATGTCATTGTGCCCGCCCCGGACGGGCAAGATGATTTTTTGTAGATATTTAGAGTTTGATGTTTCTTTAATAAAATGTTTCTCAAATATATGTGTTTTATTGTCTTAGATGATTGGTATAATACTTGGTTGTCCCTGAATAGAAGCTGACAGCTTTCACACAACTCAACTATTAGTTATCAAAAATCTTGCCCGCCCCTCCCCTAAACATAGTTGGAACAGGGCAATTTTTATGAGGAAAATGGAAGAACAATTAATAACAGTCAACGTAAATAAAATATATTTTAAGCAAATTTTTAAATTAGAAATTCCCTTTTTTTTTTGTTACTTTCAATCATAATTCAGTATCATTTCCTTTTTTTTGTTAATGTTAAAACACATACATAACAAAAAACCCACTGCTGCAGCGTAATAATAACAAATGGGAAATGACACTCGTTCTTTTAGGGAAAAATTGGATTCACTTAATGAGAAGAACTTATTTTATATTTCTTATCAAAGTAAAATTTTAATATAACCGAAAACGTCAAAAGAGACTACTGGCAGAAACTGGTTGTCTCTGCTACTGGTAACTAACTTCACGTTGCCTTTTTCTACTATCTACATTAAGCCTGGATTACACGTTTTATTCTAATGATGCGTCTACACTATACTATAACACGTTCCATAAAAAATATCAATTTATCAATCACGTGATAAAATAATGATTACAAGGAATATATTACGTTATATTTAATTCGTGGTCGAGTGGTAAGGACACTTGCCTCTCACTACAAACACACGAGTGTTTCGAAGGAGTAAATAAGATCTCTATACGAATCGCTACCAACCACTGTTTAGGGCGAGTTCTGTCTCTAGGAAACATATGTCCGCCTTTTGTTACCGAACAAACTGGAACTGCATAACACTGAGGCATAATTAATAAGTTTTTCTATTTACTGATATGCGAAATAATTATAATAAAACCCTATAAACTTGTTCCGCGCCTAACAATAACTTTTGACAGCTATCTTACTCGCCAGTGGCGCCAACTGTTGGACCTAAAAACGGTAGCCATCATTGAGAATAAATATTCTAAATTTATTGGTAAATACATTTTATTCGATATCGATACCCAGCTTTATAAAATTGATCCACCGAAACGTATCACCCAACACTACTTTCCAACATGATTGCCACCAGCGACCGTGGTCGCTGATTGCCACAATCATTACAGTTACTGTTCAGCCAGCGAAAGAAGACAATAACCTTTTTAGATAGGAGTATTATTTGCTAGATCGACAGCGACATTATTAACGAGTTAATTTACCTTCGATCAAAATGAAATCAGCTGGTTATTGTGAAGTTACAGTTTTTTATATTTTTTTTAACCCAAGGATAATTTGCAAGTGGATGAAAGTGTACTGTCCAGGCGGTGAAAGAGAACTCACGGGGCAAGGGAGAATATTGCCGATAATTCGCCAGATTTCTGCGAAACCATATACTAGGAATAATAATATCTCTCCCAACTAGTAGGTGCGGATGCAAACGATCAGAAAAATTTGCACTAATTAATTTATTTCATCTATGCTTAAATATGAATGGAATGCAGAAATCACATTCTTTCCGCGGGTCTTCTTTCCCCGACCAGACAGGCTATTACAATTTAACTCTTAGACAATAATCAATAATATCGATGATTGTTGTTTCTATTATGACAATTCATGTTTATTATAATCCGTTAATTATTATTCTACTTTTACATCTCATTTCATTAGATTCTATGTCGCATTTAGTTATAAATTCTTAAACATTGATTTTTAACGTGAATATTCACTTTTAAAAGGTTCGTTTTCTATTATTACACTTTTTTTTTGTTTGACTTGCAAATCTAATTGTCCGCTATACTTATATAATTTACTTGTCTATTTTTAGATCTTGGTATGGGTGGAATAATATTCCAACATATCTACAGTTTTATCATTCCTATTTCCTACAAGAAATTCCTTTTACATGCAAGAATTCCAGGTGAAGGTGGTAATCGTATCTTGGATATATCTCCCGAAGTAAAAAATCCTCCCATCCATCCAAGAAGACATCTCATACAATAAAAATATAATAAAGATCTAGAGGTTGAATTAAGAAACCTTGATTATGATGCTTTAGATGTTCAGTTAAATCTAGATTGAAAATGTTATTACTTATATTAGTGGTTATGCAATTGCGTATAGAACAATAAAATGTGAGAATGTGGAGGAGGACTGCAGATTTAGAGACAACAGACACACGAAAAATCCAAATATGCTAGGATTAATTTCTGCGTAAAAAAAATCTCCTTAATCGGGGATTGATTACTCTCACCCCGGACTCTCACAAGTAGTGTATGTATGATCGTAACTTGACACCTGAGTTTGAATGTGTAGTGATCTAAACATGGTGTATAAATAAATAAACCCTGCCCTTTCACTGTAAAGTTGCTTGTTTGTCTCTGCCCACACTGCCAATATTTCTTCTCTCTCTATGGCACCAAGTGCCACAATCGTAGAGTACTAAATGTGTTTTTTGTTATATAAGTAACTGAAAGTAAACTATCGTACTTATGTAATGATATTTTGGGTTAATTTTGAATGTATATTGTTTTTTAGAGATATTTATATTTGCATGATAAATAAAAATAACTTCTCCAAAGAAGAATTGGAAAATTAAATATTGGAGATTTACAGGATTAGCTGTAATGAATGTAATCAAAAGTATGTTGGACAAACGAGAAACAATCATTATTCCATTGATTGTCAAATATGGAATAATAGATAAATTAGGAGTTGCCCAGTAATGTTTGAAAGCAACCACAAAATAGATATTACAAGGTGAAATTGTAACAGAAAATAATAGGTTAAAATAAAATGACAGTGACAAAAAGGCCTATCACAAATAATGAGAGCCATACCGATTAGTTGATTATGTGACAAAGTCACAAAAGTTTAGGTATAAAATAGATTCCTCTAATATAGTGTGGTGTTTTTTAGTGTGGAATCTATTTCATTGATAGTTATTGGTATTTGCAATAATAAAAACATGAATAACAGTTTTTTTGTTTTATTTGTTATTAAAAATAAAATAAGAAATGAAAAACTAACAAAATGTTTTTCATTATTGTTACCATTCGCAAATATAATACAAGAGCAGTCATGGAATTTCTCATGAAAAATTGATAAAAATAATGTGTAAACTTGATAAAAACATCTCTGACAGTAATACATTGTCTTGGGGAGTAAATGGCAAATGAAAACACTTGATAATTGAATATACTCGCCAGTTATAAAGTAATGGATACCAATAAGTTATTAATATAAATGAGCCTCAGTTAATAATTAATTACTGTTTTAATACTTATTGGTATTCACCATGAAAACGAAGGATTAACGACTTTGTTTCATAAATTTACCTGGGGGTTTTTCCTATGTATGATGGCCTAGTGGACGTTATACAGTTAAAAACATACAAAAGATTTATTTGCAACATTTTTATATCTGTAGTTACATACCAAAATGTTAAACATGAAGCACAACTGCCTTTTACCTTTTACTCTTATCGATAAACGGTATAAAAGTATATTACTCCTTTTTAGCAAAATGTAATTGTGATACAATATGGTTATAAATTATTCAGCATCCTCTTACTTGCAAATACTATATATAAATTAAGCATTTGTGCAAACAAATAAATTGTAAATAGAGACAAAAGTACCCAGATATTTTTTCGCCCTGTGAAACTATGTAAATTTACTTGAAAGAACTGCATATTTCATATAATTAATTTTTACCATTTTTACATATTAACATGAAATACATAGAAAATGTATTTAATATTTTTATAGTAAGAACTGAAATTATTCCAGAATATCCAAATCTTTTGCATTTTTTATTATAAAACTCGTCAAAAACGTTTTTTTTTCCAAAAATTAAATTCATTAAAAACGATATAAACTATAAAACAAATAATTTAAATCGTAATATCTAATCTATCGTAATTTTTTATAAACATCAGACAAAACGGAAACATTGTTTACAATTAGCTTTATTTGAATTTACCACTCAATATATTACTCAAAATGTCAGCTTCCATGTGATTTCGCCTTGCACATATACCACATATGTGCATACCAAAGTGGTATGTTGTCACTACAATATTTTTTCTACTCGTGGCAACCTTGCTTTCCCAGTTCACAAAACAGTTGTTCTGTGCACAGAACAGATAAAAGATTCTGTGCCCTGTGCCATCTGTACACAGGATAGCTCTTAGATAAGCTAGTCTAAGATATAGCTATTCAATGTTCTGTGTCGCGTGTTGCAGTTAATTTTTGTCAGTTAACAAAAGAAACTGGAAAAAAAATGCGTATCGAAACTTGTTATTTTTGTTCCTCTAAAATATATCCCGGTCATGGTATTCAGTTTGTGAGAAATGATTGCAAGGTAATAATTCATATTCATAAGAGAATTAGGGTTATGTTTATACTTTTTTTTTTTTTTTAGATATTCAAATTTTGTCGATCCAAATGTCATGCTGCGTTTAAGAAAAAGAAAAACCCACGTAAAGTTAAATGGACCAAAGCATACCGTAAGACGGTAGGCAAAGAACTGGCAGTTGATCCATCGTTTGAGTTTGAAAAACGCAGACATATTCCTCTGAAATATGATAGACAAACATGGAGAAAGGCTATCAAGCAATGAAAAACATTGAAAACATTAAACAGAAACGACAAGGATCTTATATTATGCAAAGATTACATAAAGGAAGAGAATTAGAACAAGAGAGAGATATTAAGGAGGTGCAAAGAGATCTTTCACTTATTCAGTCACCTGCTGTAGGAATGAAAAAACATAAACAAGAAGATACTGTGACCGAGAATACCCAAGAAAGTGATCATGAAATGGAACTAATAGAAGATGGTGGTGAAATTATATTGTAATTAAATTTCGGTGCTCAATATTTTATATCATCTTTTTTATTAATCGTAATTAAATTGCCACATGGGTTACTTTTAATAAAGCAATAGGTACATAATAAAGGATAAAAAGATGTTGGCTTTTACACACCTAGATTAAAAATTTAGATGCAACTTTATTACATTTTATAACTATATAAGTAAGGTATTTTGATTTCATTTTATGATGTCTTTAAACTATGAGTGGTTGATCAGAGACTACAGGTAAAAATGGTTATTAATGTATTGTATACTAATAATAATAAACATATTAATCTATGAACATCAAAATTACTATTTTTTGTCAACTGTATATTTGTCTAAAACCTGATAGTATTTGTAAAGAAAAGTTCTTAAATACTGAGGTGGATTTAATTTGACGATATGCCAAGGGGGTAACCACAGTAAACTTGTATGTCCCAGCGTTGCAATATTGTATATAGTGTACGAGTATTGCATGATTATTGTAAATATTGCACAAGCATTGCATGAATTGCACGATTATTTCATTCAACTTAAATGTTTTTGCTTGATTCTAATGTGTGTATTAATAAATGAACACATTTTTGTATTTCGCTTTCTTATTTGTAGTTTTAGACAATATAGAAAAACACTACGGCTGTGATCTTGTTTCATAATTACCAAAGGCAAATTATTGAATATATCAACTGATATGTTATTGTTTGACAGAATGAAAAAGGGGTTAAATTTAAATTACTACCTTTAATAATTGAAGGGGTGAATAGATAAAGGTGTTAACTGACATTGTTTCCAAAATTTGAGTATCCTATTCAATAAAAGTATTGTGATGTTACACCTTATCACCAATGTTTTGTTACTTTCAATGAGTAGATGCTTAGATACCGAATGGATAAAGGAGCTAAGAAACAACATAACTCCGTGTCTCTAGTGAATAAAGGTTAGTAAAACCGTTTTTCCGACAAATTAGTAATTTGCTAATTAGCACCTTCATCCACCCCTTCAATTGTAACAATTAAATGTAAGTTTAATATTAATATTTAAAATGAATAATTTTAATTGGTTTGAACGTTTTTTTTTTTCAAAAAAATCAACAAACAAAACTCGTTTAAGGCTTATCGCAAATTCGTTCTTTTTTTTTTAAACAAAATATGTTGTTTTTAGGAAACCACTCTCACGCTAAAGCTCATGGTTTCCAAACAATATATTTTGTCCCTCATAAATTGAACAAATTTAATTTTTAGTAATCATTAATACACTTGTAATACTTGCGAGTATTGCATGCATTGCACAAATAACTTGATTTAGCTGATGATATCTGCATTTATTTTATTTTGCTAAAGTTACTTTATTTTTGTGTAATTATTAAACATTATTATTGTCATCTGTATGTTACTTTTCAGTATTTTGTTCAAATTAAAGATCAGATATGGAAAATATGCATTTTTGACAATAACACTACAGTGTATTACTTACCTACCGTATTTAAGGAAATATTTTAAGAAATATTGTATTTTTTGTGACATGCATGCATTATTTCAAACTTATTTGCAACATAAAAAACGTCGGTTTCTTTAGTGGCGATAAAGGGATCAAAGAAGCCGACGTTTTTTATGTTGCAAATAAGTTTGAAATAAACTATGTCACGTGACACATCACCATAAACTTGCTATTACGCCTACGTTGTGGAAAATTGATGATAAATGATTTAAAACTGATAAAAACGATTTATTGAATGAAACAATATTTGATTACTCTATCCATGGATGTATCAAACAAATTTTGTCATAATGCATTGAATTTTAAGAATTAAATTATTTCACTCATTTTAATATAATTTTTTTTATTGAATGCATTTGATTGGGTAACAAAACCATTTGGTTCTGCTAGAAAACTATAATTCATTTTGATTATGTATAGACTTCATTTGAACTGACAAAATATTTTGTAATATTATGTTTAATGAAACACATGGAGTTGACATATTGGATTTATTTATGATTCTCGAATACACATCTTGCCAACCTATTTACTACAACTACAACTAAGTATATGCTTGAGTGGTTCTCAAACAATGCCAGAGGTCTTCAAACAACCACATATGACATCTCCCCCCTGAGGAAAGTGACAAACTACTATGTTAATTTATAATCAGTAAATCTTTTAGGCAGTCTAATAACCCTGTTGCTTCTTCTGTAATTGTCATGACTAATATATTCATTATTTTGCTGTTGGGTTTCCTGACCTATTTTTTCACTGCCCGATGTAGTTTCTATTAATTTTTCCTGTCCTATCCCATTCCATCTTGGCTCATATTTGCTTTGTGAGGGTCTAATGTGAAAGCTATTTCTTCTCACTACACTCCCATTATCCTTTTCCACAATATATGATCTGGGTATATTTTCCATTTTCTGCACGATTTTTGCCGGTTGCCATATACTTCTATCCCTCACCACTATATCATCTTCCTTCTCAAATTCCTTTCTATTCATGGTAGACCTATCATAGTAATATTTGTACATTTTTCTCTTGTGTTCTAATTTTTTTTCTCACTACTATAGTCTGTCTGTTGTGGCACGAGAAACTTGTTTGCAACTGGTATTTTGGATCTCAAACTTCTGTTATTTAGCAGCTGAGACGGTGACTTATCCGTTCCAGTGACAGGAGTGTTTCTATATTCTAACAAGGCCAACTGAAAGTCATCACATTTACGCAGCATGTTTTTAGCCGTTTGAACAGCTCTCTCAGCTAACCCATTTGAGCGAGGGTAGTGAGGGCTCGATGTGTTTAAAATTCCATTTCCTACTGAAATCTTGACATTCCTTAGAGCTAAAAGGCATATTGTCTGCAACGACCTCTAAAGGTATACCATGCCTTGCAAATACTGACTTCATTGCTTTGATAACTGACTGTGATGTCTTTGTTTTCAACGGAATGACTTCTAGCCACTTCGAGAAATAGTCTATAACAACGAGGTATGAACATCCCCCAAAATCAAATATATTGCAAGCAATTTTTTCAAAAGGTAACGTGGGAAGTTCTCTAAGTATCAAGGGTTCTTTGACATTACTTTTATAGTATTTCTCACATCTAGCACATTTCCGAACAACTCTTTCAATATCCTGATTTATTCGAGGCCAGTATAAAATGTGTTTAGCTCTTTGCTGGGTTTTGGTGATGCCATAATGATTTTCATGTAAAAGCCTAAGCATCTCTGGTCGTAGGGACCTTGGAACTACTACTCTGTCATTAAAAAATAACAAATCATCGAATACATGCAATTCATTCCTAATACGATAGTACAATTTTATGTTTTCAAGTATTTTAGTAATGTCACTTGGCCATCCCTTCATACAATATTCTTTTGCCCTTTGTAGCTCCTCATCATCTTTTGTTTCTTTTCTAAACTTTTCCTTCTTGTCGGAGGTCATATTAATAGAATGTACGACTTCAGTAATGAATTTATCATCAGCAGGTTGAACTTTCAAATAATTGCGTGAGAGAAGGTCTGCAATATGCATTTCCTTGCCTGGTTTATAGGTAACCGTTAAGTTATATTTTAAAAGTTTAACTTTAATCCTCTGTAACCTAGGTGATGGAACCTCCGCAACACCTTTCCGCATTAAAGCCTCTAGGGGTTTGTGATCTGACTGTACCTGTATATGCCTTCCATATATAAAGTTATGACATTTTGTACAAGCCCAAAGAATGGCAATATATTCTTTTTCTATTTGACTGAACCTTGTCTCGGATTCAGTTAATGCACGAGAAGCAAAAGCAACAGGCTTATTGTCCTGCAACATACAACACCCAAGGCCATACTGACTTGTATCTGTTAGAATAACAATCTGTTTGTTATCATCAAAATTAGCTAAAACAGGGGGAGAACTAACTAAATGTTTTATTTTATTTAAAGCATTTGTTTGTCGTTCAGTCCATACCCATGCAGATTTATTTTTTAATAGGTCTCTAAGTGGGGCTGATACTTCTGCCAAATTGGGAATGAAGCATCTTAAATAGTTAATCATACCTAAAATTCTTTGCAATTCCTTCTTATTATTTGGCTCTTCTAACTTTATTATTGCTTCAATTTTACTTTCATCAGGTCTCATTCCCTCTTTGCTAAAAATATTGCCCATATACTTAACCTGACTCACTCTGTACTGTATTTTCTTACTATTAAACTTAACATTTAATTCCCTAGCCCTCTTAAATTATCATATCTAAAGCTTTATCATGTTCCTCTAAGGAGTTCCCATGAACTAAGAGATCATCAAAGTACACTATGCAGCCTGGTATGTTCCCGAAATTCTTATTGTTCAAATTCTGAAAATATTCAGGCGCACAATTTAGCCCAAATGGCAAACGATTAAATTTATAAGCACCAAAAATGGTACCAAACGTGCACAGTCTACTTGACTCCTCATCAAGTTCAACTTGGTAAAAACCCTCTTTAAAATCTAGCACTGTAAAATATGACTGATTTTTTAATTTTGCTCTTAATTCATCAAGTGTAGGTATAACACAATATTCACGATCTAAAGCATTATTTAGATCACGTGGGTCCAAGCAAAGACGTAATGTATTATCAGCTTTTTCAATAATAACCAGATCGTTTAACCACTCTGTAGGACCATCCACTTTTCAGATAATACCCCTTTTTACAAGGTCATCAAGTTGATTTTTTTAACTTTTCTTTAATGGCTAAAGGGATTCTACGGGGTGGTCTTGCAACTGGTACTGCGTCTCTTTTTAATTTTAATTTACACTTTTTTATCAAATTTTCCTAGTCCACTAAAAATGTCCTTATTATTTTGTACAAAACATTCTTGTGTTTGCTCATTTACAGCATCTATTTTAGATATAACATTTAAATTAACACAAGAAGAAAGTCCTAAAATCGGCATTGAATCTTCCTTGACAACTACAAATTTGATGCTGTGATTGTTCTTTTTATACATACACTCAAGAGTAACTACACCTAATGGTACTATTTTAAAACCCCCATATGTCTCTAGTACAATTTTAGATTTTTGTATGGGAGTTATATTAGCTTTTTCCAAAATACTTTTTGGCAATATGTTCGCCTGTGACCCCGTGTCTACCTTAAAAATAACATCTTTGTTGCCTATTACCATTGTTTCATACCATATGTCACCATTTTTTATTTCATTTATACTAATTGTAGACACCATGAAATCTTCTTCCGAGGACTGACTCATCATGACCTAGATGAACTTCTTTTACGTACTTACTTTGACCTTCACTGCGACAAACTTCATGAAAATGACCATATTTTGAACATCTATGGCACATTGTCGAGGACCGTGATGTCTCCCACAGCTTCTGCAATCGAACCCTTTTTCTTCTTTTTTCTTAGTGTGATACTTTTTATTGGCTGACGTACCCTGGCCTTGCTGTTTGATAATGTCTATTTTCACTTCCTGACCTGCCTGAACATTTCTTATTTGTTCTTTTGCAATTTCATTCGCCCTACACACTTCAATGGCTTTGCTTAAATTAAGTTCATCCATATGTAACATTTTTTCTTGCATTTCTTTACTCCGTATGCCAAGGACTATTCTATCTCTTACCATTGATTCTGTTTGATCACCACAACTTTTTGATAACTTTTTCAAGTCTGTAAGGAAGTGATCGAAGGGTTCACCCTCCTCCTGAATGCGAATATAAAAAAGGAATCTTTCATAAACAATATTCTTCTTAGGTGTAACATATTTTTCAATTTCACTTAACACAATATCAAACTTCTTCCTTTGACCGTCAGTCAGCTTTAATGTATTAAATATTTCAACGCCTTCCTCCCCTATCAGGTTTAAGAGAATAGCCACTTTAACTTTATCATCTTTTTCATCTTTGCCACTTGCTACGAGGTAAATTTCCAGGTTCTGCTTGAATCTCTTAAAATTATCAGACATTGCCATCAAAAGACATTGGTGGTGGTAATCTAACTTCTGCCATTTCTTACGCTTTTTGCTGGTCCCTGCACTTATTTATTTGGTTTGTTGCTTGAGTGTAGTCAGGCTACATTAAAAACTCGTAATCCTTTATAATATTGAGATATTATTTCCACTAGATTGCGCCATGTAATATTATGTTTAATGAAGCATATGGAGTTGACATATTGGATTTATTTATGATTCTCGAATACACATCTTGCCAACCTATTTACTACAACTACAACTAAGTATATGCTTGAGTGGTTCTCAAACAATGCCAGAGGCCTTCAAACAACCACATATGACATATTTTGCAAGCTTAAAATAGTTATTTATGACACAAGGACGAAAAACGCGGTTTTACATAATCGTACGAAAAATGTTTTCATCCGTGTGTCATACATAAACTATTTTTTATTTGATCGTAAGAAAATAATCAAATTTATTTATTATATTTATTTTAATTGAAAAATCTGATTCAGAATCTAATAAGAATACTATGATAGTTTGTTTCATTTGTTTGTTCCATCGAGTTTCTGTAACAGCAAATTGTTCATAACTGTTTACGCGGAATTAAATCTGTAACAAAAGTAGTAGGTAATGACTTTTGTTTTAACAAATAAAAAAAATTCTACTTGGTTGAATACCTATTAGATATTTTGTTACCCATTTAATTTCACGTTTTAAAGCAACATGACATTATTAAAAACTCCCGCTTTCGCATGGCCTTTATTAAAGTGCAATAAAATCAAATTGAAACGTTGTATTATTGCAAATTAAGATATGTTTTCAATCTCCAAAGTCCAGTGGCGGCTGGTGAATTTAGGCGGTCATATCATATTGGAGCATGGGATCCAAGCAATACTTTGGCATAACTATCAAGAGTAAATGAAGAAGTTTTGAAGAAAAAAGATTGCGATTGAAATTTGCAAAAAAAAGTTGAAAAATTTGTGTCTCACCAGGTTATTTTTTAAATGATTAGTAAAATATTGAGAAACATTTTTTTTCAGAATCAGGTGGAAATATAGATTTCAAATTTCATAAAAAAAATATTGATTTTTTACAAAGTTGCACCTTTTTGAAATTTGCACAGTGAAAAAAGCAATCTAAAGTAAAATTTCAAAACCGTAACTTTATAGAAAATCAATATTTTTTTTATGAAATTTGAAATCTTTCGTTATATTTTTCACCCGATTCTGGAAAAAAATGTTTCGCAAATATTTTAAAAATCGTTTAAAGAATAGCTTGGTGAGGTACATAGTTTTTAATTTTCTATTTTTGCAAATTTTACTCGTAATTTTTTTTCTGCAAAATTTCGTTTGTTTAGTTTTATCAGTTATGGCTTAAAGTATTACTTGGGTCCCATGCTTCAGTACTAAAACATACCTACATTTTATCAGCCGCCAAAAGTAGGTATTTAATTTTTCGAAGAAATATTATTTGCAACATTAGTATACATCAGGGGCGGTCGGTCCATGGAAGCAAGGGAAGCAGTGTTTCCCTTGGGATTATTAAAAAACAAACACATAATTAGAACCTATTTGTTATTTATCATATATATTAATCATTAAAATTTACTTTTACCTAATATCAATAGACACGGCCCTGCATTTCAACAGTTGAGATAATGTTGCACGATAAAACCGTAACGATGATGCACTCGATTAATCGAGCCAACACGAACTCGCGCGACTTCGATATAACTGATAAGCAACTTCTTGAAATGCATCCCCATTTCATGATCTTGATATCTGAGCTGTATAGCATAGTAATGCGTCTTGTTTTATAGATTTTAATATCGATTTTAATATTATACTTAATATTAATCTTGCTAGTATTATTCTCAGCTTTTGTGCTATATTTGTAAAAAACTTTTTTGGTGTTTCTAAACCTGTGGTGTGGCGACAAGTGATTTTTAAAACGTTGAACATTAGTGCGCATATAAGCAGTTTTAGAATTGCTTATTCAATATGGAAGCTGGTCCTAGCACTGTGGAAAATATTATTTGCGTTTGTATGGTGTGCAATTTGTTGAAAAAGGGATTTTCAGCATATTCGTTTCTAGATAAACTGGATATTATTAGAAACGGGAGACCAACACCTGATTTAAAACTTTTAAAAACGAAAGTTAAATCATGCTATAGGTACTTTAATATTGAAATGTACAGTGCTAATCAGTGGTTAACGGGTTGTGAAAATTTATGTAAATTGTTTTGTTGGCCATGTGTACTTTTCACAAATGAAAAAGGTGTTTGGAATAAAAATGGTTTTTCAGATTTAAGCAACATTCAAAAAGTGACAAAGAGGCATGGTAAGTGTGAAACTCATTTGTGAGCGGTTCTAAAAAAAAGCCATTTGGAAAATCACGAATTGAGCATTCATTAGATCAGCAGTTGAAAGAAAGTGACCGTAAGCATAATGAACTTGTAAAAAAAAATCGAGGTGTTAAAAAGACTTGTTGACATTGTTTGTTTTCTTGGCGAAAATGAACTTAGTTTTAGAGGTCATACTGAATCTCGGAGCGTTGCTAATAGGGGCAATTCCATCAATTTAGTTGATTTATTAGCAAAATACGATACAATTTTAAGTAACCATCTGGAACACTCCACGGTATTTCGCGGTACATCAAATCATATTCAATATGATTTGATTCAGTCGATAAGCAATATTGTTTTAAAAAGGATCAAGCAAGAAATAAAAAAGCTCCTTTTGTTGCAATTATGTTAGATAAAACAACCGATATTACGAATATTAGTCAGTTGTCAATCGTATACGATACATAAATCCAAATGGAAAAGTCCAAGAGCGCTTTTTTAGGATTTTTAGACGTAACAACGCAGAGAACGGCTGCAGCTTTATATGCTATAGTTTGTCAGATAGTCGATGATCGACAGTGTGGTGCTAAACTTATCGCCCAAAGTTATAATGGGGCCGCTGTAATGGCTGGTGAATTGGGGGGCCTGAAGGCCAAAGTAAAAGAGACTTTTCAGAATGCAATATTTGTACATTGTTTTGCGCATCGATTAAATATAGTTCTTGCTCAATCTGCAGCGTGTCTTAAAGAGTGCAAAGTATTTTTTTTCAAGTATTATTGGAATGACTGCCTATTTTTCAAAATCATCAAAACGGACACGAGCTTTAGATTTGGAAGTACAGAAGAGACTACCCAGAGTTGCTCCAACACGATGGAATTACAATGGGAGGCTAGTATAAACTGTATCTGAATATCGACAGCCTCTAATTGATTTATTTGAAAATATTTTACAAAGCAAAGATGATTGGGACACTGAGACTTTGATTGGATCCAGAGGTTACTTAGATTCATTGAAAAGAGAATTTTAATTTTTTGTTAAATATTTTCTCCGAAATATTCTCATTTACTGACAATTTATTCAATATTTTGCAAACTAAATCAAATGACGTTAGATTTTGTGTAAAGAAAATTGAAGAATTCAAAAATTTGATTTGTAACAAAAGAAATGAATTTGAAAAGTTCTGGGAAAAAACTAGTAATGACAGTTTAGAGTCGCAAAGAAAAAGAATACGAACTGAATTTATAGTGGATCCTAGAACTTCATATCGAAGACTTTTTTATCGAAATTTTGGACAATATCACTGGGCAACTAAATAATAGATTTAAAAATTTTAGTGATATACAATTTTTAGAATTGTGTACTTTTAATGAATTTAAAAACAAACAGTTTCTACAAAACGCACTTCAGTCATTGAGTGATAACTACGGAAATTTTTTTGATATAGTTGGGTTACGATTGGAACTTTCAGTTATTTATGCTACAGAAGATATTAGTCAGAAACATAACGCCAACGAACTGATTATCTTTATAAAAGAAAATAGTTTGGATCAGGCCTACTCTGAAGCAGAGACTATATGTACGTCTCTGTCTGAAGTGTTGAAATTGTGTAAGTTAGTGTTGACGATACCTGCAACTAGTGCTTCGGTTGAACGCAGTTTTTCGACCTTAAAAAAAATATAAACTTTTTCAAGAAATTCAACCAGTGAGGAGCGGCTTTCAAAATTATCCCTGTTGACAATAGAAAGGGACTTTGTGAAGGAGATGTCCCAAAATTCAAACTTTTACGACGAAGTTATTTCCGACTTCGCAAAAAAGGAGAGGCGGATTAAACTACATTGTAAATAGGTAGGTATGTGCATGTTAACTACTTAACTAGCCGGCTCGATTTATAGTTGGCTAGAGAGTGCACGATGGCAAGTGTGACTGAACAAACTCTCTATTTCGCTGTGAGTTTGATCCCCGTCACCGGCACTGGCAATGTCGGTGGGTATGATTGTGTGTCTGCGTTATTTTCATAAGTGTAACCCTCGCCCGTGCAGCTTCGGCTTTGGAATCGGGGGTTATCTAATTTTTGTGGTATTTTTATGTTTTATGTTTATTGAGGAGTGGCGGTCCTACAAGTGTACTTTTTTTCTAGATATCATAACTTTGAGGCTTTCGACATTTGCTTTAAAATGATTATACCGAAGCCACGCCCCTTTTCTTAAAAAAAATGTCTCGCTTCGCTCGGGGTTTCGCACTACCCATCACCCTATATCACAAACTGCTTTCCCTGTATCAAAACTCACCGCACGCCCCTGGTATACATAAATATTTATCAGTTTTATCACTAAAGAATCTTAACGCAACAATCTTTATACCTACACGAGTAATGTATGTCATAGATTTATTTTTATTCTCTTTGTGCAAAATATCCACGAAACTGTAAAAACGATTGCAATATATCTGGGCATTTAAATAGAATGCACTTGCAAGTGGCGCTCACTACTTTTAGAATGCATAAAATTCCTTTACTTTTTAAGTATAGGACGGTCTCTCTTATCCTTGTATTCTCTTTGGCAGTGCAACTGTAAAACAACTTAGATTAACTGAGATCTTAGTTAGAAAAAACGCACCTAATATTAACTATCAACGCAAGTTATCAGCAGTGAACTCTATATTATAACTGGAATGCAGGCGCTATGATATGAAAGAGAGGACAGGGTGTGCGACGAGTGCAATTGCTGCGAGGGGTATTCTGTCCTTGTTTCTCTCATTGTCGTTTATGCAAAAATCGCGCAAACGCTTCTTCAAGTTGTATTACAAAAATAAATATAAGGGTAGAAGGAGATTTGGACTAATACAATGGTAGAAGAAACATATATCTTTATTAACATAAAAATTCAGAACTATATTTTAATCAGAAATTAAAAATTAAATATGGTAAAATAAAATTGTCTTATTTAACTTCGACGGAGTGAAGCTTTGTGCCCTAATAACTGCTGGGATTTTTTCTTCGCGTGAGTTTCTATTCGAATGTTTGCATAAGTACTAGCTATGTATTTTATTATTTGAACTTCATGCAAGTCTTCACACATTTCTACCACAGGGTGTGCTGGTTGAAAGAGGCTTCTTAATTTTGAAATAAAATGTTGCATGACAGACATTATAATTCTCCTTTTAAAATTATACTTTCCCAGATACCCAATATTTAATTCAGCAGTAAATGCTCTCTCAGCGTAAGAAACAATTTGAAAGACGCCTTTCGAAGGAAAATATAATTTTCCATTGGATAAAAACCTCGTAAAACTACTCGGATTATTAATACTAATACAGGAGTAATCGTGGTCATTCAAGGGTTGTTTACTCATATGCTGGCAAAAAGTACATGAATTTTTACTTAAAATTTTGCGTACGATTACACCGCCTATGTAATGTAGTATATTTTCTTGTATAGAAGAGAGCGATGTAGTTTCAATTACCGACATTAAATAATTCAGTTCTTTATTATCAAATTGGTCGTTATTATTTGTATTTTCAACAATATTTCTTTTAACATGCTGAAAATCAAATACTGGTGCTAGATCTGAACTGAAGTTAACGCAGCAATGCCGGTTATACTTGGCTGTACACTATTACGAAACAACAATGTTCGTAAAGCCCATTTGAATTGTAAAACATTTGGATTATTATTCCATCCTCCTCATGATCTAATACAAGAGAAATATAATTCTAAATGATCCTGGGAACATTTATACATCAAAAAATATTTGAGGGGATTACAGTAAAAACGCTGGGTTTAAAATTTTTCAATCGCACAGCATTTAGCCATAATTCTAAAACTGGTTTTCTAGATAATGGAAATCTATAAAAAAAGTAGTTCAAAATTACAAACAGGAACAGTAAAATAAATTTACAATAGGTAGGTACCTAGTGTTTGGGAAGTTCCTAAAATACCTAACCTTAAAATTGTTTTCACATCTTAAACTTTATTTTATTTAAAAATATACTTATGAAAACGAATAGTTGTCCCGGGAAATCGTGCATTTTTGCAGGCATACGCACAACAATAAGCCACCATATTAGCTTTATTATTAATATGTAATTAAAAATAAACAGTCACCACTTCTATATTTCACATTGAACTTAATAAGTGCGAAAGAGAGGGTCGTTCCCTTCCCAGCAGCGGTATCGTTTTCGCACACAGGTCACACTTGTTCGGGTTAACGTCGGTAAGCGTGCGTGTTCCAGTTATAATAGAGTTCACTGGTTATCAGTTCATGACAGCTGTTGGAGCTTAAGCCGATCCTGACGGTACCCACGGCTTAAATGGACCGGTACCTATCTAATCGTCACGCGATGAAAGACAATCTGCAGTTGCATATTACTAGACCACAAGAATAGGGTAGCTGGAGTGCAGGGACTTATGTCCCGACCGTAAAACAGTGGATATGTGTTTGTAGTTTTCATGTTTATGTAAAATTTATTAATATCTGTTTTTTTTTTTTTTTGGGGATTTCGGTCAGATATAACTAATTTTATTATTTTTTTTCTAAGGTTTCGGTTTATTACACCATCATCAGAGAACTACAATTAATATAATATTTTAAAAACATATTTATGGTTATGTTACATTACATTATTTACTTACATTATTAATTAGTAGGTATTTGTTTTAAATTTTGTTACATGTTTGATGTAATTGGATTGTCTGTTTTAACGCAACTGAAATATTTTAATATGGTGTGTTGGCCCTTAAAGTTTTGTTTATGTTACAGAGATAACGTTGTAAACGTATACATATAATTTACTGTGGGTGTTTTGCTTAACTAGTGAGTATATGATAAGATACTTAATGCACACCAGGGTCAAATCAAGCAAGAACACACAAGCGTCTAGGGAGACCAATTCTACTTTGGCTTTGAAGCTTCCGCATGCTCAGTTGGGAAACATTTTCCCACTTGTGTTCAAACTCTGGAATAAAACTCAAAATTACTTGCCATGATAAAAATATCTAGAGGAAATTATTTTTTTTATAGAATAGGTAGATTATTACTGTATTATTAACTTGACGCCTGACCATACTAGAATCTATCTAAAAAATTCTTTATCAATACTTATCGTGAATTCAACGAGACCCAAATTAACTTAGGAATTTTAAGGCGACAGACTATAATAAAGGGCAAGGAAAATCTTACTAACGAACTAAAAAATACTTATTTAAAAAAAAATAATAATAAGTCTGTGATTCGAACCCTGGACCCACCGCGTGCTAGGTGAGCATCTTCTCTATCGTCTAACGAGTTCCTTGCTGAAAAATGATTCAAAAAGGATTTAATACACTGTTTCGTTGCTGTATCACTTTTGAGAGTACAGCGTAACGCGCATGCGGGAAGCTTTGGAGCCAAGTAGAATTGGTCTGCCTAGACGCTTGTCAAGAACACAAGGTTCTTGCTTATTTTCATTTTCATATTTTAGTTTTGTTGGGTTTGAAAATTAATGATATCGCGGCTATTTAAAATTGATTGTCGGTATTAAATTATTATTTATACTAGATTTGTTAGTGTAGATATAATATGTGTATTATTTGATTTATGAATTTACATACTTTACACACACTTTTGCAATTGCAACGTAGCTTACTGCGTTCTATGTTCAATTGTTATAGTTGTGATGTAGAATCCAAATAATTAAATACACGTATGCTTACGACGAATAAAAAATTACATATTTTAAATATATGAACGTACCTAAAAACTTGCACTGAAATTGAATTAATTAATTTTAAATTAATTAATAACTCACTCGCTTAGACCAAACAATTATTTTAAATACATAGATATTTCTATTCAGTAAACATAATCATAATCTCATATAACGCCAGAAAGTAGTTATAAAAAGTATCGGTATGAGTACATTAATCGATATTCTAGACTAGAATAATACAAAAAATAATGAATACTTTTTTATCGAATACTTATTCGATACTTTATTCAAGTATCGATATTTATATCGATACAAAAAAGTATCGATACTGCCCATCACTAGGTTTTTATGCTATATTTGTGCGTGTATACTCTTTTATGTAGAACTTGTTTTGATTGGCCTATATAAGTACCATTACAGTCGTTGCAGTCTAGCTCGTATAGTATAGTGTTAGTTTCGTCTTCGGTTGGTAGTCTAGGTTTAAGTTTTGTGAAAAATTTTTTTGTGGTATTGTATGGTTTATGGGCTATTTTTCATCAAATGAAATTATGCTTTTATTTACGCAGTGTAAATGTAAAACAACTTAGATTAGCTGAGATCTCAGAAAAAATTCACCTAATATAGCCCATAAATCACTAAGATGTACTGTGGCTCTGACTGTGGAGAGATTTAATGGGATTTAACTGTTCTGTGGTTCTAACTACAGAAAACTTATATTCACAGCTTATAATAGGTACGTTCTTTCTAATCGAGATCTCAGTTAATCTAAGTAGTTTTACGGTTATGGAGGTTACATCAAATGAAATTATGCTTTTATTTATTCAGTGTAACCGTAAAACAACTTAGATTAGCTGAGATCTCAGAAACAACGCACCTATTGTTCTAACATGTACTTCAGGATTAATTTGATACAATGTTAGGTTTGTTCGTTTTTTTCGTAGAGACGATTTATGATAGTTTCATGGTGACTGCTCTACAAACAAACATATTATGTAAAAGTATCATTCGTTGTTTTCTGGTGATGATGACTGACCTTGAGCCACAGAATTCTGTGGCTTGAACGCATGAAAGTGCAGACACAGAACATGTACAGGGTGTTTCAAGATCTACTGGACAAGCTTAAAATGTGAATTCAGAACCTCAAAATAAGAAGTTTCCTATGGAGGTAGGTATTTAAAAAAATAAAATGTTATAAGATAAAATTCGAGTCCTTTAAAAAAGTTCGAATAAAAAAAATAAAATGTGGGATGCTGACCACCAATAAACCGTTAAGGGATGATTGAAGAAATATCCTTTAGAAGAAAATGTCTACCAAAATTAATTTTTTTATCTTTTTCCAAATTTGAGGAAGAAATTAATTTGTCTCCATATTTGAAGGGGTGTAACTCTTTATCAAAGCGTTTCCGAACATACCGCCATAGGAACTTTCTTTCTTACTTTGAGGTCCTGAATTCAGATTTTAAGTTTGTCCAGTTAATCCTGAAACACCCTGTATACTGATCGTGGTGTTCTTATATAGTTTCGGGCTTCGATCATAAACACGTGTTTATGATCGAAGGTTTCGGGTTATGCGCGTTGTGTGGTGCAAACAGTGGAAAATGTCATAAAAGGTTAGTCAACATTCAAAATAAAAATAACTAATATTTTATCATTTAGGGATTTTGTAATTATGCGCAGATCGTTGGTAAATTTGTTGTGATGGATGGTAAAAATATATGGTGGTTGATGTGACTTTTCAGATTGTGCTTTGTAAATTTCTACGTTAAAATAAATATTTTAGGAATAATAAAGAAATATGGCGGAAGCTGC
Source organism: Rhamnusium bicolor (assembly GCA_029963845.1). Taxonomy (NCBI): domain Eukaryota; kingdom Metazoa; phylum Arthropoda; class Insecta; order Coleoptera; family Cerambycidae; genus Rhamnusium; species Rhamnusium bicolor. Next base: position 223,374 of record JANEYF010003428.1, on the reverse strand, counting down.
TGTAGAAGATAGACCACCTCAAAAGTTCTATTGTCATATGTGTAATGTACAGTTTCAGAATGCTTCTACGGTGCGTAAAATCAATGCATATTTTAAAACGTCAATTACGTTACTATTATTAATTGTTTATAGAATTTTACGTGCCCACATTGTGCAGATGGATTTATTGAGGAATTACAGGAGGCTCCTGACAGAACTGACGAAATGGTTGAAGTTGATGACTGGGAAGACGATGATGTAGTAAGTTCCAATATTTTCAAAAATTGATGTGATGTTTTGAATAAATATTTTTTAGATGGATGACCTTATGACAACATTACCTTTACATTTAATGGAAGAAAGAAGACCAGGGAGAACAAGATCAGATGGAAATCGTACTGGCAGAAGGTACGCAGTTAATTCTCGCGCCAGGATTGTAAGGCCCAGGTTTGAGGAATTCATAATAAAAATTATGCATGAACTTCTATGAAGCTCCAGTAATTTGTACAGTTGGTCTTACTCTTTTGTATTAAAAAAATAAGGAGAATTTGAATGTTTGGTAAAATTCCAGTTTGGCATCTCGTCGATTTTTTTAAAACTTTATATTTTGGTTGAAGAAAACTAATCCGATATGACATAAGAACTTGATCTTTGGTCTGGTAATTTTTCTGAAATTTGTCACCTGTATGTTGAACGAATAAGAATTTTTTTGGCCTGGCAGACATACTTTCTGTAAAAATTTGGTTTTAAGATAATGTCATAGCTAATTATCACGTATTAAAACTCATATTTGTCTCTATTGGCAAGATTACTCAGTTGTATTTTTAAGAAGGAAAGAAAATGAGCCCCAAAGGCCAATCCTTCCATGTTAATTTCATGTAAAAAAATTGTTATAAAATTGTATACTGCTGCAAGAACAATCATCACATAAAAATTACATGGTTCTAAGTAACAGTGTACTGTTTTTATAGGAGAATCAGTTTAAGATTATAGTCTAGAAAGTCACTTTGGGTTCATTTTTATATGTGGAACATATGGAATGAAGTAATTCAATATTTACTTGACATGATACATGTAGGATGTTTTAAATATATGAAGGAAATTTGCTTTTTAATGTTTCAAAAATTATTTATTAGAAACTGTACACCTGTTTCGGGTTTTTAGGCTTTTGTCAAGAGTACAGGGAATACTGAACAGTAAGATTTGTGTTCATTTGTTATATAACCATATCTGGTACCTACTATAAAGCTATTGTAAAATATGCTGTCATAAAGAATTTAAAAAATAAAGTAATGTCCAACTTATAAAATCATATTTTACAATAGTTTTAAAGTAGGACCAGATGTGTTTATATATATAAGCAGTATACACAAATTTTACTGTTTAGTATTCCTTGTATTAAATATGCTTTGAACGAAACAAATCCAAAGCAAATACCCCGACCTGCATAGGATTATACCTTCAAATCATGGTAGATTGGTAGCCAATATCATTTGTCAATTCCTAACCAGACATAGACCGGTTTTCGAAGTTATTAGTTCTCCTCAGTATGCCATAGGTTATGGGACAGACAAATGATAGTGGCCAACCTGCTAGTCACATACTGACTAAGGTAAATTGAGTAGTGGTGAGAGGTATGTGAAACTTCTCAATATGGTCCAAATGCTATCCTTGTATTCTTGACAAAGGCCTAAAAAGTTGAAACATGTAGAGTTTCTAATAAAAATTTAAGAATGTTTCACAAGGAGCCAACCTCATAATCAGTTCAGTACATGTAGAATGGTTTAAATGTATCCAAAATTGTAGGAATTATAGGAAGATTATGTAACTAACCTTTACATTTATACTACTTAGAACCATATGCCCCTGTAAAGCATACTTTAGTATAAAAAATGCAATTTGTAGCATAAATTTTAGTAATTTTCATTCATTAAACATACGGTAGAAAACATGTAAAAATGAATCCTAAGTTGAGAGGTCATAACTGACAAAAAGTAAATTTAGAGATATGATCATTTAAATTCTTTTCAACCTGCCATCTCCTAACTGACAAATAAGACTTTTTACTTTGAAACAGTTGTACAAATAATTTGTACTATATGATTGATATATTCATTCATATTTGCTTTGAATTGTAAGATAGGACAATTTTTCTTAATATCCAACTTGCACATGGAAGATGACAATGAAGATAGACAAAATGTCTTATTACATTGGCTACAAAGAGCACAGATACGATTTTTCTGCTTTGGAAATCGGATAGTAAATGCAATTTAGTACTAAAAATACTATTAAGACAAAAATCATAATTTTGTTGGTTCGGACCTGTCAGCTTAGCATGGTAGAATAGTGTTCATTTGTGATTTCAAATAGTAATGAAAAACGAAGATTGTAGCAAATAATTATTTAGGATCATATAAAAATGAGTTTATAGTACTATCTTTCATTCAATAGTTTCCTAATAAACGAGAAAGATGCTAAAAAATATAGTAGGTTGTACCAAAAATCTCTGTTTTTAGAAAATATTATTTAGAACCTTGCAGTTCTCATGCAATGTCATATTAATATGTGCAAATGTAAGTTTTAATACCCCCTACAATAAGATAAGGGCCGTTACTTTGAAACTTAATTTTTACTTTCTCATCTATCTACAATAAAAGAGAAAGTATTGGCGTCGCGAGAAAAAATCAAATTCCAGATTATGATGAAAATGGATGTTATGAGATTGAAAAATAGAATATTTATCTGAATTGGCATGCCGTGATAATGAGAAAGTACGCTCGAGGAGCACCTATCCGTGACCGAGATTTTCCAGAAGTAGGTGTGTGCTGGGCAAAGAACTTTCATATTCGTGTTCAGTTTAATCATAATTTGAGAAAAATTTGTCAACTTGTATAATTCGTAAAAATTTGCTTTCAGCTGTGGCGTAGGTAATATAAAACCACAAGTATATTTTTACTTAATGTTTTGTTTCTGACCACGGTCCAGTTTTCCTGCAAGGGTAAATCTGGTTTCATATAATAAAATTTAAAGAAAAGCCGCAGGATGTAAATAGATGTCTATCAATTTTTGTATTAATTCTCCAAATGTCTATAGCTAGGTGTAACAAAAGCACCTAATTTAATATCTACCTCAAAACTAAATTTTATTGACATTAAAATAAAAAAATGTAGACACTTAAAGTATTCTGAGCCAAATTTTAAAGGGCAATGAGATTATTAACAAAAAAAAATATCTGATGTGGCCAGCACATAACTTTCTTATACCAGTAAATATCATCCTGATCTAAAAAATTATTCTGTTTAATTCTTCACTTACCTCAATTAAATTTTAAAAACGTACCTTGAAATGTTGCATAACATTTTTTTAATTAATTATCATCGTCCTTCGATACTGTCAATAATAATTCATGTCATATATTTTAATAATTTCTTCTTATTGACATTGACATTTTTGTAACTAAATTAGATATTTCAAATGTCAAACTGCCAGATTTATCCTAACCCCATTTTATGAGGTAAAATGCGTACAAAATTTCAGTTTACATCAGCTTTATTTAAGTACTTGAAAAATGTATTTTATTCGTTTGATATAGTAGATATGATTTATAATCTTTCATCAAGAATGTATTTTTTTTGTAGTCAAATACAAAGAAGTTTGCGTCCAGTGGACCCCCTTTCAGCTGGCTAATTTTGCTCATCACCGAATTTTTCATTGTCTTTAGCCTTTAGAACAAGTGTACCAAATTTGAAAGCTTTATCTTAAAAACTATGGTTGCTATCGCGATACTACAGACATGCAGACAGATTTTTTTTTCCATAAAGTTATGTTTTTTCATTATATTTCGTCCAGAAATGCAATAAAAAAATTTAATTTTTTTCCTCGAAATTACCTTTTTTCTTCTTTCATTCATTATGTCTCTTCTAGTGGTACCACATTCACCAAATTTAATGTGTCACCTAAAATGTTGTTGACAATCTTAACTGCCAAATTTGGGAAGTCTCCCATTAGTATTTTTTGAGTTATCGCGGATACACACACGCACAGACATCATTCGGAAAATAGTCAAAATGGATTCAGGAGGGTTCAAAACGTATAAATCAATCAAAATCTCGAGGTTGAAAAAAAATCACGATTACTATACTTCCTTATATTAGGTATAAGAAAGTAAAAACAGTTTTTTATGTATCGGTTAGGTTAGGTTAGGTTTGTTGTGAGTGGGTCTCAGTAGACCCTCCACTGCGGCCATCAGCAGGCCTATTGTGGCTCACGCCTAATTATATTTCACCCAATAAGTTCAGTCTCTTAATGAAACTGATAACTTTATTGGGTGAGAATGTGTCCAGATCCTCTGGCAGCAGTTGCCCTTTGCCAAATATTGAGAATCGGATCCTCTCCACAGCGGGACAGGTGCATAAGATGTGGTCTGCCTTCTCATCATCCTCCAGGCATAGACGGCACTCGGCGTTTTCCGCTAGGCCGAGTTTATGCAGATGATAGTTTAGTCGGCAGTGCCCGGTATATAGGCCTGTTAGAGTTTTCAGGTTTATCCTGTTTAACTCTAAAAGTTTCTTAGTTCTCGATTTCAAAGGGTATTTTATGAACGCCTTCGAATGAACTAATCCTGGTAACTCTTGCCAATACTGGAGAGTTTGCCTTTCAGCCCAGGTTGAGATAGCCATCTTGGCCGTACTTGAAGATATGCGAAGTATTGGTTCTGGTCCGATGAATCGTGATCCCGCTCCTTCTCTGGCTAAGGAGTCCGCTATTTCGTTACCTTCCATACCAGAGTGGCCGGGTATCCAGACCAGAGTCACTTTGTTGTTCTTGCCCAAATGATTTAGAGCTTTCTGACAATTCCATACCGTTTTGGAGTTGCACCGGTAGGAGCCAAGAGCTTTTATAGCTGCTTGGCTATCTGAGAAAATTTTTATTGATCTGCGTGTAAGATGCATATATTCCAGCCTTCGTACACACAGTTCAATGGCATGAACCTCAGCCTGAAAAACAGTTGCATGAGTACCTAGGTTTGAGACTATCCTCACCCTTGGTATGGAGCTGTGTACTCCGGCTCCTGTTCCCTCGGGAGTTTTGGAGCCGTCTGTAAATTAACAAGTGTCTGCCTTCAGTAGGTCGGCTTTATTCCGATCCCACTCATCTCTTTCTGGAGAAAGGATGTTGAAGATCAGCTCGTAGTTGGTCATAGTAGGCATAGTATCCGAGGGCATTCCCAGGATGCTGTGATTCTCTATGTCATCCAACAACCTGTTCCGCTCCATGATACTAGTCTGCGGCATATTAATGGCCGCTTGTTGCAGTCTGTAGGTTGCCCACCTGGCCTCTCTCTCCAGATATATATGAAGAGGGGGTAAATCCAGGAGGATTTCCATTGCAGCTGACGGTGTGGTGCTAATTGCTCCCGTTACGGTCATGCATGCTAATCTCTGCAGTCCAGAGAGTTTGGTTTTGGCCGTCCGTTGTAATCCTTTCGGCCACCAAACAATGGATCCGTATGTTATCATTGGTCTGATGACCGTGATATAGATCCAGTAAATTTGTTGGGGACCCATGCCCCAGGATTTGCCACAAATACGACGGCATGTCCATAGGGACAGCTTTGCTTTGTGGATTACCTTTTCCAGATGGGAGTTCCAATTAAGTGATTTATCCAGAGTGATTCCTAGATATTTCACCTCCTCCGCAAATGGAACAGTTTCACCCATTAAAGTGGGAGGTCTTAAATCCTCCAGCTTCCTTTTCCGGGTGAATGTTACTATTACTGTTTTTTTGATAGTTTACAGACATCTGTTCCCCGTCGCACCAGTTACTCACTGCATCCAGAGTCTCTTGAAGGGTATTTGATATTACTCCTTCAGAGTTTCCTCTGACTAGTATGACTAGATCATCTGCATATGCTAGAACCTCAACCTCCCACAGTGTGAGAATAGCCAGTAGGTCGTCCACAAGAAGTGACCACAAAAGGGGGGAGAGTACCCCCACCCTGCGGGCACCCTCTCGTGGCTCTAAACCTAACTGTTTCTCCCTGTAGAGACGTTGTTATGGTTCGGTTTGATAGCATAGCACGAATCCAGTCGCCTATAGTAGGCTCAATTCCTCTGGCAGCCACTGCTGCATATAAGGAGTCGGGCAGTGCATTATTAAATGCTCCTTCAATGTCGAGAAAGGCTCCCACCGCAATTTCCTTCATTTGAAGGGATTGGGTAATCTTCTCGACTAGGTTATTGAGTGCTAGTTCTGTTGATTTTCCTGTCTGATAGGCGTACTGATGGATATTGAGGGGGTGATGATTCAGGATGTTCCCCCCTGATATATCCGTCCAGCACCTTCTCCAGGCCTTTCAACAGAAAAGATGTAAGGCTAATTGGTCTAAGCGATTTAGGGCTTGGTTCTTTCCTACCCATTTTTTGGTATATATACTACCTTGACCGCCGACCAACTGGATGGGATATAGTTCCATACCAGACTAGCTCTGAATAGTTTAATGAGGAGTGGGAGCAATATTTCCAGTCCATTTTGTAGTAGAGCTGGAAAAACTCCATCCTCTCCTGGCGATTTGAATGGTTGGAATGATCCGATGGCCCACTCAATTGCCGGTATTGTGATCACCTTTTTAGCCGTCAGCCAATCATTTTTATCAGGTCGTTTTAATCGGCCTTCTGATGGTGACGGCTGTTGGTCATCCGCATTCAAGCACCCTGGGAAGTGGTTTTGTGCTAGGAGCTGTAAGGTTTCCTTTCCAGAGTCCGTATATGAGCCATCCGGCCGCCTTAACGAACCGAATTCCCTTGTCGGCTCTCTGGAAAGAATCTTGTGGATTCTAGTACTGTGAGGTACGTCAGTTATACTCTCACAGAATGTCCTCCAAGATCCCCTTTTTGCTTTCCTTATTTCTTTGTTATAGTCCGTTAGAGCGGATCTATATTGGTCCCAGTCGCCCGAAGCTTTAGCTCGATTAAAGAGGCGTCGAACTTCCTTTCTCATTTTATCCAAATTTTTGTTCCACCAAGACGTGCCTCTATTATCCCTTTTTGTCTTCAGTGGACAGTTTTCGTTATATGCTGAGACCATCGCGTTGCGGATCTGTTCCGCCGCAATTTCAGTCTCATCACGATTCCTGATTGTGGTGATAGTGGATTGAAGGTGAGACTGGAGGGAATATTTATACCCTTCCCAGTCCGTGCACTTCGGATCCCGATATGTCACCACAGGTCTTGGACCAGCTTCTATATTGAATAGAATATGTTTATGATCTGAACACGAGGGTTCAAAAGATACTTTCCAATCGGATATCTTGTTGCTCAAGTAGTTTGAGCTGATTGTAATATCTAATACCTCCTTCCTATTTCTGGTGACAAAGGTTGGTTCGGAACCAATGTTATTCACAGTTAGTCCTTCACCTAATAAATATTCAAAAAGTGACTCACCTCTTTGGTTAATGTTCGTGCTTCCCCACGCTGTATGGTGGGAATTCGCGTCACATCCAATAACCAGGTGGATATTGTTCCTCTTGCTGTAGGCGATTAAATCCCGCACTACAGCTGGAGGAGGTTGGTCTGCATTTCTATCACCCGGGAAGTAGGCTGAGCAGACGATTATATCCATCTTGCTTCCTCCCTCCGAGATCGATACCTGGACGGTTACAACGTCCTGGGTGCAGTAACCTGTAAGAACAAAGTGGTTAATGTTATTTCTGATCAAGATACATGCCCTGGGTCTTTCATCAGAGCCGATTTCTATTACCGTGCCAGAAGTATTTCCCAGGCCGCTTACTCGGCCTGTGTTACTTGTCCAGGGTTCCTGGAGAAGAGCAATGTCGATTTGCTCTTCCTTGAATCTTTTGTCGAGGACGTATGTGGCCGTCCTGGCTTTTTGTAGATTCGCTTGCAGACACCTAATATAAGATGTCATTGGGTAGTTGATTTGAGGATAAGGGTTAAGGATAAGGGTACTAGTTGTGGAGTGTTGAGATACGGTTGGGTTAGGTAGGGTTAGGTTTGTGAGTTTAAAGGTAAGTTAAGGGGGGGTGGGATTTTTTCTCCTCCTCCCGGAAGGTGAATGTTTCTCACGCTTCCTGGAGGTGGTTTTGTCTGGGTTAGGTTCCCCCGCCTTTCCCTTCTTTGAAGGTGGTTTAATTCTACTCTTCTTAAGATGGGGTTTATTCGGGAGGGATTTTCCTTTCCCAGAGGTTCCTTGTCGGGGCTGTTCGCTCCTCTTGGGAAGCGATTGTAGTTCGCTTTTCCTTGAGGGCGTTCCTGCCACCGATTTCTTATCAGAGGGGTCTTTACCTCCTCTGACTTTTGGGCGGAATTGGACTTGTCCAAATCCGCAGAAGGGCCTGAAATTCAGTCCCTCCAGTGTGATCATGGACGCTTCATCTACTGAGAACGTCCATGTTTGACCAGAGCCCGAATCCTCCCGGTGTAGTACGTTCCACTCCCGGGTGTTCAGACCGTGGTTCATTTTCCTCAGCCTGTTCAGCACCACCTCAGAAGACAGCCGGTTACCGACGTCATCCGGGATATATGCCGAACAGACATGAGGTTTGGGAAGGTCCTGTCCCTGCACGAATTTAAGACGCGCTCCTTCCTATGGATGGAGGCGTTCTGTGGCGCTTTCCATCCACGAGGTGTTCGTCCCATCCGCACAGGTAATGAGAAGCCACCCAGGCCGTTGTGTGCAGCCTAGGAACCTCACCTGAGGACCTTCGTCTGGGATTGCCTCTACAGCTTGCATTATTGCCTGCTGTATTGCTCCCATCTGTGTACTCGTTAGAGTCTCCGTTGGGTAGTTGGAATGGATTATGCCCACTCTGACCCCCTCCACGGCTTCCCTAAAAAGCAGTTTTGTAGCTCCACCTTCCCGGGGCTTTTTTGCCTGCTGGTGTGGTGTGCTGTCGTCGGAGCGCAGACGCTTACCGGTTACAGCTTGCTCAAAGGGGGTTTGTTGCCCCCGCTCTGGCTGTTGCTCCAACACTTTACTTAAGGCGGTTTCGTAAGGTATTCCGCTCTTAAGTAAACGACCAAGGCGTCTTCTTGCAGCACCCCCCAGTCGTTTTCTTTTAAGGTTGAGTCCATCCAATTTCTTGGATACCTCATCCTTTGTGGTTCTCAATTGTCCTGCCCTTAGAGACGGGGACTTTAACAGCTCCCGCTCCTGGTCCGATGAAATCGAGATTTCTGATGGAGTAGGATTGATCCCAATCTCCATATGTTCTCCAGTTTCCTGGAGATCGAGAGCTTGCCTTCTCTCGTTAAGGGTGTCAGTAGTATTAGTACCCTCCACAGCCTGACATCCCGCTGTGGGTACTGAGTAGTCGCTGGCTGACGGTCGGGTGGAGCCTACTCTCCTACTCTCTTCCCCGACCGGAACTGGGGTATCCCTCCCCTGCTCCGTAAACTGTTCCATGTTCAAGTCCGTGCTCATGTTTGGTCTTGGCTATGGTCCTGGGCCCGCGCCACTGAGCACCAGGGAACTTTTTTTTGTTGAAGAGGTTGTTTCTCTCTGTGCAAGCCTGTTGGTCCACGGGTGTTGTTTTATTTCACACCTACCCAGTGACACCAGTGTCACTTACGGCATTCCCCTATCCGCCACCTGGGGACGCGCCCGGTTGGGGTACAGGTATCCCCGCCGGGTTTTTTTATGTATCAGTGCATTCGTAAAAATATTGTTTATAACCACGAATATTTTGATACACATTTTAATAAATTGTATATTGTTAGGGCTATTTTGAGATTTTAAGTGTTTAACTTTTATTTTCCTGAAATGAAATTTTTTGTTAATAAATTTATGGTATACAAATTTTAATCTGATGTGATAAAAATTTCATAAACAATTTTTAATTTTATCCCTGCCTAATTTTTTTCATTATAATTAATTTGTTATCAGGAAGGCTAGTTTCTTGAGTATATTATCATGGACGTGGGCGCCGGCGCCATAAGTAAGCAACTATGTCTGTATAAGTGATAATTAGAGATCGGGAGGCAGCGATAAATTCCAGATACAACTTTTACATAGACATAATATTATATTGTAAACACCTAATGAAATTTCACAAACAGGTAGGCCATTAGTGTGTGTGTGCTCGTATGCTCTTTGCTTTTAACATTAATTGATGACAAATGATTTTTTTCAAACCTTTTTTTTTTTCGTTCAAAAGGATTAATACTTTTGCACATGGTAGTAGGCTGCCAAAGTCGACAGGGTGTGCATTTCTTTTTTCAATATCTGCATCCCTTCACGAGTTATAAGGACTTTTTGGTTTCGTCAACTTATGCTTTACATATCTATTCGATTTATTTGATCTTTTAAAGAATTTTTTCAAAACTTTTTTGTTTTTGATCCACTTTTGCACAGGATTGTAGGCTGCCAAAGTCGACACGCGGATAGGGGTGTTTTTTCATTTATTTTTTGTTTTTCTTCCAAAGGGACAGATTTTTGCAGAGGAGAGCAGACCGTCAAAGTTGACGGGGAATATTTGGGGGTGTTTTTTAATTTATTTTTTCGATATCCACATTTACATATTTAACATTTATTCGACCTTTTAAAGATTTTTTTCTAAACTTTTTTTTTTTGTTTTTGAATTTCTCGGTGCATCGGTCTGCGGTGTGGCATGTCACACCTGAGATGACCTTTTAAATGGCAAAGTAGACTTTTTTTACACAAGACATAAATGTAGTATCTGACAAAGTTCATATACATATTTTAGGTATGCACCAATTACATCTGTCGACGTTAAACGGTCCTTCTCAAATACAAATGGATTTTTAATGAGAGGTATCGGAGATTAACTTCAGAACATTTATAACAAATATTAGTAATATATGTTTACTGTTGTGATCACTAGTTAAAAATACATGTGTGTCCTCCACACACATGCCAGTGTGAATTTACAGCAAAATGCCAGCCTTAGTTATCGGTAATTGTTATTTTCTAGACAAACTTTCATACTCTGATCAGTTGTGTACTGAAGATTTTAGGCTGTTCACAATGTACTGAGCAAGATTGCAGAAATAAAACGCATCTTTAATAGCCTATTATATCTTATTGTGTGGTTTGTTGTCGAATAGTAAAGACACTTATCACCCTGGAGTCCCGGGTTTAAACTCCGATTGAGGAGTTTGGGATTATTTCTAAATCAGAAATTAATCCTAGCATACTCGGACATTGGGTGTGTGTTCACTTTCTCTAAATATGTAGTCCTCCTCCACACAAGGTACATTGATGTATCTTCAGTGATACAGGGGGTTGTATTACGTGTGGTGTTTAATACCAAAAGTTAATTTTATTAATGCTAAAAATATTATTTTAGGTATCTTAATTATTGTAGCATGGGACCCAGGCATAACTATTAAAACTAAACGAAGAATTTTTGCAGAAAAAAAAATTGCGATTGAAATTTGTGATATAAAGTTGATCTCATTGTGTGCCTCACAGGTTATTATTTAAACAACTTGTAAAATATTTGCAAAACATTTTTTTTCAGAATCAGGTGGAAAATATAATGACAGATTTCAAATTTAATGAAAAATATTGATTTTTTATAAAGTTGCAACCTTTTGAAATTTACATAGTAGTGAAAAATGTATCTAAAATAAAATTTCAAAACGGTGTAACTTAATAAAAAATAATATTTTTTTGATAAAATTAGAAATCTGTCAATATATTTTCCACTTGATTCTGAAAAAAATGTTTTGCAAATATTTTACAAATTGTTTAAAAAATAACCTGGTGAGCGGGGTTGCTTTTATTTAAATCACATGATTTAAATTACTTTCCTCTTAAATGGTACTCAACCATGAGGAAATAAAAACAGTAATCACTTCAAAATATCTCAATAAAACAGTGCCGAAAAATTGACAAAACTGGCCTTTTTGATATGCTTTAATAAAAAATCAATTATTAAGCATAGGAATATCTCCATTTGAGAAGGTACTTAATACCAGTTTTATCATGCAATAAACAACTCTTGTGGAAGACGCTAATCCACTTTGTACAAATAAAGTTTGTAATTGGTTTAGTTTTACAGCATTTAAAATTCGAACTCACTGAACTCCTATCTTCACTTTCAGTCATCTTGAATATTAATAACGTATCAGAGCATACATAAAAGAAAAAAACTAATACTATTACTAATACTGCTCTTATTTCTTTGCATACATCTACCTAGTTTTACCATGGAGTGTCGTCAACTAAAATACCTAAAGATTTGGTGGTATTTAGTGTTAATTTCACTTTAAATTATTGTTATATTATTTGGAGTATTGTAACTTACATGATTTGGTATATACAAAATACCAGTTGTGTTTATTAATATAATGGAGATGTCCCACTGGATTGAGAGTTTTTTTTAATGTATGTGATTCTGCATTGTAATTGATATCTATATGTAGTTGCCCTTTTAAACTTTTTGCAGCTACAAATTTGATTTATAGTTTCAAAGTAATTTATAGTTGCCGTCAATTAAACAGCCAGTGATATAATGTGCACTATTCTTTGGCCAACCAGTGTTGTCATATCTCCTGTTTAAGATGTGAAATATTATTACTTGACAATACTTGTGATTTTTAACTATTTGTGTACATTTCTTTTGTGTTGTAAAAACTTTTCCAATACTCTATTAATTTGTATACAGTGTAAAATGTAAATACTTACGATTTTGCAACTTAATCTATTGGGATCTAAATTCAATTCTCGCGGCAACAGTGCTAACAACTTTTTTCTGATGTGTTATTGATTTTTTAAAAGTTGTAATGCAAAAATACTTCATAATTTTTTAATGTAAAACGTTGAAGTTTAGTAATGAAATAAATATGCTATAACTAAGGACATGCTAATAGTTAAATCTGGCTTCACAACAGTACCATTTTCGATTTCACTGGCTGCTTGTGTTTCTATGTGAACCTAGTCTGATGACATATAGGACTAAAATCAAAACTTTGTTATTATTTTCACCCCTTTATTGCGTTCAAAAAAATTCGGACAAAATTTAGTGAGGTTAGATTTTCAAATACTATCATGAGCAAATAAAAAATAAGTGGGAAATGCCCATATAAGTGTTACTTTAATATGGTTGTTCACTTTTTTTATGATACAATCTTACTTAAAACAGTTCCATATAATATTTTTTCGTTTACTGCCTCACCAATGACTTCTGATAATTTAAACGTTTTTATGTGGGACCCTTGTTCTTTCTGCACTGCTAATAATATTAATAACAAGTGAGAACGCGTGAACAGTATGAGGACCTGAACGACTAACCCCCGTCTCTAATTATGATATGTGCATTAGTTAAGCGTGCGCTACGCGCACACTTGGCGCGTCGCAAGGCATCCTCCTCTGTCGCAACAAAAATTTGTGTATTATTGGCCGCCACGCCGTTACGATGCGTCGGATCGAATTCGGTCATAAGACATTTGCGTCGTTCGCGACGTATAACGACACGCCGCGCGCGAATTTGCCGAAAAGGCGTTTTCTAAAATAAGCCCCCACCCCGACCCCCCAACCCCCCTCAAATTGTTTGCGACGGCCCCCCACGGAAGCGCGTTCCTTCATCTGCATATTTACTATTTTTTTTCGGACGATCGAAAATTTTCGACGCGTCGGATCGAATTCGGTCATAAGACTTTTTCGCGTCGTTTGCGACATAGAACGACACGCCGCCCGCGAATTTGCCGAAAAAGGCGTTTTCCAAAATTAGCCCCCCTCCCGGACCCCCAACACCCCCTCGATTTCTTTCTGAAAACCTCTCGCCCAACGACGCCCCCCACGGAAGCGCGTTCCTTAATATGCATATTTGGTATTTTTCCCGACCGTTTAAAAAAAACGCGAAAAAGCGATCGATTTGATCCGCCTACAGTCGGATCGAATTCGGTCATAAGACTTTTTTGCGTCTTTCGCGATGTAGAATGGCACGCCGTCCACAATGTTGCCGAAAAGGCGTTTTCCGAAAGTAGTCCCCCCACCCCCTCGAATTTTTGTACGGAAACCTCTCCTCGAATAATACCTGCCCACGGGAGCGCGCTCCTTAATCTCGACGAAGTATTTTTTTTCGGACGATCGGAAATTTTTTGGCGCGCCGACGGCCGCCACGCCGTTACGAAGCGTCGGATCGAATTCGGTCATAAGACCTTTTTGCGTCGTTCGCGACGTAGAACGAAACGCCCTCCGCGATTTTGCCGAAAAGGCGCGTTCCGAAATTAGCTCCCCCTCCCCGTCCCACCACTCCCCCACCAATTTTTTCACGTAAACCTCTCCTCGAATACTACCTACCCACGAGAGCGCGGTCCTTAATCTGCCGACGAAGTCTTTTTTTCGGACGATCGAAAATTTTCGGCGCGTCGAAGGCCGCCGCGCCGTAACGATGCGTCGGATTGAATTCGGTCATAAGAGTTTTTTGCGTCGTTCGCGACGTAGAACGACACGCCGCGCGCGATTTTGCCAAAAAGACGTTTTCCAATATTAGCCCCCCTCCCCAAACCCCCAACCCCCCTTGAATATTTTTCAAAAACCTCTCGTCGAATGACAGCCCCCCACGGTAGCGCGTTACTTCATCTGCATATTTACAATTTTTTTTCGGTCGATCGAAAATTTTCGGCGCGCCGACGGCCACCGGGCCGTAACGATGCGTCGGATCGAACTCGGCCATAAGACGTTTTTGCGTCGTTCGCGACAAAGAACGACACCCCCCGCGATTTTGCCGAAGAGGCGCGTTCCGAAATCCCCCCACGCCGACCCCCACCCCCATCAATTTTTTTACCGAAACCTCCTCGAATAATATCCGCCCACGGAAGCGCGGTCCTTAATCTTCCGACGAAGTATTTTTTCGGACGGTCGAATATTTTCGGCGCGTCGATGGCCGCCACACCGTTACGACGCGTCGGATCGATTTCGGTCATAAGACTTTCTTGCGTCGGTCGCGACGTAGAACGATACTCCGTACGCGATTTTGCCGAAAAAGCGATTTTTGGAACGGGGGGGGTGCGAGGACTCTTGAGCCTGGAGTGTACGCAGGGCAGACTAGTACTGAGTATATCATGTAACATCCTCAGGAGCTCAGATCCCCTCTTGCAGTTTGTAAAACATCACGAAACTGTAGGAGTGGGAATAGGATTGTTCAAGGCAGCCAAAAAAAAAGGGGCAGATGAACTGGGTCTCGCATTCGCCATCAGGCAAGGTGGCCGGCGAGGTACTGATGTAGAGTCAGTCACTGAACTTCAGCCAAATCGCCTGAAAGTCCGATTTAGGGCTGTCAAACAGGAAAATCTGTTTCGGCAGCACGTCGATAAATCCCAGCATGGTGCCTTCTATAAGAACATAGAAACACTGGGTTTATCGACCAGGCTGAAATTTGCCTTTCTAAGGTTAGCCGGGCTTAAGCCGGAGACCGAGGGATTTATTATGGCCTGCCAAGATGGTGTTATCAACACTTTGGTCTACCGTAGCCGCGTATGGCGTGTAGAGGTTCCTGATATCAACTGCAGGACCTGCCATCAGGCGCGGGAATCGTTCATGCACTTACTTTCTGCATGCCCCATATATGCGATTTCGGCCTACAATCACCGACATAACGCGGCTTTACGAGTGCTATACTACCATCTAAGGCACTCGTACGGGGTAGACCAGACACCAGTGCTGCCTTACGTCCCCGGAGATATTGAGTCCGTTGTCGAGAACGAGAAATGCCGGATTTACTGGAACTACTCGTTCCCGACTGTCAGGCTAATCAAAGCCAACAAGCCTGACATAGTCCTCCTCGACCATCAACTCAAGGTGATGTATGTTATCGAGTTCTCGGCACCTGCTGAGAAAAACATCACCTTGAAGGAGGAGGAGAAACGGACCAAATATCGCGATCTCCGGTACGAGCTCCAAGTGCTATACCCAGGCTACTCGGTCAAAATGGTCCTCCTTATAATCGGTGTACTCGGAGGGATAAAGCCTACGCTGCTCTCGGAACTGAAGATCATACCGGCCTGCCAGAAACCAGCCGAGTGGCTGGCAGGTCAAATGCAGAAGGCGGTCATTCTGGGTTCTCTCCGTCTGCTTAGGGCACACGATTCTGGTATTTACAGTCACTAACCCTGCGGGATGCGGGGAGTGGCTGTAGTTGATGCGCCGGCGCGACTCCCGTGAGACGTCGGAGGCCACGGGAGGACTGACCGGTATCGGGAAACCGAAAAAAAAAATAATAGGTCTGCTCTACTCCTTCGGAGAAGTAAAGTGGAAAGTGGATGAGCTGCGTCAATTAGACAGAGTTACCCGCAAGATGATGAATATTCATCCTAAATCGTCCGTTCCTCGTGTGTACCACCCACGTCAACAGGGGAGGGGGGTGCGAGGACCCTTGAGCCTGGAGTGTACGCAGGGCAGACTAGTACTGAGTATATCATGTAACATCCTCAGGAGCTCAGATCCCCTCTTGCAGTTTGTAAAACATCACGAAACTGTAGGAGTGGGAATAGAATTGTTCAAGGCAGCCAAAAAACAAAAAAAGAGGCAGATGAACTGGGTCTCGCATTCGACATCAGGCAAGGTGGCCGGCGAGGTACTGATGTAGAGTCAGTCACTGAACTTCAGCCAAATCGCCTGAAAGTCCGAATTAAAGGGCTGTCAAACAGGAAAATCTGTTTCGGCAGCACATCGATAAATCCCAGCATGGTGCCTTCTATAAGAACATAGAGACACTGGGTTTATCGACCAGGCAGAAATTCGCCTTTCTAAGGTTAGCCGGGCTTAAGCCGGAGACCGAGGGATTTATTATGGCCTGCCAAGATGGTGTTATCAACACTTTGGTCTACCGTAGCCGCGTGTGGCATGTAGAGCTTCCTGACAGCAACTGCAGGACCTGCCATCAGACGCCGGAATCGCTCATGCAGATACTATCTGCATGCCCCGTATACGCGATTTCGGCCTACATCCACCGACATAACGCGTCGTTATGAGTGCTATACTACCATCTAAGGCACCCGTACGAGGTAGACCAGACACCAGTGCTACCTTATGTCCCCGGAGATATTGAGTCTGTTGTCGAAAACGAGAAATGCCGGATTTACTGGAACTACTCGTTCCCGACGGTCAGGCTAATCCAAGCCAACAAGCCTGACATAGCCCTCCTCGACCATCAACTCATGTCATCGAGTTCTCGGCACCTGTGAAGAAAAACATCACCTTGGAGGAGGAGGAGAAACGGACCAAAACCGCGATCTCCGGTACGAACTCTAAGTTCTGTACCTAGGCTACTCAATCAAAATGGTCGTCCTACTAATTGATGTAGTCGGAAGGATGAAGCCTACGCTGCTCAGCTGAGTGGCTGGCAGGCTAAATGCAGAAGGCGATCATTCTGAGTTCTCTCCGTCTGCTTAGGGCACAAGATTCCGGAATCTACAGCCACTAACCCTGCGGTATGTGGGGAGTGTGGTTAATGTGCTGGCGCGGCTTCCATGAGGCGTCGGAGGCCACGGGAGGACTGTCCAGCGGCGGCAAACTGAAAAAAAAAATAAAACAGAATTTAGACAACCTCTGAATCCAAAGCCAAAGTTGCACATGCAGGGTTACAGACACACACAACCATTTCCACTGACATTGCAAGTCCCGGTGACGGGATTCGCACCCGCAGCTACGATAGAAAGATTTCTAATCACACTTGCCGTCGCGCACTTTAGCCAACTACTTTACCAAGTCGGTGATCACATCACTTTCACAGATTAACAGTAATGCTATATTTGATAATTGTTAATTATTCACACTTTCAAGCTATGCATGCATCCAGAGCATCGCGCTTTCTCTCAACAACATCTAAGAGATCAAGTATCCTTTCTGCTCAAGACAGGTTACGTAAGGGCACCCCGTCAGCTGGAAGAACTGCCAGCCGCAGTCCCTCCGCGGCAATTATCAGCTGATGGGGAACATCCTTTAGAGTTCACCGATGTAAACTTAAGGACGAGGGTTAGCCTTTACACCAGGGCTAACCTAAAGCCACAAGACCTGGCTAGAATGGACGCGGTCATCGATGAGGAAATTCCAGAAGATGCAGACATCTGACAAATCAACTGTGCCGTGTACAACGCCGCGAAGCAATTCGTCCCCTGATTTATGTATTTGATGTTAAATACTTCGTTTTTAAAAAGCAAATAATTCGAAAAACAACCAATTTATTATTCGTATTTGAATTTACAAGTAACGTATGGTTCAAACAATGAGCGAAATCTGCCTTGGTAATCGCAGTCACATATATTTATAAACTATGCTTTGCAATGTCAGCAGAAGCTATAATCGTAAAAATGATATCAAGTTAGCATTCATAATTCGTCCATCCCTAAGATGAAAACAAAGGGGTAGGTTTGTTTTCTTGTTTGATATCATTTTTCGAATTATGAGTTACAAATAACTGGGTAATCTTATCTTTATTTTTTGATAAGTACCTGTATAATATATATAATGATATGATAATAATTAAAGTTATACAAATATAAAGTAAAATATCATTAGTTCCAAGCTTTTGAATTTCTTCTAAGTCCTGAAGGTGAGTGGTTTCGGCAACGCGATAGATATCGTCTAATTTATCGGTATGTACTTCCTGTAGTACCATGGGTAACTCGTTGTGTGATAACATTTTTTTTGTTCTAATAGGTAGGAGTTCGATGGATTTTCCTTGGATGGAAATGGCATTATTTTCGAAGTTGTAATTATTTATGTGAATCGAACAGCTTTGTGGTAGGTAGATTAGATGTGGTTCGCTTAGTTCAGCAAATTCACTTTCGGGGCATAATTTCTGTACCTTTGTTTTGTTTGCTGGTATTATTATAATGTGGGCGTCGTCCACTGGTTCGACTATGGTGGATGTGATTTTATGCACCTGGATAGTGGGGCAGTTATTAAGTTGATTTCCCCTAAGTACATGTGGGATACAATCATCCTGGAAAGGTGGTTGTTGTACAAAGTACACGCACAGGTCTTTAACCATCGGGCATGGATCTCTGGAGTAGTAATGGTTTGTCGAGTTCATCAGGATGTATGGTTTTGGGGGTACAATGATTTTATTGTTAAGGGGGGATCGGGAATAAGTGATAATAATCATATAGATTCTCGTCCGTTATAGGTATGTGGAAGATGAAACATAATTTGTTTAGTATGTAATGAATTTCTACTTTTATAATTTCTAAATAAGACTGTTCGAACTTAAATGTAGGTAATCCATTTTTATAGATTTCCTGTATAACATTTTTCATTTGTTTTATTTCATTTAGGGGCAATAGGTTATTATGTATTATCCCTAGTCTGGCGAATAATATTGAGTTTTCGAGTGTATCTAATATTTCAATTATATTCTGGCAATCAGTTATCATTACGTCTAGATAATTTTGAATATTTAGAAACAATGTATATTTATTCAAATTGCTTTCCAATGTTCTCATCTTTTTGTTGATTACGACCTGATTACTTATTACCGTGTTCAGTGTCTCTTTACTCTCATTCATAAAACTTTTTATTATTGTAATATAGTTTTCAAGATCATGATGTAACTTTTTTTGATTTTTGTCTAAGGTGTTAATTGCATTGTCGTATCTTTCCGCGTCGTCTGAGTCTAATAAACCAAAGGCCCATTTGGAGCCTTTTCCTACAATATTAAGTAGTCCTCGTTTTGTACGTAAGTTGAAAGAGGGTTTTATTTGGTTTAACTTTCTTTGGGCCTTGTCTCTCAAATAGTTTAAGTGATTACACTGGTCTGCAACGAAATCCTCCTTTAAAAAATTATGCTATAAGTATGAAGATTTTAATGCTCTGAATCTATTCCCGTTGGCCGATTTTTTCTATCACGTCTAGATTTTTTTATATGAATTTTTTTTTTAAATTCCATAAATTTTGTTTTTTTTTTAATTTTTTTTTTGTCAACATCAAGAACAGTATACATACATACAAAATAAGTTTTAGCGAGTTATAAGAGAAAGAAAGAAAGTATTGACAGTGATTTTTATGGTAGTAGATATGCGCATGCGCAGTATTCGCTGTGACTTTACTTTCTTTCTCTTACAACTCGCTAAAACTTATTTTGTATGTATGTATACTGTTCTTGATGGTGACAAAAAAAAAATTAAAAAAAAACAAAATTTATGAAATTTAAAAAAAAATTCATATAAAAAAATCTAGACGTGATAGAAAAAATCGGCCAACGGGAATAGATTCAGAGCATTAAAATCTTCATACTTATAGCATAATTTTTTAAAGGAGGATTTCGTTGCAGACCAGTGTTATGAATTTCGTTTATTGAGGGATATAGTTCATCCTTTCTGTCGATCATTGGTACTATCGATCTTTCGTTTGTTTCGATAGCTCTCAGAGGGTCGATAAAAAGATTTAAATCAATATATTTTATAAAAGAGTATGATTCGTTACCTTGGCTTTACTGATTAAGAAGGGCAGTAGGGGGTTAGTTAAGGGTGTCAATTTAATTTGTAGATGTACTGGCATCATTTGCAGAGTGAATACTAGTATTTTCCACATCTGAAACAGATAATGTTTCTTTAGATCTTAGTCGTATTGGTTTAATTTCTTGTTTATGATATATACGATTATCTTTGGTTTTTATTTTATTATCTAAGTCTTTATCAATTATTATTTTTTTGTATTTTGGGGCTATTTTTCTACGTATATTTTGAAGTAAGAAAGCTTCAGTTTCTGGTTTAAATACAGGGAATTCGGTTCTGTCTTGATTTTGTCTGGTTAAGTCTTTTACCTTGTTATTTTGTTTATTTATAAACTCGTTCATAACTTTCATATTTCTTTGTTGGTTTTCAATATAATCTGACATTATTTTATTTTCCGAGAGGTTAAAAGACGTGTCGAACTCTAAGTTTGCTTTTATGATTTGAAAAGGTGTGTAACGTGTAGAGGAATGTATGGTATTATTATATGTTAATATTGCAAGGGTCATTAGTTGTTTTATATTTTGTCTTGGGCTTTCTAGTTCTAAAGCTCGTAATTCTTCTATGAGTGTGGAGTGTAGTCTTTCAATTGGGGCATTATTATTTGGATGTCGGGTTGTGACGTGATGTAATACTATGTTATGTTTTTTGCAAAACTCTGAAAATAGGTTATTTTTGAATTCGGTACCTGGATCACAGGTTAGTTTTTTGGGAATACCGTAATGTGAAAAGAATATCATTAATTGATCTAAGATATCAGTTGTTACAAGATGAATAGGGTATGCTTGTGCAAACTTCGAGAAAGAGTCAATTACCATTAGGAACTTTTGTCCGCTTATTGAGAAAGTGTCAATATAAATATGTTCGAATGGGTGTTCGCCTATTGGGGTCGGTTTTAATTCAAATTTAGGGGGTCGTCTTTCGTACTTAACTGATTGACAAGTTATACAATTATTTATATAATCCGTTATGTGGTTAGTCATTTGGGGCCAATAATAAGTTCTTGTTAGCGCTGTTTTTGTTTCGGTTATACCTCTGTGTGTGGTTTTTGTCTCATGGTGATTTTGGATGGTTTCTAATTGTTCGTCTTTGTCAACTATTTCTTTAACTATTTTGTTTGTTTGAATAAGTTTGTATGCTTTATCGTTAAAGTATTTTTGTAAATTGATTATGACATTGTGTACAAAATTTGATTGTATTAGTAGGCCATAAGTTTTATTTGGTTTAATATAATTTTTAAACGTTTCTACTAGATGTTCCTCGAAATTTTGAATGGGCAATGTCACTTTTATTCGATCTTTAATATTAAAAGGTTTTTCAAGCTTAATTTTTGGTTTTATTAAGTCTCTTGTTACGTTTAGTATGATCTGGTTCCTAAATCCATTTATCGGTTGTTCGGTTATGGGTATATTTAGTGTGGGGTTCGATTGGGAGGAATGTACTGTTTCATTTGAAGGGTTTTTCTGTTTTATTATGACGTCTGAAATTATGTTTATTTTTTTGTTTGTTGTCTCTGGATTTGTGTCTAATTGTTCAATAGGTGAATTTTCTAACGTTATTAAATCGTCCAAAGCTATGTCGGGAAAATCATCGGTTATTCTGTTTTCGCTAGTGTCCGCGTTACCTATCATTGATTGTGTTTCAATAGGGTGTATTTCTATACGCGATAGGGCGTCTGCAACTTTATTTTCGCTGCCTTTTTTATACATAATCTCGTAATCATATTCCATGAGTTTTAAGCGCCAGCGCATTAATCTAGAGTTAGGTTCTTTAAGGTTATTTACCCATTGGAGTGGTTTATGGTCCGTGATGATGGTGAACTTACGTCCGAATAAATACGGACGGAAGTATTTTGTAAAATTTACAATGCTTAGTAGTTCCTTCTCTATTGTGCTATAATTTTGTTCAGCGTTATTAAGCGTGCGACTTGCGTAAGCAATTGGTCTATCTTTTCCTATCGGGCCCTGGGATAAAACGGCTCCTATGGCGTAGTTTGAAGCGTCACTAGTTAAAATAAAGGGCTTTTCAAAGTCCGGGTATTGTAACAGGGGTTCATTGGTCAAAATTGTCTTACAAAGTTCGAATGCATTTTTAAACTCATTGTCGTGTATTATTTTAGTACCTTTCTTTAAACACCTCGTTAGCGGCTTTGTAATTTTTGCGAAGTCTTTTATAAACTTGCGGTAAAATCCTAATAGTCCTAAAAAAGATTTTATTTCCTTTGCTGTGTTTGGTAATGGAAATTTTGAAATGGCTTTTATTTTATTCGGGTTAGGCCTAATTCCTTCCGGCGTAATTACGTGCCCTAAAAACTCGACATTTTGTCTTAAAAACTCTGACTTGTCTAGTTGGATTTTTAATTTCGCGTCTCTTAGTTTTTGAAAAACTTGTTTTAAATTTGATATGTGTTCTTGAAGGCTGGTTGAAAAGATAATGATATCGTCCATATAGACTAGGCATATGCGGTTTTGTAAATCTTTTAACACGTGGTCCATGACCCTTTGGAAAGTGGCTGGGGCGTTTTTTAGCCCAAAAGGCATATGAAGGTACTCGTAGTGCCCGTGCTCTACGTTGAATGCGGTTTTTTGTACGGACTGAGGGTCCATTTCTATTTGATGGAAACCGCTCGCTAAGTCTAATGTGGTAAAAGTAATTGCACTTCCCGAGTTTGTCTAAGATATCTTCGATGTTAGGTATCGGGTAGCGATCGTCAATAGTCTTGTCGTTTATCTTCCTATAATCGACAACTATACGCCATTTTTTTGCCGGAGGCGTCCGCTTTTTTTGATACAATCCATATCGGACTTGACCAGGGGGATTGACTATGTCTAATTACTCCGTCATTAAGCATTTTATTTATTTGTCTATTTACTTCTTCTTTGTGACAAAAAGGGAACCTATAGGTTTTAGTGTGAATCGGTAATTCGTCTGTCGTTTTTATTCAGTGTTTTACTGTATTTGTAAATGTTAGTTTAGAGTCGTCATTATGAAAAATGTCGGGGAAGTTTGAAATTAATTTTAAAATGGCATTTTTCTCTTCTTCATTCATGTGGTCTATTCTGATATTATTTAGCATGTCTGTATTTTTTGTATCTGTCTGATAATTGGGCATAAAGGTTTCAATGTGATAAAAGTCAAATTGGTCACCTTGTAGTTGTTGGGCTTCAAAAGGTCGGTTAAATTCTAGACATATAGTTTTGTCTGTAACATTTTGTATTTCAAATCTAGCATGGTAATTTTCTGCAACCGTAAGGGTTTCAGGGATATAAAATCCATTAATATTAATTTCGGGTATTAGTATTTCTCCATAAGGTATATTTACTGGGAATGGTCGTTCTAGGCATTCGCGAGGTGAAATTTCTATTTTATATTTGTTTTGTGAATTTTGATCTCTGTAATGAAATGGTATTTGTACTGTATCGTTAAATAGTACCTGGTTTGTAAAATCCATTGTTAACTTGAGATTTCGTAACTCGTCTAGTCCAATGATGCCGTCAAAATAGTCAGAAAATGGGAACAAAGTGAATTCTATGTTACCTTTAGTTTGAAATTCCTCAAATGCAGGAATTAATGCTTTGCATACTACTTCGCGATTTCCCATTGGTGTTTTTAATACCGAAGGGGCTTGGTATATATATTCTGGGAAATATAGTTCGGCAATGCTAGGTCTTAACATTGAGACATTACAACCTGTATCTATTGGTAATTTTATATTGGGTTTATTTATTTGAATATACGGCAACGCGTTTACATATGCGTTAAGGGCTATATCTGGTCCTCTGTATTCGAAGTACTGTGAAAATTTTCATCGTCATTATTTATCTGTTCGCTGTCCGGATTTTGCATAAAATTTAAGAAATTGTCCGTGTATAATTCTGGATACATGTCTGGAGGGTACTCATTAAATCGTTCTTTCATTTCGTCATTAAAATAGAAAGGATCTTCTGAGGAAATATTATTTAATTCTTCAGCTATATATTTGGGGGTTGGTTTAGGTTGAAACCACGGAAATTTACTTTGAATTTGTTGTGCATTCAAAGGTCTTTGTTGGGAGAAGTTATTTTGTTGTCTTTGTGTAGAAGATTGTCGGCTTTGCGTGGACATTGGTGTTGGTTGGTATTGTCTAAATTGATTTTGTCTGAATACATTACTATTATTTGTGTTTTGTCTAAATGTTTGCGAGTTTGTTGGGAAATGTTGGGGAATAAATCTCGGCTGAATATTTATCGGTTGGCTGGGAAATACTGGTTTCTGATAATTATTTTGGAAATTTCCAATTGGCATTTTATAATTTTGATTTTGTAAATTTGGAAAATTTGGTTTTAAAAATTGTGAATTTACTTGTTTTTTCTGCATACGATTTCTAAATTCTAAATCAGCTTCTTCTTCCCTGACATAGCCTATGGCTTGTTCGATGCTATTTGGGTTTTTACATTTAACAATTATTTGTGTATTTCCGGATAAATTATTGATGTACGTTTTTAAAGCAATTTTTTTCATAATATTCGATTTTTATTCTTTTGGTCTCAATATTGTCACCAATTTCGTTTAATTTTGCAACTAGTAGACTTCTAAGAGTCTGTAACCTTAAGCCAAATTCTATTAGATTTTCATTTTTATTCAGGGTAGTGGACATAAGGTCATTAAGTAGGGTGTCCTCGCTACGTCCGTCTGAGAAAGTTTGCGTCAGTATTTGTTTAATCAAGGGCCAGGTGTTTAATTCATGTCTGGGGCCAATAATTTCTGAAGCGTGCCCTCTGAGGCGTGAAACTATCGTATTTACTACACATTTATTAATTGGGTTATTAAGCTCTCTTAAATTTTGAAATGTGGACACTAGGTCCTCACAAGCTCTTATGAATGGTGTTAAGAGATGTTTATCTCCATTAAAAAGAGGAATATTATCTGAGTAAATTCTATATAAAGATTAGTCCATTTTTTTTTTTTGCAAGTATGAACAAAAATACCTATATGTTACGAAGGGTAATGGAATCTGACCACTTACCTACAAATATAAGCAAATCTTATATTTGTCACTAAATGCCTGTTCTTATGATGAGTGTTGGAATCTGACCACACACTAACAATTGTAGAAAGTCTATCAATTGCCACTAAGCTAGAATTATTGATATGCGAGTATGAATAAAATACCTATATGTTACGAAGGGTAATGGAATCTGACCACTTACCTACAAATATAAGCAAATCTTATATTTGTCACTAAAAATATCTGTCCTTAGGATGAGTGCTGGAATCTGACCACACACTAACAATTGTAGAAAGTCTATCAATTGCCACTAAGCTAAAGTTGTTTTTATTCCTGTCGTTATGATGGATACTGGAATCTGACCACGTATCAATTATTATAAGCAAGTCTTATAATAATCACTAGACTATGAGAACGTATTAGTTGAATTACAAAAATTGAAGAAAAATTTTTTTTCTCAAATAAATATTTTAAACTGAATAGTATTTTTTTTCAGTCGAAAACAAATGAAAAATATGTTTCTCTTAAAATTACTTGTATCTAGATTGATACTCTACAGGATAATTATTTTTGTTAAATAAAACCTTGTAGTTGTTCACAATGAACGGCCTAATAGCTACTTTTTTCCGGAGAGAATCTAAAATGATTTTTAGAAACTTGGAAAGAAACAGAAGGATTAAACTCGACTTACCTCGATGGTTTGCGTTGTCTGTCCGTCTGGAGATTCGTCACTGCTGGGCTGGAACTCGAACTTTCACTTTTCTGAACTTTTGAGCAATAAAGAATTGAGATTCACGATATTTTTCCATAAAATACCTTTGCTCATCCTACCGACTGCGCCATTTATGTATTTGATGTTAAATACTTCGTTTTTAAAAAGCAAATAATTCGAAAAACAACCAATTTATTATTCGTATTTGAATTTACAAGTAACGTATGGTTCAAACAATGAGCGAAATCTGCCTTGGTAATCGCAGTCACATATATTTATAAACTATGCTTTGCAATGTCAGCAGAAGCTGTAATCGTAAAAATGATATCAAGTTAGCATTCATAATTCCTGTGAGAGGTTAACCAATCACGGGGTCGAGAAAGCCAAGCGGCGTCTACAAAAAATCGAGGGTAAGATACAGTCGGCCAAACAACACGCTTCTCGGATCTAGAGTGTGGTAAAATACAAAGCGAGTGGTAGAGTTTTTACTCCCAGAATCGGGCGCATAGCAGCCGGATTAAGACGTCAACACCATACTCTAAATCTGACAGTGATGCTTATCATCAAGCAGCACTGTCTAGATAGGATCCGAGCTCTTATGGCGATAAAGAAAACATTGAAGAGGCGGGTGAGAAGTATGGAACAAAACAATTTGTTCCGTACGAATCCTTCCCGCCTCTTTCAAGAGCCACAGCGTGTTGTAGATAACCCGCCGACTGTAGAAGATGTCGAAACCTTCCGGAAGGGAATCTACGAAACGACGCGTCCATTCAATAGCGACACTCCAGCAATTGCACACTTCGAGGCTCTGTGCCACAGACATCTTGAAGAGCCAGAAAAAGGGGGATCTTTCAGACCCGAGGAATTATATGCCGATCACTTGCCTCAATCCTGCTACAAGATATTTACACGTATCTTGTCTGCTAGGACACTGAGGTCTGTTGATCCGGTCTTCCGACAGATACACGAAAAGCGTGGTGCCAAGAAGGGCATGGCAGGTTGCAAGGATAGCCTGCTGATAGAACGCTGTATTACACAGGATTCTGTGCAATACAAGCGGAATCTATCGATGGTCTGGATTGATTACCGCAGGGTATTTGATACAACATCGCACGAGCTATTGTTGCACTTGCTCGAATGTCTTGCGGTACCAGCACCACTAGTGAGATGCATAGAACAGCTGCTGCCGCTCTGGAAGTCTCGCTTCACCATAATATAAGGTGTACAGCGGGTCACGACAGAGCAGGTGGCATTTAGGAGAGGAGTTTTCCAAGGCGACTCCCTGAGTACACTCCTCTTCTGCATCTCACTGCTACCGTTGTCTGTTGGGCTCCACTAAGCCCGCGGATATCAATGTGGGCCACCCAGAGACCGGAGGCATAAGGTCACCCATCTATTTTATATGGACGACCAAACTTTATGCCTCCGGAGAGCGCGAACTACAAAACACTCTTAGGGCGGTCGAAGAATACACGCGGGCAATTGGTATGGAGTTCGGGTTGGACAAATGTGCAGTTGTCCACCTCAAGAGAGGACGATGCGGGGAATTCCCTGAAGTTGCGCAGCTCGCAGACGGAAGCATCCTAAGACATCTGGATGCCGGAGAGACCTATACATATCTGGGTGTACAACAAAGGCACATCTAGGATCTAACACACATAAAGGATTCTCTACGCAGCAAGTACAGACACCGAATATGGCATGTAACATCCTCAGGAGCTCAGATACCCTCTTGCGGTTTGTGAAATATCACGAAACTGTAGGAGTGGGAGCAGGATTGTTCAAGGCAGCAAAAAGAGCCGCAGATGAACTCGGTCTCGCATTTGACATCAGGCGAGGAGGCCGGCGAGGTGCTGATGTAGAGTCAGTCACTGAACTTCAGCCAAATCGTCTGAAAACCCGAATTAGAGCTGCCGAACAGGAAAATCTGTTTCGGCAACACGTCGATAAACCCCAGCATGGTGTCTTGTACAAAAACATAGTAACACTGAGTTTATCGACCAGGCTGACATTCGTCTTTCTAAGGTCAGCCGGGCTTAAGTCGGAGACCGAGGGATTCATTATGGCCTGCCAAGATGGTGTTTCAACACCTTGGTCTACCGTAGCCGCGTGTGGCGTGTAGAGGTTCCTGATATCAACTGCAGGACCTGCCGTCAGGCGCCGGAATCGCTCATGCACATACTATCTGCATGCCTCATATACGCGATTTCGGCCTACAACCCCCGACATAACGCGGCGTTACGAGTGCTATACTACCATCTAAGGCACTCGTACGGGGTAGACCAGACACCAGTGCTGCTTTACGTCCCTGGAGATATTGAGTCCGTTGTCGAGAACGAGAAATGCTGGATTTACTGGAACTCCTCGTTCCCGACGGTCAGGCTAATTCAAGCCAACAAGCGTGACATAAGTCCTTCTCGACCATCAACTCAAGGTGATGTATGTCATCGAGTTCTCGGCACCTGCGGAAAAACACATCTCACATTGAAGGAGGAGGAGAAACGGACCAAATACCGCGATCTCCGATCCGAGCTCCAAGTGCTGTACCCAGGCTACTCGATAAAAATGGTCGTCCTATTAATCGGTGTACTCGGAGGGATAAAGCCTACGCTGAACTCGGAACTAAAGATCATACCGGCCTGCCAAGTCAGCCGAGTGGTTGGCAGGCCAAATGCAGAAGGCAGTCATTCTGGGTTCTCTCCGTCTGCTTAGGGCACACGAGTTCAACACGAAATAACATTAATAGAACACGAAACACATTAAATGAAGAACAACAAACAAGAAACAACTAAAGTACGTATAATTCTTTGCCTAAGGATTGCTTCATTTTCTGGCCGTGTTAAATAAACATGATCTTGAATAAAACCCCATAACCAAAAATTAAGGGGGTAAGATCTGGAGAACGGGCAGGCCATGGAACAGGACCATAAGTTCCAATCCACTTATCATTAAATGTGGTGGTCAACTAATTGGTATTCACTCTGGCATTATGAGGGGGTAGCCCCATCTTGCTGGAAATAAGTTCTATTCAGTTCTGCAATAGGTAATTCATCTAAAAAATTCTCAAATTGTTTTCTATTCGATATATCGATGTTAAATGAATACCCCTACAATAATCCCCTAGAACGAAAAATTTTATGTATATTTTGTGGAAAAAAAATTTGAAATACGTTTGGAACACACACTTTCAAAAAAAAAAAAAAACACGATCGGGATTTTAAATTATTAAATATAAAATTTATAAAAATATCAGAATAAAAGTTTCAAATAAATTTTCGAACAAAGAACTTCTTTATAATGGTTACTTTTACGATAGAAACTCAAATTTGTATAAATTTCCGTGAAATTCATACACTGAATTGAAATTTTCCGAATTATTAATCAAAAATTGTTAAAATTGACGTGCATTGAAGTTTGACGATGAATATCTTTTAAACGCTTAATTTAATCGACAAATCATAAGAGACCATTTTTGTAGAGCAGTTAATTTCCTACAAAACTATTAATTGCGCATTTCATAAAAAATTTTTGTTAACGAGTTATAAAATTCATAAGCAAAACAGAAATTTGTCTCAAAATAACCAAACTTCAACCTTTGATATCTTTTAAACGGTGAGGTTTACGAAAATATTCTAAGAGACCTTTTTTGTAGAGCGTTCCATTTCCTACAAAAATATGAGGAGAGATATTTTTTAACGAACAGTTGATAGAGAGATATGAATTTTCGTTTCTAATACTGAGGAAAAAATGGAAAACTGTAAAGCGAAGAACCTTTCTATCAAAATATATAAATAGGTATATTAACTAAAAAAGAAATAAAAAAAAAATACATTTATACCTATATAAGAAATATTTGAATAACAAGGGAAGACAAATTTAAGTGTAAAAAATTAAATTAAATTATATGTAGGTGTGTACATATATAAAATTACATATAATTAGTACGTTAGGTCATTTTGGAAACAATCCATTTTTACAATTCAATAGAAATACACAAATGCTTTATTGCGAGTGTAAAATTTGAAATTTGAAAATTGATTACTGACAATTGTTTAAAATTGTCATCAATATCATTGTAAATAGTAGCAGAGTTATGTTATAACTAAAACTTCCTCGAAACATCGCAGTATGATTAATCGGTAGAGAAGGTTTATTCACATGTCTCAAGTTTACATTATGCACATGAACAAAATTATATAGCTGAGATTAATGAACAGAAAATACTTGTTAAGAGCTTAACAAAAAAACTTGATCAGATGGTGCAAAATAGTAAAGAAGTTAAAGCAAATATTGAAAACGACAATATAAAATTAAAAAAATATAAAAGTGACATCACTAAATTGCAGGATATAAATAAAAAGATGCGTGAGGAAATTGAAAAGTTCAATATGGAAAACTTAAGTAATCTGACAGAACTAAATAGACTTAAGGAAATTATAAACATAGATGACAATAGTAAATAGGGGCGAAAGATTAACAGAAGATGCTAAGGAAGATATAAATACAAATGAAAAAATAGTAGACAGGAATGAAATATCAACAAAAGGTGAAAATAAAACAAATAACTTAAATAATAATGATGCTAAAAATAGAACAGAGACTCACAAAGTAATGTTATTATGTGACGAAAATGGACGAAATCTGAATGTATTATTGAAACAATTTTTAAATGAGGAAACATTCAAAATAGAAATGATTATAAAACCAGGTGCTGACCTCAGTGGTGTTGTAGAAAAAATCGAATCTTTAGCAAGAAATTATATTATATTATGGTTGATTACATTATAATAGTAGCAGGTGCAAATGACTTTACTAATAGCAAATACCCCTTGTTTAAGAATTTAAATATTAAACTTAAATCATGCACGCATACAAATATAATTTTTACATCAGTGCCATTTAGTAATAATCAAAAAGTTTATAAATATGTTGATAAATTTAACAGCAAATTAAATGACTACTTATTTAAGCTAAATAAGTATGCCCAAGGACATATATGTCTTCTGGATATCAATGATAAATTTAATACTAAATTAAATAAAAAATGATGGCAAATAAATTAGCTTATTTGATTACAAAGTCATATACAAATAAAGTCCTCATATTTGTAAAAATAACTGACACAATATGCAGATTGTGACGAATCCATTGCCGGGGAGATTTTACAAGAACAAGAGGTAGTTTCAATGATACAAGTGGACAATGAAAAATCTAATGCAGATGAAATAATTAACGCTGAGGCCAATAAAACGAATTTTTTAGATGAAAGAGATGGAATTGAAGAACAAAGAAGTTGTATAAATGAGCAACAATATTTTTAACACGCTTTTATTAGCTTCACCTGTATGTTTGTGAGTTTGTTTGTTTGTAACCGACTCTTTGGACACGATTTTGACCCACTTTAAACGGACAGATTTAATTGAAACTTTGCACACTTACGAAGAATCAGTAACAATACAATAATTTGATAAGTTTATATCATTATCCTGATCAGGATCGCCAGAATTAAATAATTTCCTCACGTATCCTCTGCGTGAGAGCAAGTGGCTTATTACTGTTAGTACATCCCGTGATTCTCAGTTCGTTCGTTGGCCGAGCGGGCTAAGGCGCAAGTCTTAGTCGACGCGAAACGACGGACTCCTCGGGCGTGAGTTCAAATCCCGTCTATGGCTGAAAAAAAAATTTTTTTTTTCAGAAGTATCTTTTGGATCGTAATATGTTATAATATCAGCATCAATAAGCAATATAAATATAGTTTAAAAAAACTAAAAAACACGCTTTCATAGCACATCAAACTAAAAAGTGAAAAATAAATATAGTTTAAAAAAACTAAAAAACACGCTTTTAAAGCACATCAAACTAAAAAGTGAAAAATAATTATTAATATAAACTGAAAACAATAATGAACGAAAAATACTAGTATTATTGTGAAAAAAAGCGTGGGGCGCTTTGTGCCATATTTTTCGTATATCGAGAAACCCACGCTTTTTTCACAATAATACTAGTATTTTTCGTTCATTATTGTTTTCAGTTTATATTAATAATTATTTTTCACTTTTTAGTTTGATGTGCTTTAAAAGCGTGTTTTTAGTTTTTTTAAACTATATTTATTTAGAAATACAGTTAATTCCGACACCGACATTAATCCCTTTAATTCATTGTTGTTTCACCAAAATATACAGTGCATAAAAAATAAAACTGAATTTAATGATAACAATATAGACATAGTTTGCCTAACTGAAACTTGTCTCCGAAGTAGTGAATTAGAAGCTATAAACATAAAAGGTTATACTTATAAATCAGTATTTTATAGAAGTACATTTAAAAATGGAGGGGTTATTATTTTTTGTAAATCTTCGCTCAATATAATCATAAGAGATATTGAATTTATAACTAACAAATCGAAAGAAAAAGATATCTAAATTGCAGGAATTGAAATACAGTTAGAAAATAACAACATTAAAATAGTGAATATTTACAGATCACCATCGGGTGATATATTTTTTTGGATACCCTTGAACAATTGCTTCATGATCTAGTGCGCGATAATTCTATGATTATACTGTGTGGAGACTTAGATATTGATTATTTGTCTGAAAATACCTCTAAGACAGCGATACTAAATTTAAATGCAAGGTGGTATTAAATGGACTATCTGATTATACAATTATACATTGCAACTTTTACCTTTTCATATAAGTAATATTCCAAAAGTAAAAAAATATATATAATACTAATAACTTTAATATATTTATTCAGTATGTAAGTATGGAGAATTAGCAAAATGTGTATAGTGCGCAAACTTTAAACGATGATTTTAGTGCATTTATTGGTGACTTGTTACACTATGTATAAATATCTTTCCCACTTGTTGATGTTAAATTAAGCAATAAGAAAAAAAATTGGATAACTTCTGGTATTAAAGTATCATCGCAAAAACTTAAATTACTTCATAAAATAATGGTAACAAAAAGAATAGAGAACAAGCATAGCTACCAAACTTACAAAAATATTTATGGAAAAGTTATAAAAGCAGCTAAACGACAACTTTTTCAATAAAGCTTCCAACAAATCTAAAGCTGAGTGGTCGATTATAAATACAGATTTAGGTAAAAATAAAAGCAAATCTAATTGTATATCAAAAATTAAAGTTAACAATAAAATAGTAAAAAATCCCCTTGAAATAGCGAATCATGTAAACGAACACTTTGTAAATTTGCCAATAAAACAGCAGTAAATTTAAAAGTACTAATATAACTAATATAACTAGTAATAAAAACTATTCCACAATATTGATCCTGTATCGGAAACAGAAATATTTAATATTGTTATGGAATTAAAAAAATGAAACTTCTGGTATAGACAAGATTAGTAGTAATATATTGAAATCTGTTATTAAATATCTAATCAAGCTATTAACTTTTTTTATAAACTGGTCTTTAACAGAAGGTGTATTCCGAATGAATTCAAAATTGCGAAAATCATTCCATTACATAAAAAAGGTGACACACCGTCCATTGATAATTACAGACCTATTTCACTTTTATCATCAGTGTCAAAAATTTTAGAAAGGGTAGTATACAACCGAATTGTCAAATTTTGTTCAAAATATAAAATTTTCTGTGATAAACAACATGGGTTTAGAAACGGTAGGTCGACTCAGTCAGCATTACTTAGTTACCTCAATGAACTTTATGACAATTTAAATAAAAACAAAAAGTGTGTTGGAGTTTTTATGAACATAAGTAAAACGTTTGACTTAGTCAATCACGTTTCACTTCTAGAAAAACTCAATAAATGCGGCATTAGGGGGAAGCTGGGAGACTAGATTGAGTGGTACCTATCCAATCGCAGACAGGTGGTAGAAATCAATGACGCTATGTCAAGTGATCTAACAATTTCATGTGGAGTATCTCAAGGCTCTGTTTTGGGACTACTCTTGTTTTTACTTTTTATAAACGATTTGCCAAATATTGTTAACAATTTTTCGGTAATTAATTAATTAATTATGCACACTTATACTCAAGATTAGTTTATGGTATTGAATTTTGGGGTAGTTCAAGTCATTTTGAAAGAATTTTTAAAATTCAGAAAAAAGTGATAAGGAATATAGTGGGCAATTAGCAAGACAACATCATGTAGGAGATATTTTAAAGAAATACGAATGTTACCGCTTGCTTGCATATATTATGGTTATTGTCACACTCACTAAATTGAAAATTGAACAATTCTTAACAAATAATTACAATCACAGTTACAACACATGGACAAGATAATTTACTAATTCCTGCTCATTCTTTGTCCCGATATGAAATGAGTCCTAAGTACATGGAAATAAAACTTTATAATAAATTACCCGATCATGTGAAACATATTAATATCATAAAAAGGTTTAAAATAGAAGTGAGGCAACTACTACTGAATAATGTTTTTTTATGACGCAAATGAATATTTAGATTTTGTATTTTAAAATGTTGTTTTTTATACCAATAATCTGTATGTGTATGTTATATATTATTTTATTTGCAGTATTCATTGTTTTGTTGTATGTTCTATGTTATTGACGAGTCCCATATCATTTTTTGTATTGGTCAAATGGACAGTAAATTATTATTATTACATTATATCTAAATTGTAATTTATTTCGGAGGTAAGAAGATGAGAAATTTATCAGTAGACGAAGCACAAATACAGAGAGATTGTATAAATAACACCTACAATTTATTAAATACTAAAAGTAAAATTTCTTATGAAAATGTGTTTAATTTTTTTTTTATTTTTTCAGAACTCTTACTAGATTAGCATCATCAAATTTAAGACAACATGTGCCATTTGAAAACCTTTTACAAGACTTTATTGTTAATCTTGGAGTTGGTGTAAATTGGGGTACAGCTGGAAATATGCAATTGTTTCTAGGAAATCCTGGGGATTATGCGTGGGGACGAGAAGGTTTAGATGCTATCGTTACTCAACTCTTAAATCAAATGGATAGCACAGGTAAGGATTAAATTACTATGTTTTTTAATTATATTTAATGTCATCTATTTGTAAAAATAAAAATAACTAATGATGATAAATGAGACGCCTACTTGCAATAGCGGCTGCGTCCATTTTAAGAAAATTTACAAAATTGGGAAATATATTGTTACGTGTTTGCTATCCACACAAACACCTATCCTCGTAGATTCGTTGATTGAAAGTCCAGGTAACACTTACTCACTACTTTATTTACTAATTAACAATTTAATAACAATAGATTAATTACTGTCTTAACTATAATCACACTAGAACACTTTAAGTCCTTTTCTTATTGCTTCTTCACTCGTTCACGTTCAACTTAAGATTAAATCTCGGCCCACCGTGCGTCTTATTTATACATCCACTCTCCCGGTCTAGAGCACTCCAGAATATTCCCGGCCGATCGTGTACAATTCCAGCCTAATCTAACCAGTCTGCACAGTCCAGTGGCGTAACACTGCCCCCTCCTTAAGCCTGAACGTCCCGATCAGGCAATTCATTATTCCCTGCATACTTGGCTAGTCTCTCTATGTGCACCACCTTCATCTTGGATTTTGGACTTTGCTGAATTCTATATACAACGTCGTTTAGTCTGGTGACCACAGTGTAAGGACCTTCCCAGGGCGGGTGAAGCTTCGGGGACCTGCCTTTCTTTCGTTGTGGGTTATATAGCCAAACCAAATCTCCAGCCTGGAACCCTCCTGAATTCGCCTTAAGATCATAACGAGCCTTCATGCGATCACTTGCTATGGCAATTCGGTCTCGTACCAGCTCATGAATGTTCCTTAGCCGTTCACCAACTTCATCGGCGTAGTCATTTACGGAAAGTCGCTCCTCATCCGGTGTGCCAAACACCAAGTCACATGGCAGTCTAATCTCACGTCCAAACATCACGCGAGCCGGCGTCTGTTTTGTTGTTTCATGAATGGAGGCCCTGTAGGCCATAAGGAAAAGAGGTAAGTGACGGTCCCAATCTTTCTGATGTTTCTCAACCACTTTGGATAGGTGCTCCTCCATGGTTTTATTATATCTCTCCACCATTCCGTCTGATTGTGGATGTAGGGCTGTTGTTCTTGTCTTATGAATTCCCAATAAGCGACACATCTTCTGAAATACCCCTGATTCAAAGTTTCTTCCTTGATCCGAATGCAATTCTAGGGGCACGCCAAATCGACATACTAGATTATCGACCAGAGCTTGAGCGACAGTGGCTGCTTCTTGGTTGGGTATGGCATAAGCTTCAGGCCACTTACTGAAATAGTCCATGGCAACTAAGATGTATTTGTTCCCATCATCTGTCACGGGGAATGGACCAGCTACATCGATCGCAATTCGCTCAAAAGGAACCCCTACGTTATATTGTTTCATTTGGCCCTTACTTCTTGTCCGTGGCCCCTTACTTGCCGCACAAACTTCACATTTGCGGCACCAAGCTTCCACATCTTGGCGGCTGTTCACCCAGTAGAATCGTTCGCGTACTTTAGTGAGAGTTTTGTTGATGCCAAAATGTCCGCCGGATGTTCCATTATGCACTTCCTGGAGTACTTTTGATATGCGACACCTGGGAATTACCAATCTCAAAGAAATTTTCTTCCCGTCTGGACTTTCCCAAGCTCTTTTCAACAGTCCATCCTCTACTCTAAGGGAATCCCATTGTGCCCACAAAGCCTTCAGTCCCACCGCCTTGTCTGAAATGTCCTTCCAGCCTGGTCGGGCTCCTCTTTCTTTCCATTCCAGAATAGGACCAGTTTCTTGATCTTTTAACTGCTCTTCTCTTAATGTTTCTCTTGTCCAATCGTCAGGAACATCAATTTTAACAGTGTTTACAATTATTATCCCTTGTTGTTTTTCTACCCGGTGGCAGTGCTTGCAGTCTTCCCGACAGGGTCTTCTGGAGAGAGCGTCTGCATTTCTATGGGATTTTCCAGGACGATGTTCGATTTTAAAATTGTATTGCTGCAGTTTTTCTATCCAACGAGCTAGTTGGCCTTCCGGAGTTTTCAATTGTAATAACCACTTTAATGCAGCATGGTCGGTCCGAACTTTAAAATGTTGTCCATATAGGTACTTGTGAAAATGGTCTATGGACTTGACAATGGCCAATAGTTCCTTCCGTGTCACACAATAGTTACGTTCTGGCTTCGACAACGTCTTGCTGAAGTACTCAATTACTTTTTCCTGTCCATTTTGAATTTGGGAAAGAACACATCCAAGTCCAGAATTACTGGCATCTGTGTCTAATACGTAGAGGCCTTTCCGTTCTGGGTATGAAAGAACAGGACTCGAACACAGTGCTGATTTTAGTGTTCTGAATGATGTTTCGCACTCTTGTGTCCATTGGTACTGAACCTTCTCTTCTGTAAGCCGGTGTAGTGGCTTTGCAATATCAGCAAATCGTTCCACAAATCGTCTGTAATAAGTGCATAGACCAAGGAAGCTTCGTACTTCGTGAACATTTGAAGGCCTTGGCCAATCTCGTACTGAGGAAATCTTGTCTGGATCTGTTCTTATCCCCTCCGAAGACACAACATGTCCTAGGAATTTTACCTCTTTCTGGAACATTAGGCACTTTTTGGGATTCAATTTCAGGTGTGCATTTTTAATTCTTCCAAACACTTCTTGAAGGTTCCTCAAATGCTCCTTAAAATCCCGTCCCATAACCATCACATCATCAAGGTAAACTAGACATGTCTTCCAAGTTAGTCCTCGTAGTACCAATTCCATCAGTCTTTCAAAAGTCGCTGGCGCATTGCACAGGCCGAAAGGCATCACAGTGAATTGATAAAGGCCACTTCCTGTCGAAAAGGCTGTCTTGTCCTTGTCATCTGGATGAAGTCCCACTTGCCAATATCCACTTCGAAGATCTAGAGTGGAAAACCACTGTGAACCTGCCAGCGTACTTAGTGTGTCATCAATTCGGGGTAACGGATAGCTGTCTTTCCTAGTGACGTCATTCAGCTTCCTGTAGTCGACACAAAATCTTAGAGTTCCATCTTTCTTAGCAACCAAAACTACTGGCGACGACCAAGGACTGGTTGATTCCTCAATCACTCCGTCTTTAAGCATCTTCTGTACCATTGCAGAAGCCTCTTCTTGTTTTGCTAGTGGGAGCCTCCTAGGTGGTTGACGAATAGGAGCTGATTCACCAGTATTTATCCGATGTTGTACTATGTTGGTCTTTGTAAGAGCTTCGGTATCCTTGGCAAATACTGTACTTTCTTTTTTCAAAAATTTTAAAGCTTCTCTATGTTCATCTGGAGTTAAATGGTCTAACCGGGTATTTAACATATTTACAACTTCTTGGTCCATATCTGTAGACGAAGCTCCAATGATTTGTTCTTCACATCTCGCAATCCATGTGACTGGTTCGTAGGTGCCAACTGCTTCGCCTTCTTTGAGCGTCACTGAGTGTGAATTTAGGTTAACCATTCTAATCGGTATCTTGTCTGTAGTTTGTGTTAAAGTCCTTGCCAGGATTACATTGTCTGTCATTTTAATTGAGTCATCCTTCTCAACGAGGCCAAAGCGGTATCCCACAGAATTTTCCTCCAGGACTGCCTCAATTACTTTCTCTGTTCGTGCAGGAATTTTCACGGTCCTCGAAGTTAGTAGCCTAATATTACGGAATTTTTCATCTGCAGTTGAAAGAATAATTTCTTCATTTCCAATCCTGAGAACTCGTTCGCCAACGTCAAGTACAAATCCATATTTTTCCATAACGTCTAATCCTAAAATGAAGTCATCCATAATGTCAGCTACGATTACTTGATGTTTAAAACATAAGCGGCCAATCTGCAGCTCCATGTCGACTTCCCCATGAACCGCCGCCCTATCTCCAGTAGCTGTCCGGATGACTAATCCATTCTGTCCTTTATTTACTTTGAAACCCGTTATGAATCCTGCCTGTACTATTGATGACGTAGCTCCTGTGTCGATTGTGAACACACATTTCTTCTTATTTACATAACCCTCCAACAACAGACTACTTTGAACTCTCCGAAGTTGGGAAATTTTTATTTCTCGGGGGTCACAACATTTCTTGGCTAGCGCAGCCCCCAAATTGCCAGCCATCTTCAGTTTTCCTGTGGCTCCTCAACCACAGCAGCATTTACCCTTTCCGGGCTGCGTTGACGACAGTTTCTCTTGATATGGCCCACTTTGCCACACTTATAACAACGGGTGCCTCCATTCGGTCTCCCACTACTTTGTTGTTGGTCTTGTCTCTGCTGGGAGTTCGATTTTGTCAATAGTTGGGTCATCATCTTGTGTAGATCAGATATCAGGTTTTGTGTTGTGTTGTCTGGCTTGTCTTCCTCCACACTCACAGCTCGTACTCTCTGATTTGATTGTGTGGTATCCTTATAGGCAGCCTCAATCTCCAGTGCATGTACTAAAGCCTCACTACTAAGCTTATGCCTGGCCAACTTAAGAATTCGCCTGACTTCCTGGTCCCTTACTCCATCAATAAATGTACCAACTGCTAACTGTTGTTGAAATTCCATTGGTGCATCAGGATAGGCTAGATGGGCTAATCTTTCTACCGCAGCCTCGAACTCCTGGAGGCTTTCTCCACCTCGTTGTCTGCGTGATTTGAGCTGAGCCTGATATACTTGGGCGAGATGTTGGTCGCCATATCTTAGCTCTAACGCTGCCTCCAAAATGCTAAAGTTTTGTTGCTGTGCGGCAGGAATTGTTTGGAGCAGGTCTAATGCTTGGCCCCTTAGTGCTAATACCAATGCTGTTGCTTTTTCCTCATCGTTCCAGTTATTTGAACGTGCAGCTGCCTCAAATTGTCTCTTATAAGTTGACCATGAACTTTGACCGTCGAAAGAAGGTGGTTGTAACCTAGTACCAGATGAGAGTACTAACTGGCCACCCCTCTCTCTTAATTGTTGTTTTAGTCGGGCTACTTCTTCCTTAACTTCAGTTATCTCTCCTCTAACTTCACTAACTTCAGCCTGTACATCTTCCTTCAATTGTTCAGTGACCGAGAGCATGACTTGATGCTGTCCCTCCATAATTTGTCTTAATTCTTCCTGGCGTTCCTTTCTTTGCTCTTCCTTTTCTTCCTGTCGTCTTATTTCAAGACCTTCGATCATTTTTATCAAGTCTTCTTTTTCTTCCTGGCGTTTTCTCTCTTGTTCTTCTTTTTCTTCCTGGCGTTTTCTCTCTTGTTCTTCTTTTTCTTCCTGGCGTCTTCTCTCTTGAGCTTCCATAATTTTTCTCTGTTCGTCTTTCTCTTCTTGTCGTATTCTCTCTTGTTCATCTTTGTCTTCATGCCGTCTTCTTTCTTGATCTTCCATAATCTTCCTTTGTTCGTCTTTTTCTTCTTGTCGTCTTATTTCCAGGCCTTCGATCATTTTTGTCAAGTCTTCTTTTTCTTCCCGACGTTTTCTCTCTTGATCTTCCATAATC
Organism: Rhamnusium bicolor; assembly: GCA_029963845.1. Lineage (NCBI taxonomy): Eukaryota > Metazoa > Arthropoda > Insecta > Coleoptera > Cerambycidae > Rhamnusium > Rhamnusium bicolor. The sequence goes on along the minus strand of JANEYF010003428.1, from coordinate 182,822 downwards.
TTCCTTTGTTCTTGCATTTGTTGCACCAATGCTGCAAGTAAGTCTTGTGTTTGTTTCTCCGCCATGCTTCTTGTTGTCGGCATTAACTCACGACACGTAAATCAGTTCAAAATAAAGTTTATTACACTATAAAATCCGTAAAATGTTGATATCACGTCTATTTTAATAATGGAATGTTCCAGAAAAATCTCTAAACGGCACTAGAAAGTCTTATTTAGAGTCTATACCTCTTTTGTGTTGACAAAATTCACTTATCTCCCCTAATTGTCCAATGGAATGTTCGAGAATTTTCACGAAATATCACTAATAAGTCTTGTTTTGAGTCTATAACACGTTCCCGTTAACACAATTCACGTATCTTCTGTGGTTTCCAAATAGAATGTTCTAGAATTTTCCCGAAATGGCACTAGTAGTCCTTTTTCTCAGTCTACAACACGTTATTACTAGCGGCACTCGCGTATTTGCAACTATTTCTAAATCGAATGTTCTAGAAACTTCTCGAAAATCCACTTTAAAGTCACTATTCAGTCCAGAAATAGTCCTCCAAACACTGTCCAGTAGCTTAATTCTCCGTGTTACCACTAATTTCTGAGAAGAACACTGTAGAACCTTTTCGAATACTCCAGAAATTTCACTTCCAATCCACTTCCGACACCAAATTGTTACGTGTTTGCTATCCACACAAACACCTATCCTCGTAGATTCGTTGATTGAAAGTCCAGGTAACACTTACTCACTACTTTATTTACTAATTAACAATTTAATAACAATAGATTAATTACTGTCTTAACTATAATCACACTAGAACACTTTAAGTCCTTTTCTTATTGCTTCTTCACTCGTTCACGTTCAACTTAAGATTAAATCTCGGCCCACCGTGCGTCTTATTTATACATCCACTCTCCCGGTCTAGAGCACTCCAGAATATTCCCGGCCGATCGTGTACAATTCCAGCCTAATCTAACCAGTCTGCACAGTCCAGTGGCGTAACAATATCATCAGTCTTAGCAAAGACGGACATTTTCTTTTTTAATTATGTAAATATACTTTGTATACTATGTAAATATACTTTGATGAGACTTTACTTCAGGCAAACATTTTGAAATCCTGCATAGATAGTAAAGATCTTATAGAGACTTGAAGTATGGATGCGGCGGATTTTGCAACAAAAATGTGGATATGGCTGGTTTTGAAAAAAAAAAACGAAAAAAGATCAAAAAGCTAGTTTGTGCATGTTTATTGTTTATTATAAGAATGTTATTCTTATTAATCCAAAACGTTGCAAAAAAAATTAGAACATTTGAATACAACAATAGTAACGGAAATCAGTATTCTAAAAAGATAATAGAACAAGGTGAAAATTTACTTAAATATTAGGTTGTTCTGTTTCCTCAAAGGTTTCACAAATGGCAACTTCAGAAAAATCACAGAACAGTTCATTGTCGGTTAGTATATTTTTGTAACATTCTAGGAAATCAATTTCTATTGTATGTATATCTTTAAGCTTATCTTCTTTTATCCTTTTGTCTCGTGGTATCTCCGTCAAATCTATATTTCCAATTTTCTTTCCAAGTTTCATCAAACCTCATATTTTCTTGATTTCCTTTGAATCATTTAGTGGGAAGGAACTTAAAAAAGTGCCACTGAGCAGGAGGCTTTATAACTTTATCAAATGCGGCTTTCCAGTTATATAAACAATCAACTGTGCCTAAATATGTTATAGATGCATATTGTTTTATAATGTTGTGCCATATTTTTCGTATATCGAGCAACCCACGCTTTTTTCACAATAATACTAGTATTTTTCGTTCATTATTGTTTTCAGTTTATATTAATAATTATTTTTCACTTTTTTAGTTTGATGTGCTTTAAAAGCGTGTTTTTTAGTTTTTTTAAACTATATTTATTTATTTTGACCTTCACACCCATCCGGAACATAACGCAGAGTGGAGGCATTAGACAAATCCAATTTTGTTAATAAAAAGTTATAAACACAAGAAGATATTTCATCAGACCCCTTTGAATATTCCTGTTCACCCTATACATAAGAAAATTCATTGTCTTTTAATGGATCTTTGGAACTACCTTTCACAGTGGTAAAGTTATAAGTAAAGTTGTCTTTTGTAATACACTATTGATCAAATAGTGAATTGGAAAAGACTTCTGGCAATTGAAAGATATAGTTACTAGATTAACATTCTTCTCTTTCAAAATATTATAAAATGCAGTATATTTCAGTTTGTGTATTCTCTTTTCGCAAATTAATGTATTTTTAACCGTTTGGTCTTTCTCAGTTTTTAATCTTTCTGCCAACTCAAGACACTTTGAACATACATCCATACGAAGGTACGCCAAAGTCAATGTTGAATCTTGTATTAAATATTTTTCCATAATAAGCACATTTTACTTTTAATGAATCATACCAAGAATTGTTATACATACGATGCATTTTCATAACATTTAAATCACTACTAAGATAGACGTGAATAGTCGTCTTCGAATGGCAATAATGTGACTCGATGCATTGAAATGTTTTAATGAAACTTATAACTGAACGTCTTTTATCGTCATATAATTTGGTGCGACGATCTCCACGAATTTCTTTTGGAAGAACACCAGTAGTAAGAAATCTTTTGGCAACACCCTGTACACGATGCTTTTTTAGGTTATAATTTTCAGAAATGCATCTCGACAGACAGGAACAGTTTTCACATTCACTTTCACAAAATATTTAATAACAGTTGTAGGATTTTCACGAGCACCACTAACAGATCAATGTCTTTTTACTGAGATACTTGAAATACATTTTAAAATAAATCCATCCTGGGCAGTTTTCGTTGTATGTGCATAAAAATTATCATGAAATTTTCGTACTTCGATGTCGGTTAATTCGGAACATCTGTATGCTTTATCTTTTGTCTGATGTTTACATTCAGGTTTCACATGCCCCAAACTCGGCAGATACCTTAACAATACCGATCATTGGCTTATTTTCAAAAGTTAAGAACAATAATTATAATAAGTTAGGTTAAGACTGAACACACACCTGCGGTTTTTTTCCTGATTTCTTTTCCACGTTTTTATTACAAATTTTTTTTCGTGCTTTGTCTGCAGGAGATTCCTCAACACTCTTCTCCATCTTATTACACTATTTCACAACAAACAACACTATTTATTATTAATAAAGGTACTACAAGCAATCAGCTACTACCATGCGAAACAAATACGGCGAATGCGAGCATGCGCAGATGTTAAAAACAAATAATTTGAATGAGGCCGCTATTGAAACAGTAAGGGTAGTGGCACACACAGAACAGAAAAAGAAAGAAAGCCAAGTTAATAGTGGAGGATAGAAGCAGCTGTGACGTTTCTTAGCTTGTAGCGCACCAACCTCGGTGGCAAGAACTAAAAATATGTAGATTAAACAGAGATCTTCCTCTGAGAGTAAGTTATTCATTTATAAGGGCCGGCTTTTCCATTTCCTGTACATTTATTTAATTAATAAATTCCGAGGAAACAATTACTAAAATATTATTAATTACTGTTTCCATGGAATTTATCTACTAAATAAATGCAAGAAGAAAATGGAAAACCAGTCCTTAAATTGTAAATGGCAAAACAACTTAAAAAATGCGTCTTCGCCTTTTAATATGTAATTTCAAAATAAGAGAAGGGAAAATAAACACCATTTTAGTTAATATTATTTATTGCCGAATCACATTGTAACAATTACATTATAATTAATATTGTTATAGCTAGATGACAAATATTCTAACAAATTGAATTAAAATATATTAATAAACTTTAGTCAAACGAACTACCAAAAGACTATTACTTTATCTTAAAACAAGTATCACAATATTAAATATGTAGATATTCTTTTGATATCACTCGGTAAAATTAAAACGGTTGGTAGGCTTTTTTAACATAACTAAATAATTTATCACTACAAACAGTAGCATCAGAAGTCAATAATGAATTTCATAACTCTATCAAGATAAAAACTATCATTTGCTTTGCAGGTATATAAAAAAAGAAAATAATTGATCTAAAGAGAAAAATCAATTCCATAGTAATGACATAAATCATAAAAACAACATTTTTTCTAAGACAGATCAAAAAATAAATATTATATACTTTCTGTAAAAAAAAAGTAATACTCTAAATTATTTCATTACTGCGTGCAGACTAGCTGCACTGTTCTAATGTCAAACAACATAAAATCAAAAATCATAAAATGAATTGAAAATATAACAAAATTAAATTATAAATAAACTTCTTATAGACTGGTTCCTCGGGTATGACTGCTTGCGTAAGATTGTACATGAAACAAAATATATATATATATCGATGCTTAAGAAACAATACCTCATATCTTCATTTTTGCCAGAACTTGATTTAAGATTTTAAATTGATATCCACTCCTAGGTCCAACAGTTTCCAATAGCTTGTATCTCCAAAATTAATACCGATACTTACAACTTAGTTCAATGAATACCTCGTTAGTTTTTCGTTCCCTGTAAAACTGCTAATTTGGAGATACGAGGTATTGTTTCTTGAGCATCAATATGTAGATTAGTCATAATCGGTTAGTCACAGCCAGGTATATACTCAAAGTTTAGTGCAGAATTTAAACAAAAATAAGTCGAAAAATAGTGAAAGAACAAAAAAAATTAAAAATTAAGTAGCTTTACATTTTTTAATTTTTCTGATGCGACACTGATTCTCTTAAAACCTTTTTTTTCTCTCGCAAATATTTATAAATTGTCAATCGGACGCATTTATCAATAATTGTTTGTTGACAGTTACTCTGATTGCAAAACTGAAGAGTTTAAAACAGGAATATCGTAACCTTCCTATGATATCTGAAGCTGTTATAAGCTCAGACATGTTCAATATTTACTATGTAATTTTATAATCTGAAATAAACTAGAAACACAAAATTTTAAATATTAAAGAAATTAGATCAGAAATCGTAGGCAGCAATTAAAAAAAAAAAAAGAAATGCACCATTTTCTGAGAATAATTTTTATGGACAGAAAAAAATTAAATGAGTGCATAAAATATATTGCTTAAGAAATACTTAAAATACCCACAAAAATTTACTAAAAATATATATCTACTATTTAAGACAATATATGACTCGAGACAAATTAATATACCAAGATATGATAGGTACCTACTCTATTAAAAATTAAATGTTGCTAGTTCTTGTTGATTTTCAAACATTAAAATTTTGTTATTACATACCGATCGTAGAATTACATCTTTTCATGGTTGGTTACCTTCCTCTAAAATCGATTCACCCCATTATCACTTTAGCCTGTATCATACTTCCTAAAACAACATAAATATATACTTATAGGATTATAGTAAATATTGTATTTTAAGGTCTAAAATCACTGTAAGGCAACCATCTTTTATGGAATTGAAATTGGTGTAGGTGTCAGACTGTGCTATACCATGCAAGCATACTTAAACAAAAAAAATAAAAAGGTTAAGCACCGAATTTGACTACAAAATAATCCAATTTGCTTATATGCTTACTGATAAACAATAGAATCCCTCATATCACACAGTTGCCTGCAGTTGATTCTGTCTGTCGATAAATTATGTGGAGAAGTGGGTCTTTTCATAATAGTTATTTATATTATAAAGATGACAAGAAAATATTTTTTATTTAAAAACTGAGATAAAATTACGTTATGAAAAAATCAATACCTACATAATGAGAATATTTCTTGATCATATCAGGATGATCACTTTACCCAGTGTGGCAAATATAATATACACAAATCTGTGTTAATTTGTCTGTATAATAATATAAAAATAAATATAATTCAAACATAAGTAATAGTGAATCGACTTGTTTCATATGATAGATATACTAATGGATAAATGTAACTTTGCAACTAGTCACAGGCGAGTTTGTATAAAACATACATTTTAACATAATATATTAACAGTATATTATACATACTACGGATCGATTTTAGAAATATTAAAATATATTATTTTTATCTACATATGTAAATGAAGTTAAATAGAATATTTTATTTATTATGTAAATACATGCAGTTTCTTCATTAAACAAATTATCACATAGTTTCATGTATAAAAAATATTACAACTTACCCCATAAGTACAAATAAAAGACAAATCCAGAATTTATAGAACTTTGAAAACTTCACCGGCTCTGTCATCGAAAGGTTACTGACCTCTATGACCTATAAAATATTTAAGACAATTTCCATTAGAATTCACCATATAAATAAGGAAATTATTTAAGTCAGCGACTACAGTGTATTTTAATCACTAATTTTGCAATAATTAATAATAATAAAACCGAGTCTAAAATTAAAACCTAATGGACGAACTGAAGGTTTTGTGGAATTTAAGACTTTTTTTATATTACATAAATAAAACATCAATAGGTACCATAAAAATATTTTTACTTACGATATAATAAACACTTTATTTAGTATAAACTGAGTTTATACAAATATAAAATTTCACAAATATTTCAAACAAATCTCTTTAAAATGGCTTCTGAATGCACTGTCAAATGTCTAATTTATTATTTTGTGATTGGTTGTGCTATCACATGACCGCCACCTCGTCTGTGATTGGTGCAGCGCTGCCACCGACTGCTGCGTTCCGGATTGTAACCAAAAATTTTCAAGGTTTATTTAACAGGAAAAATTATAATTTGTTGTCTTCTCTAAATTTTTTTTTTAAATAACGTTATTTATTGTCAAAAGTTAACTTATATTCTAATTTTGATACTATTTGTTGTCTATTAAGAAATATATTTAATGCCCCATGAACACACTCCATCTCTGATGTTGCTAGGTCGGTAGAACAAGTCGCATACCCCTGGTGGCACATGTGGGCAACTAATAATTTTAACAATAGGACACATACTCTAACTGTCCAAGAAAAAAATCACGTACTACAAATAATACCTTGGGTGTGGCACAAGGTTCAATCTTTGGCCTATTATTCTTTATACTATTTACAAACGACATTACTGAATATTTTGTCACCTCTGATAGACTAATTCTTTATGTAGGTGACACAAATATCCTATTAATTCAAAGAAATATTGACACGTGCAAAACTGCAACACAGCATCTGCTGAGCTTTCAAAATGGTGTGATGACAATGGCCGTATTTTAAATATCAATAAAACATTGCATTTGCAATTTCTAACAAAACCATAAAACCTGGATTACAGCCTGATAATAAAAACGTGTAACCATGTAACCAATCAATACAAAATACAAACAATATTAAGTTCTTGGGCTTACTGTTAATCAAAAGTTGACTTGGGATATTCATATAAGTAATGTGCGCTCAAAACTTAGCAAGGCATGTTATCTTATACATCTGGAAAAAATTGTTACAGACGCTAGATTAAAAATATTTTACTATGGACTAGTTCAGACTACATTTCAATATGGACTAATTTGCTGGAGTTCCTTGACACATTTAAACAAAGTATTTATTGTACAAAAAAATATATTAAGGCATATGGCTGGCTTCCATCCCTTATCCACCTGTAAACCATTATTTAAATCGCTCCAAATTTTAACACTTCGTCCCTATATACAGGGTGGGGCAATAGTGCGTCGGACTTCATTATCTCGAGTTCTACGATAGTTAGAAATTAAAAAAAAAAATACAAGTAAACTAGATAAAAACGTCTATAACCGGAAATTATTTTCCAATATACAGGCCGAACCAAGACAAAATTACAGGATCAAGTGCCTTTTTTTTTTTAATGGAATGCTATGTATCAGTCAGTACATTTTTTGAAGAATCTATCTAGACTCTATTGATTACTATATTATTATTGACTATTTCCCAACCACTTGGATGTAATGAATTTTTATGTTGAAATAATGTCTTCTGCAGATGCATATTGAAAAAATAACCAAAGTCACAATTATGGGTTTTAAGAAAAACTTATGTGAATACTAGTTACGAGACATCTAATTAATGTTTTTGAATCATTTTTACTTCCAAAAAATGTACAGGGTGGCCAAAAATTATTTTTCAATTAAGAACTTTTTGAATTAAATTATCGCAATTTTTTGTATATTTTACAACGATGTGTTGTAGAAATGAATAACGAAAATTTTTTGTAAGTACTTCCCTACGACCAATTACAACCATTTTCGTTTTATTGAGCAATAAGTACAAAATTCAAGAATAAACTTAAAAAGTAGAGGGTTCTTCAAATAATTCATTAGAAACAATTATAATAAGTGCTCCACATGTTGCCCATTTTGATTGACACATGTCTCTATGTGCTTTTGAAATTAGGTTTCTACTGTTTTTTAAAATTGCTGGTGTGATAGATCTAAAAGCAGTTATTGTCCTTTCCTTCATATTTTGTACTGTTGTCGGTGTGTCTTTATAAACAATTTTCTTCACGTATCCTCATAAAAAGAAATCCATTTTTGTAAGTCTGGGGATCTAGCAGGCCATTTAGTGGGTCCATTTCTTCCAATTCATTGAAGTGGGTAGGTATTACTTAAGTGGTCTCTAACTGCATTTAAATAATGTGGTGGAGCACCATCTTGCTGAAAGCACATACTATTTCGAATCCTTTCAGGAAGAATAACCAATAATTGTGGCAGATAGTTTTACAGAAAATTAAGATAAATAGCGCCAGTCAGTGTACCATCAAAGAAATGTGGCCCTATTACATGTTCTCCAATAATTCCTCCCCAAACGTTTATAGACCATCTGTGCTGGTTATCAACTTGCCTAAAAAAGTGAGGATTTTCCGAAGTATAATAATGGAAACTGTGCCTATTAACAAATCCATTTTTTTGAAAAGTTGCCTCATCAGTGAAAAAACATTACTGAAGAAGGTGACATCTGGAATTTTATCTCTGTCCCAATTACAACACTATAGAAAATCGAAAATCGTCAACTTATTTGTTTTTAACATTCGATCAACAAACTGTTTACTTATTATTACTAATGAGCTCACTTCTGTCTGACTAATATGGAGATTCTCAACCGTTGCTAGCACTACAGAAAACTCATTTTCTTCATTCACAACATGTTTTATTCTTTCCCTTTTTTTTATATTCCACATTTCTAGTTTCCATAAATCTATCGAGAAGGTTTTGGAAGCTGCTAACATCAGGAATCCTTCTTTTAGGATACCTTTACATATAAATTCTATTGGCTGACTCGCCTAAAACAAAAGTCATGTCTACAAGTTCCGCTTTATTAAAATTCATTTTGTAAAACTTGAAATATTTTAAATTTAATGCAAATGATAACTGACGACCGATAAGTGCGATAAATATTCGTTTGTACGAGAGAGTTTATACTAAACTGAGGTTTTATTGCTTGTCCAATAACGAAAACAGCAAAAATATTTACAAAAAAACTATTACAGTAAGGGACCAGTTAAATACTATTTATTCACTTTAATGGATTGAAAGAAATGGTCCTACTAAGTGGCCTCATTTCAAAAGCGCATAAAGACATGTGTCAATCAAAATGGGCAACACGTGGAGCACGTATTACAATTTTTTCTAATGAATTATTTGAAGAAACCTCCATTTTTTAAGTTTATTCTTGAATTTTGTACTTATTACTCAATAAAACGAAAATAATTGCAATTAGCCACACGGAAGTACTTACAAAAAATGTTCATTTTTCATTTCTACATCACGTGGTTGAAAAATATACATGGTGTTCTATTTGAAAAAATTGAGAAAATTCCATCTAAAAAGTTTTTAATTGAAAAATAATTTTTTGCCACATTTTTAGGAAGTAAAAATGATTCAAAAACATTAAATAGATGTCTCGTAACTAGTATTCACAAAGGTTTTTCTTAAAACCCATATTTGTGACTGGTGATTTTTTTCAATATGCATCTGCATTATTTCAACAAAAAAAATTCAATACATTAAAGTGGTTGGGAGATAGTCAATAATAATATAGGAATGAATAGAGTAGAAAGAGGCTTCAAAAAAAGTATTGATATACAATTTACAAAAGAATAAAACATGTACATTGATATACATTCCATTTAATAAAAAGGCACTTGATTCTGTAATTTCGTCTTGGCTCGCCCTGTATATTCGAAAATAATTTCCGGTTATAGACTTTTTATCTACTTTACTAGTTTTTTAATTTCCAGATATCGTAGAGCTCGAGATATCGAGGTCCGACGCACCCTGTATATTGCAACTTATAATGTATATTCGGAAAAATGAGAACGATTTACAAAAAACCACGAAATACATCAATATAATACAAGGAATTGTAACATGATACACCAGTCTTTTTCACAGCTTAATAAAGGTCAAAGTGACCCTACATATTGTCACGTGTTTACTGTCCCCATAAACATGTCAAACCGTAGAATCATTGAATGAAAGACCAGGTAACATGTACTCACTACTTTATTAACTAATTAATAATTAACAACAATAAATTAATTGACTGTCTTAACTATAATCACAATTTTAACACTTACAAGTCTATCTTATTTCATCTTCACTCGTTGAGTTCTAAATTAGCCCCACCGCACAGTGGGCCGGAATTAACTTTTGGTAGGACAAAACCTAAATTTGTAAGAATTAATTTTGGGAAAAATTCCTTTATTAGTATCTACAGAAATGGTCAGTGCATAACGACATTAATATGTAAATTCTTAAAAACAAATAAATTAGGAATAGCGAGCAAGTAAAGAACACTAATAATGCGCGACAATTCTCGGCCATATTCAGAGTAACTGTCGTCAGCGCAGCCCTGAAAGGGTAAATGTCGTAGTAATGGAGGAGCCGCAGGAAAACTAGCAGGCTGGTACCTCGGGGACTGTGCTGGTTAATAAAAAGGCAGATGGCCTTTCCAAAAGACCATGCCTGAAAGACTGCAAGTCTTGCCACCATGAGGAAAAACGGCAAGATGCACTAATAGTGAATAACGTTAAAATTGATGTTCCGGATGATTGGACAAAAGAATCGTTAAGTAAAGCGCAGTTAAACGATAAGGAAACTGGTCCTATTCTGAAATGGTAAGAGGAACCCGACCCGAGTGGAAAGGCATTTCAAATAAATCAGTGGAGCTAGCTTTATGGGCACAATGGGACTCCCTTAGAGTAGAGGATAGACTGCTGAAGAGAGTTTGGGAAAGTTCAGATGGGAACAAAGTTACTTTGAAATTAGTAATCCCCAGGTGTCACATAGCAAAAGTACTTCAGCAAGTGCATAATGGAACGTCTATAGTTATTTATTCGTGGCATCCTATACTGTTTCTTCTCACCTTCTTTGGGTATTAAGCCACTGTCCTATAAATTATTTAAAAAAATTGGAAGTAAATCTTCTGTACAGACGGTGTTAATAACATGTTGAGATCTATATTATCGAAGATTAAACCGATAAATGACGTTCAAGAATCAAAAACTTTTATTTATGGTATTCCATGCGAGTGCGGTAAATTTTATGTAGGTGAGTCATCTAGACCTTCCAATGTACGGCTCGCTGAGCACAAGAATTATGCTAGGAAGGGACAATTTGAAAAATCAAAAATAAGTGAACACGTGTGGAACAGCAACCACATTATTAAGTGGGATTTGGCAAAAGTTTTGAGAAAAGAAAGTAATAATACAAGAAGAAAACTGAAAGAATCCGCCATTATTTTGTTGAATGGTGATAAATGTGTGTCCAATTATTCTGTAGATTTTTGTACGAACTGGTTGTCAATCCAATGAGGTAAGTAGACAAAATATCAATATAACATGTCTCACGTGTCTATGGAAATATATAAACAAAAAACTGTTATGTTTAATATTGCTACAAAAGACAATTTTTTATCAAAGAAATTTTGCCCTAGTTTTGAGAACGGAATCAGAGAGTATTCTAAAACGTCAGCTCTTAATCATCAGCAATATATGACAATTAAGTGTCATTTTTCACATGAAAATTTTTTTTAGGTGTGACATTTTTTGGATAGGAAAAAGCATTTTTTTCAAAAAACAACCTCTTTGATCCTTTTGGCGCAGAGGTTCATATATCAATTTTTTAAAATAATTTATAGGACAGTGACTTAATACTCAAAAGTGAGAAGAAATAGTTAATCTATATAAAACGAAAATAGTGAAGATGTGCTTCTCGCGTGGTCACAGGTTACGCTACTATGGCAAAAGCCGCTATATCAGTGTCGTTCCCATGAGAAGTGCTGACATAATAACCTCTAGAGGATTCAACTATGGCATACAGTGAAATTGAATGTTTGACAGGATCACGTCTTGTCTATTTCCTCATGTCTTTTTTTTTTACTACATTTAATTGATATTGATTTCTTGTAACAAAAATAAGAAATTGTACTAGTAATATGGGATATTTCAATTCCATCAGAAGTTACTTGGGGTTGATTCTCAATTATTTCTTTTTTGATGTCTTGTAGTTCGTCTAAGTTGATGCACTCTAAATGGATGCTCAAATTTTGATATGAGGTGGGATTTCTTTCTTGATCTAATTCTGGGAATGGTATTGGCTGATTTTTTTATGTATAGCTTGTTTTTTTGTAGTTATTTTACATCCTATTGGATATTGATTAAATAGGTTCCAATTTCAGAGTTTTGTCTTGTTTTCATGTTATGGTAACTTGCTTTGCTGGTAAATGTGTCGATGTGTCAATCCATTGTGTTGATTCTTCGAGTTATTTAATTAAGGTCTTGTGTTTGGTTTTTATTTTCATTAGTGTAAAATCTATACAGCCAGGCCCAAGTTACTATACTATTATGTATACTATTCAAACTGCAATAAAATACTAACATGGACCACACCACACTATATACATTAACTACATTTATGAGTTTAATCCAAACCAGAATTTTTTTTTTTTTTTTTTTGTAAAACCAAAGGAGGGACGTGCACATTCTTCTCGCACAGGAGTCTTTTAGAGTCTTTTGTTACACAAACTAGCATAGACTGCCGTAAGGGAATGAGTAAGTCAAAGAGAAAGACATAGTAGGATACGAAACTAATACAATTTTAAACTTTCAGCCCAGAATTTTTTAAATAGTGTAATAATTTCAATGTTATTATTTCATTATTAATAATAAATGTAAGACATTCAGTTACATTTGAATATTTAACTTCAGAATATCTGCATAAAGTTGTTCTTGACCAGATGTGTATTTATCACAACAAGAAAAGAAATAGTCTAGAATCATTATATCTGTAAATATAACAATTACGAATAGACGGTACTAACTAAAATATACATAAATACTTATTTTTGTTTCAAAAGTTTGCTACCATTCACCCAAGTAGAAATAAACGCGTTTTTAAACAAAGTGAGATTGTATAGTTGTGCAGAATAAGATAAACGCGGATAAGCGGGAAAAATTACTAGCGGGCAAAACTATAAGCCAAGTTTACTCTGAATCAAAATTATTAATTTTTAGAGCAGGTCTGTTCAGGAGTGTCCTATATGCACGAGTATAGGATGTGAACGACTGTGCCTTTTAAGAGCGTAGTCTATAACCATATTTAGGTTGACACAAAGTCTGAGTGACACACTGTTAGTCCTGGCGTGATTGCTATGGCAAGGTGACTCAAATCGTTAGCATCAGATGGGGTTAAAACAGTCAGTCCTCAGAGCAATGCAAGGTAACTTAATATTCCTCTAATTTTATTGTTGCCTGGTGGGTTAACCATTACCTGGGCAGAATAATAAGGCCTTTTACTTGAAATTCATTTAAAAGTAAAGTGGCCTTACCTTTGACTTTGGAACAAAATGTTAAATAAAAAAGTCGTTTCAAATTTTATATCCAACTATATCCGAAATTTCGATTGAATATTATTATTTTTTTTAAATTATGAGTTATAACGTATGCTTTTGAAACATATTTTCCCATAAGATACCATTTCATTACCAGGTATTTTATAAATTCAAAATTGTTCATCTGATACCTAGTTCGAATTAGCTAAACAGAAAAGGTGGCAAAAAACTTACTAAAGTTATTTTACTAAAAATTTCCTTATTTCACACATTCCAATATTCAACGGAAATCTTGGATTATGACTGCTATAAAATTTTAAATAATATTTTTATTTAACATTTTGTTGCAAAATTAAAATTTTTTTTTCTAAGTGAAAATCAAGTTTTTTGTAATTTTTGAGCACCCTGTATAAAGAATATAATATTTCTCAACGTGAGTCATATTTTTTAGTAAAGCAAAAACTTTTATCTAGAATAACTTTTTCCTGAAAAGTTGAATATTTGTGCAATTTCACCTTGTGTAAACCCCATCCGCAGACATACTGTATTTGGTAAAAGAAAGAATAATGTTTAAAGAAAAATAAATTATAGTCAGCCAGGGTTAACGTAAAAATAAAGTCACTTAAATATAATGTTAAAAAAAAGCCACTTCATAACACTTTTCGTGAATAATCGTTAAACATTTTTTTATATAGAATTGTTTGCCCAACCAAATACTCATTTTATCAAAATGTTCATTTTTGTCATTCTGAAATGTTCGATTGGAAAGCTTAGAATTCACGTTTTTTGTTTTAGTATTGTGGTTATTTACTTCATAAACTTTATTAGCATAGCTCTTAATACACAACAACAAAATTGTACAAAACTACATACTTAATATTACAAGTATTACAAATACAGAGCCAAATACTTATTTTAAAATTATTCTTTTTGTGTTCCATATAAAGCTTCTTAAAAATACACTCATTCTATATTCCTTTAGCTCATTTGGCAAGTCATTAAACCAAGTAAGTCCTTTTCCTAATGAAGTATTAGACTTGGCGTATTCAATTTTAATATATAAATCATTATTTATTGTAGTCCTTGTTTTATATGAATGTAAATCAATTACGTAGTTTAATTTATTAGTCAGGTAAGTCGGCAACATTTAATTTTTCATTTTAAATACAAATATTAAAGTATTATAAATAATTCTTTGTTCAATATTTATTAAATTCAATATATAGCGTAGTACTGATTGGCGTATATCTATTACAACTTAAAATGGTTCTCATGCTTCTATACTGTACTTTTTTGTAATGCTTGAATTTGATGTTTATTAAGGAACTTAGTATAGTACCACGGTAATCAATGTGTAAGGAAATCATAGACTTATAAATGGTTAATTTAGCAAACATTGAAATTTACTTACCAGCCGAAACAACAGACCAACATTTTTTTGCTATTTTATTTTTATACTCACGATGAACATTGAAATTTAGCTTAGGCAATAATTACTCCTAAATATTTAAATTTGATATTCTCCTCAATAATGACATTGTTTATTTTCATATTAATTTTTATTTTATTTTACTTAATTTGCTTCAAATTATTTTTATATGCAACAATCATCAACTAAGTTTTATTTAGGTTTCAATAAAAGTAGATCTTTATTTACCATTTCAAATGCTCTTTTGAGGTCCAAGAAAAGTACCCCTATCACTAAGTTATCATGAGATTTAAAACACACGGAAGTGCTGTTTCACATGAATGTTTTTTTCCTAAAACCTGATTGTTCACAATAAGGATATCATTCACCTTAATGAATTCTATTAATTGATTTTTTATAACCAATTCTAGCAATTTCTGATGAATTATAAAGAATTTACTGTTCTAAACTCTGAGCAGATATTTGTTATTAATATCAAAAAATGGCGGATTCTGAAAAACAAGAGGAAGATAGTGCTCTGAGAGAAATTACCGAAAATAATGAAATAACTGTGAAATGTAACAAGAATTGTGCAGTGCTAGTGTGTGTTCATTGCTACTTCATTTTCCACAAAAGCTGTGTTGAAAGGGGGAAAAATAAAATAAGCAGAAAATTAGAAAGCCACAAAATAATATGTGTGGAATGTGAAGGTAAAGAATCAAAAGGAGAAAAAGATTTTGTTTTAATTTATTCTGGAAGCATATAAATTTATCAAACCACGGGTTGAAGAACAAACAGTGACAAATAACTTGCTTAAAAAGAAAGTTGAAAAGCTAAACAATGAATTAAAAATTAATAAATCTAATTATAAATCCCTAGAAAGTAAACAAAATGATCTATGAAAAAAAGGAAACAAAAAACATAGTGAATCTGATAAGCACTTAAAAACTATGAACCAGAATAAAAATATGACTACAGCTGATATTGTAAAAAAAGTGTAGAGAATGAGGGAAATTCAAATTTGAAAACATTGGCATCCCATCAACAGGGAATAATGAGTTCATTTTTAAATATAAATAATATCATCACAAATCAGGAGCAAACTGAAAAATGTACAGAGGAAGTTAAAACGAACAGAACCAATCAAAATGATGAATTTAAAACAGTGACTTATAAACATAAAAAACCATTTAGAAAACTCTAATAACATATGTCATGGAACTTGGAAAAATTGTGAAGATACAAGTGGCTTCTGTGGAGTAGGAAAAAAGCTATGGCTCTATGTGTACAGGGTCCCAAGGCATGTATCCGAAAATGATATTACTAGTTATATATCCAAAAAACCGTCTTTTAAAAACTAAAAGTAGATATCAAAGAATTACCAACTAATGTGAATCAAAATAAAGTATTTTTAGTAACTGTGCCATTTGAGAAGAAGTGTATCAGCCCGAATTCTGGCCTAAAGGAACAGCTGTAAAACGTTTTGATTTTAATAAGCAAAGACGTTACAACCAAAACAATTCTTTCTTAGAGAACGGCCTACTGCTAATAATATTAGCCTAGAAACTAATACTCATATGTTCAAATATGATAAAATCAAAAAAACTATACAATAATCAAGTGCACAACCTAATCAGAATAATGAAATATTGTCCAGTGAAGTTAACACACAATTGGATCTCCGAGTGTATCACTTAAATGTGAGAAGCATACAAAACAAAATAGATGATCTTAACTTACTTCTTAAAATTTTGGGGACTTTCCAAAAGTATTATGTCTATCGGAAACCTAGTGTACTGATGACGAAATCAAATATGTAAACTTAAATAATTATGTATTAGGTGATTCCTTTTGCTGAAGCACCATGAAAGGTGAAGGAGTCGCCATATTTGTTAAGCAAAATATTAATTTTGTAAATATTGTACTATTGCCCAAACTGAAACAATATTTGAATATGCTTTAACCAAATTATCTTTTACTAATAAAAAATTTTAATAGGCTGTTTCTATAGATCACCATTAAGCAACCTTATATATTTTATTGATAATATTGAACTCGTAGGAAATAATTGTAAGCCTAATATTCCTACATTCTTCTGTGGTGATTTTAATATCAATTTTGATAATCAGTTTCCTGATGATGGTAGCAATTATTTATGTAATATTTTGGAAACTTACGGTTTGCACAAATGTATTTATGACTATATATACTAGAATATCAAAGGAGCCAAAAACTATTATTGATAACATTTTTCAAATGTTGACAAAAACATACTCAATTCTGCAGTTATTCGTACTGATCTATCAGATCATTACATGCAAGCTGTAAACTTCCAACTTAATAACGTTGATGTAGTAGAAATGTGTAGTACTTACAGTTACTTTAGGTCATTCAAAAATGATAATAATATACAATATTTTAAATACCTGTTATCTTTAGAAAATTGGTCATTTTTGGTTACCAATGACAGTTGTGAGATCAAATTCAATAATTTCTTAACACATTTACTCAAAAATTAGACTCGGCTTTTCCATTGGAATTGGGGAAAATAAAAAACTTCTAAAAATAAAAACCCTTGAATTTCAGAGGATTTAATTAATGAAGGAATCTTTCTCAGAGATATCTACAATTTATACAAAACCACTTTCGATGATGTAATAATTGAAACATACAAAATATTAAAGAGAAATCACCGCAACCATATTAAATATGCCAAAAAAGACGTACCATGATATAATGTTGAATTCTAAAAATAAATGTAGAACAGCTTGGAATATTATTAATAACAATGACTCCTCTAAAACAAAAAACTTACCATCATTTTTTATAGATACGGAAGGTAATAATATAACTGATTTCAAATGTGCTGTTGAAAACTTAAATTTTTTATAAATTCGATAAATTCATGGTTGTTTCAAACAATTCTAAAGACATACAATTTAATAATAATTCACTCTTCTTAACACCAGTCACAGATGATGAAGTTAGGGACATCATTAGTTCTATAGCCACCAAGGATTCGGCCGGTTTCGATCATGTCTCTAGTTCGATATTACTCAGTGTAATTGATTACATATATGGTCCACTAAGTGTACTAATCAATATTCCCTTTTGTGAAGGAACATTTCCTAGTGTTCTCAAAAAAAGCGATAGTAGTACCAATCCATAAAAAAATTGATAAATCTCATTTCTAATTAAATCCTTCCAACCATTCAAACTGCCAGGGAGAGGATGGAGTTTTTCCAGCTCTACTACAAAACAGACTGGAAATATTGCTCCCATTCCTCATTAAATTAATCAGAGCTAGTCTAGTATGGAACTATATAAATGAGGAACCAAGCCCTAAATCGCTTAGACCAATTAGCCTGACATCTTTTCTGTTGAAAGGCCTGGAGAAGGTGCTGGACGGATACATCATGGGGAACATCCTGAACCATCACCCCCTCAATACCCATCAGTATGCCTGTCAGACAGGAAAATCAACAGAACTAGCACTCAACAACCTAGTCGAGAAGATCACCCAATCCTTTCAAATGAAGGAAATTGCGGTGGGAGCTTTTCTCAACATTGAAGGGGCATTTAACAATGCACTGCCCGAATCCTTATATGCAGCAATAGCCACCAGAGGAGTTGAGCCAACTATAGGCGACTGGATTCGTGCTATGCTATCAAATAGAACTATAACGACGCCTCCACAGGGAGAAGCAGTCAGTTTTAGAGCCATGGGGATACCAGGGTGGGGTCCTTTCCCCCCCTTTTGTGGTCACTTCTTGTAGATGACTTACTGGCTATTCTCACACTGTGGGAGGTTGAGGTTCTAGCATATGCAGATGATCTAGTCATACTAGTCAGAGGAAACTCTGAAGGAGTAATATCTAATACCCTTCAAGAGACACTGGATGCAGTCGGTAACTGATGTGATAGGTAACAGATGTCTGTGAACCCTCAAAAAACAGTAATAGTACCATTCACCGGAAAAGGATGCTGGAGGACTTAAGACCACCCTCCTTAATGCGTGAAACTATTACATTTGCGGAGGAGGTGAAATATCTAGGAATCACTATAGATAAATCACTTAATTGGAACTCCCATCTGGAAAAGGTAATCTACAAAGCAAAACTGTCCTTATGGATATGTCATCGTATTTGTGGTAAATCTTGAGGAATGGGTCCCCAACAAATTTACAGGACCTATGTCACGGTCATCAGACCAATGATAACATATGGATACATCGTTTGGTGGCCGAAAGAATCACAACGGACGGTCAAAGCCAAACTTTCTGGATTACAGATATTAGCATACTTGACCGTGATGGGGGCAATTAGCACCACACGATCAGCTGCAATGTAAATCCTCCTGGACTTACCCCTCTTCATATATATTTGGAGAGAGAGGCCAGGTGGGCAACATATAGACTGCAACAAGCGGTCATTAATATGCTGCAGACTAGTATCATGGAGCGGAACAGGTTACTGGATGACAGAGAGTCACATCATCCTGGGAATGCCCTCGGATACTATGCCTACCATGACCAACTACGAGCTGACCTTCAACATCCTTTTTCCAAAAGAGATGAGTGGGATCGGAATAAAACCAACCTACTGAGGGCAGACAGTTGCTGGTTTACAGACAGCTCCAAAACTCCTGAGGGAACAGGAGCCGGTGTACATAGCTATAAGCCAAGGGTGAGGATATCCTCAAACCTAGGTACTAGTGCAACTATTTTTCAGGCCGAGGTTCATACCATTGAACTGTGTGTACGAAGGCTGGAATATATGCATCTTACACGCAGATCAATTAAAATTTTTTCAGATAGTCAAGCAGCTATAAAAGCTCTTGGCTTCTACTGCTGTAACTCCAAAACGGTATGGAACCGTCAGAAGGCTCTAAATCATTTGAGCAAAAACAACGAAGTCACTTGGTCTGGATACCTGGCCACTCTGGTATGGAAGGTAACGAAATAGCCGAATCCTTGGCCAGAGAAGGAGCAAGATCACAAATCATCGGACCGGAACCAATACTTATCATATCTTCAAGTACTGCTGAGATGGTTATCTCAACCTGGGCTGAGAGGAAAACTCTCCAGTATTGGCAAGATTTACCAGAATTAGTTCTTTCTAAGGCGTTGATAAAATACCCCTTGAAATCAAGAACTACGAAACAGGATAAACCTGAAAACTCTAACAGGGTACTGCCGACTAAACTATCATCTGCATAAACTCGGCCTAGCGGAAAATGCTGAGTGCCGTCTGTGCTTGGAGGATGATGAGAAGGCAGACCACGTCTTATGCACCTGTTCCGCTGTGGAGAGGATCCGATTTTCAATATTTGGCAAATGGCAACTGCTGGCAGAGGATCTGGACACATTCTCACCCAATAAAGTTATCAGTTTCATTAAGAGACAGCTTATTGGGTGAAATATAATTAGGAGTGAGCCACAATTGGCCTGCTAATGGCCACAGTGGAGGGTCCACAAGGACCCACTCATAATAACCTAACCTAACCTATTTCTAATTAATAGAGGGGTGGTACTTCTGTCAATCTTCTCCAAAATTTACGAAAAAATCTATTACCCAAGATTATCAAATTTTTTTATTGTTGAAAATTTACTTACAAATAAACAGTTTGGCTTTAGAAAAGGTCTATCAACACAAGATGCAGTATTAGCACTATGATTTTGTACTAAATAGCTTTCAATTAAAAGAAAATATAACCAGCGTATTCTTTGATTTAAGTCGTGCGTTTGATACGGTAAACTATAATTTGTTGGTGGACAAGCTTTACAAATATGGACTAAGAGGTCCCCCTCTAAACTGAATTAAATCATACTTAAAAGACGGGTTACAAGAAGTTCAGTTAAAGTATGAAGGTAAAATATTTCTATCATCTCCTTGTCTTTCCCACACTGGTGTTGGGTCCTCTATAATATTTATAAACTACATAGTTAAGGCTGACATGATTAATGGGTCCTGCATTATAATATTTGCAGATGATACCACAGCATCTGTTTCCGCTAATATTTTTTTCGCTATTAGTACTCAAGTAAATTGAACTATATCTTCTATTCAAAACTATTGCGTTGATAATGGGTCTGCACTTAATAACTTAAAAACAGATTCCCTTTTATTTTCACCTAAAACTTAATGAAAGCTTGCTCGTTAGAATTGACAGGCGGAGTATAAAACAAAGTGATTCTGTTACATTCTTAGGACCACATTTATTCACATCTAACTTGGAGAAGACACATTGATTTCTTAATAAATAAACTTAAGGTCACTTGTTTTTGAATATGGCAATTAAGAAACTATGTTAGTTTAAATATTCTCAAACAGTATTATTTTGGATATGTTCAGTCAAAGTTGAATTATTGTATAATCTGTTGGGGTAACAGCAATAGGATAAATCAACTATTTATTCTGCAAAAGAAAATAATACGAACTGTGTTATTTAAAGACTTACGTTGATCTGCAGGAGCCTATTCTCTGAACTAGGTATTTTAACGGTTTCTTGTTTATACATATATTTTAAACTGTGTTTGTTATCTAAAGTGTAATGCACATAAGTTTGTGAGTAATAGAACTGAGATTAATAATTATTTCCTAAGGCCAACATATAATGTTGATACACCCCATCATAGACTGTCACTGGTGGCTAATGGGCCTATAATAATTATTAAATTATTTAATAAATTACCTTTCTCAAACTTTTGAATAATAAAAAAACTATTTAAATCAAGAGAGAAAATTATGCTTTTAAAATATAACTTTTACTCCGTTTCTGAATATCTGGAATGCGTCAGTGTGGAGGAGTAAGTGTTAAATATTTTGTTTAATTATTTATTATTTTAAATTGTGCATCTTTATTATTTTTAAATTTTTAAATTCTTGTTTGTACTTTTAATTAACAATGATGTTGTTTCCTGATTTATCACTATCAGTTTCATATTATGTAAAAATTCTTGTTCTGACTATATTCTATGCTACCTTGTAAGTCTTATGAAAATAAAGTATTATTATTATTTCTGCTGGTATAATTGTCGACAACCTCCATACATTTGGGAAAATCCCCTTTTCCAAGTGACATTAGTGACATCAACAAGTCTATTACCAATAACTAAATGCATTTCTAATTATTTTAAGTGTAATACCATCTCTATCTATCATACATATCTTTTTTTATAGATCTAATGATGCTTGATAACCTTTAGAAATAAATTTTCTCAAAATGGTCAAATTTGGCTTTTATCTGTCATATGATTTAACACAAATTTATTCCTTTATTTGTTTTACATCCTGAATGTGACATTGTCTAACACCCAAGTACGAATAAGTTTCTCCAGCATGCAGATGTCGCAGGATGCCTACATCCCCGAACTGCGCATCAAAATTACCCACATCATCATTTCGTAAGGTGGATGACTGCTCATTTTTCCAACCTAAATTCCACACCAATTGCCCACATGTACTCTTCGACCCCCTCAGAGCTTTTTGTAGTTCACGCTCTCTGGAGGCAAAAAGTTTAAGGCCATTCATGTAAAATAGATGGGCGACCTTATGCCTCCGGTTGCTGAGTGGCCCACCTTGATATTCACGGGTTTGGACCGGAACTCAACGATAACGACAGCAGTGCGATGCAGAAGAGAGGACTTATGGAATTACCTTGAAGACTCCTCTCCTAAATGCCATCTGCTTTGTTATGACTCGCTAAGCACCTGATGTTATGGTGAAGCGAATCCTCCAGGATGGCTGCAGCTGTTTTATGTATCTCATTTGTAGTGCTAGTACTGCAAGAGATTCGAGCAAATGTAACAATAACTAATGTGATGCCATATGGTAATTAGATTGATAGGTTCCGCTTGTATTCAAGACGTCTGTGGCAGAAGACCTCAAAAGTGTGCGGTGCTGGGAGTGTCGCGATTGAATGAACGTATTGTTTCGTAGATTCCCTTCCAGAAGGTTTCGACATCCTGTACAGTCGGCGGATTGTCGACAACACACTATAGCTCTTGAAAGAGACGGGAAAGGTTTGTACGGGATAATGTGTACTCCTACCCACCTTTTCAATAATAGTCATAAGTGTTCGAATCCTATTTAAGCAGTGTTGCTTGATGGTATACAACATTGTCAGATTTAGAGTGTGGTGTTGGCATCTTAGTCTGACTGTTATATGCGTGGATTCAAGAAGCGTGCTGTCTGGCAGATTGTAATTTGCCTTCGATCTTTTATATACGCTTAGTTTTCTCGACGCCGCTTGACAGTTACTGTTAGAACAATTAACAGAAGAAAATTTATTTGACGTTTCTTCAATATTTTACATTGAAAATTTACCATATTAATTTGCCACCATATTTTTGAAACACTGATAAGAAAGCAGACGTTTTTTATGTTACCAATAAGTTTGTAATAAACTATACAGAGTACTACTGTGCTTATACAAAACTCTACCAAAAGCAAGTGTTCTATTTCAACTATAACATGCGAAAATAAGGATATTTAAAGAGTGACCAGAGTAATAAAATACTTTATATTTATATAATTTAAAATATTTCACTCCTTCATTAATGAATTAACGTGATTAAAAATATTTAATATGTGTGAATGCAAAAAACATCTGTCTTATTTTTCAAGGCGGTCATTAACCAAATAAAAATATATGTTACCACAATAATATTCTAATAGCTTTTATAATAACCTCTAATTTTAATATTTTAAATAAAATTTTTTATACTGAAAATGAAATCTGGAGAAAATACGATTTTTCCAAAAATGCTTAATTTGTTTTCATTTTATAATAGTTTGATCAAATTAATATTTTAATATATTTATGTTTACTTTCAAATTTCTTAAAATTCACTTAAATTTAGGCATCGAGTCATATTTACTATTATGACATGACTAATTTTTAATTTATATTACAGGCCCACCACCTGTTTCAAAAGATGTTATTGATGCTCTACCGATAGTTGAGGTAACTGAGGAACAAGTTAAAGCAAAATTGCAATGTTCAGTGTGTTGGGAAGATTTCCAGTTAAGAGAAGATGTTCGCCAATTACCGTGCCTGCATATTTATCATGAACCATGCATAAGGCCATGGCTAGAATTGCATGGAACTTGCCCTATCTGTAGACAAAATTTAGTAAATAACGAACAATCAAATAGTGACAATAATCAGGACTCGGGTGGTGCTTCTAGTGGAGGTAAATTTTAGAAAATGTTCTTTTTATTAGTAAATAATTTTAAAATATTTTATGTCGTAGTTATCAATAAATTTAATTAAAAATAATTACAATTTAAATTTGTATTAAAAAAGTAAAAAGAATGCGTATAAGAACAGATTTCACACACACAGATGTCACACAATACACAGGGTGTCCTATAAATCATTTTCTAAACTGAAAGGAGTGATAGACATTCTTTTAGTCCGTCCTTCACTGCTCATTGAGTTGCGCTTGACCTAATTTAAATAAATTGTATAGTAAGCTGTTACAGGTCATTTTTTCCCTAAATATGTATAAATTCAGTTTAAGTACAGCCCATTATCATGTTAAGAGTATGTTTGCTGGGAGATAATAGCTATAAAGGTAGCTTTCTTATTAATATGCAAATTAATTTATAGTATAATGATAAAAGGGAGAACACCCATAGACTGTGATCCGTGATAGTCTTCCTAGTTTTTTATTAAGAAAACAAAAATAGAGATGTTAGGAGTTTTTGGATGTGTAGCAGTGGCGGCTGGTGAAATTTAGGCTGTTATATTTTAGCATTGGAGCATGGGACCCAAGCGATACTTTAAGGCATAACTATCAAGACTAAATGAAGAAGTTTTGCAGAAAAAAATTGCAGTTGAAATATGCGACAAAAAATTGGTTATTTTTTAACGATTTGTAAAATATTTTCCTAACCATTTTTTTCCAGAATCAGTTGGAAAATATAACAGATTTCAAATTTCATAAAAAAATATTGGTTTTCTATAAAGTTATACAGTTTTGAAATTTGATTTTAGATTCATTTTTCACAATGCAAATTCAAAAAGGTGCAACTTTGTAAAAAATCAATATTTTTTTATGAAATTTGAAATCTGTCATATTTTCCACTTGATTCGGAAAAAAAAATGTTTCGCAAATATTTTACAAATCGTTTAAAAAATAACTCGGGAGGCTCACAATTTTTCACAACTTTTTTTCGCAAATTTCAATCGCAATTTTTTTTCTGCAAAACTTCTTCATTTAGTCTTGATAGTTGAAAACTTAAAGTATCTCTTGGTTCCCATGCTCTAATATTAAGATATGACATAGCCTAAATTTTACCAGCCGCCACTGATGTGTAGTAAACAAATACGATGGTAGCTTTCTGAAGGTCATAAAAAATATGCTTTGTATAATTACCTCTATGGAACTTAGTCATGGGAAAAATAGTCATGGATAATAGTGTGATTTTTATGTATTTGTTTGTACTTCCTTTGTCCATAACCTTCCGGTTTTATTAGACAAATACCATTAATTATATGATTCATGTTTCAATAATGCTTTAATTTCATAACATTTAATATAATCTCGCAGTAAATATAAAATAAATCAGGTATAGTCCTCCAAACGGTAATTGAAATATAAAAAAATCACATTAAAAACTGTGTAATTGTAAATAAAGATATACCGAAGGGTCGGCATCCTTTGTTATCGTTTGATTATCTGGTATCACCCGAAGCAGTTATTTGACTATAAAGCCTGGCCAATCATTATTTGTGTTTACGCAGATTTTATGTGATCTTTAATATTTCAATTGCCTTTTGGAAGACTATACTCACCTTCAATTGAAATGAATGAATAGAATGGAAATAAACAGGAATTATACAATGTGCATACTAAATAACCTAAAAATAGCAAATACACTGCACTACTTCACTTAATTTCCAACTAAATGAAAATAAGGGAAACTAATACTGGTATTCATAATTGGCCGCCAGTAGGAGATCGCCCACTGGCGAGAGGCCGTGCTGAAATGTCCAGTGAGTTGCTTCTCAGACCCAAGGGCGGATCTAGGATTTTTCTGAGGGGGGGGGGCGATAATTTTCAAAAAAAAAAAATTAATATAGAAAGTATATTTTATAGTGAAACTCATATATACTGTTACGTGTTTGCTATCCACACAAACACCTATACTCGTAGATTCGTTGATTGAAAGTCCAGGTAACACTTACTCACTACTTTATTTACTAATTAACAATTAACAACAATAGATTAGTAACTGACTTAATTATAATCACAATTGAACACTTATAACTTATGTCTTTTTCGTATTTCTTCTTTACTCGCTCGCGTTTCACTTAAGATTAAGCCTCGGCCCACCGTGCGTCTTATTTATACATCCATATACCCGGTCTAGAGCACTCCAGAATATTCCCGGCCGTTCTTATACAATTCCAGTCTCATCTAACCAGTCTACACAGTCCAGTGGCGTAACAATACTGTAAAACTATATTAATATAGTAAGGAAGTTAACATACAAAAAAATGTCTGAATACAAAAGCATAAACTTAGGAAAATAAACAAAATTATTAAATCAGCAATAATCAGTTAATGATAGTTAAGTTAGGTCTATAAAATAAAAACTAAAAACACAATAATAGTAAAGTTATAAAGTAAATTCTAATCTTCTAGACTCCTTAGCAAATCTATCAATCACCCTTTCAATTTTAATGTCAATGTCCCTATGTATATGTAACAGGGCCAATCCTTCTAAACGATCCTGTTTCATATGAGAACGCATCCAACTTTTGACTCTTCGTAAAGAAGAAAAGCTTCTTTCGGTAGTAGTCACTGATATTGGCAGAATTACTAAAATTTTTAAATATTTTGTGATTGTAGGATAAAAGTTTTGATCTATGCTTACGAGTGTTTCGATAGCAGTTTCAATTTGGCAAGATGTGTTTTTATTTATAGTTTTTTGATGAATTTGTACTTCACCCAACAATTTCGCGCTCTCACTTTCGACATTCTCAATTAATCCTGAAAACAGGTAACATATTAAGGTCATCTTTTCTTTAAGACTATTATAGTCCGTCAAAAGCACTAAATTTTTGGGAATTAATTCATTAAGTGAAAAACATTTTAACGTTTTGTCCGAAAATCTTTCGGTTAAATCTGATATGATGTAGTCCAAAACAGGAATAAAAATCACTTTTCTCCAATAATCTACTGCATTTGAAGCTGGAGTATTGACCAGCTGGGTTTGTCTAGATGCTAAGCGGGTAACTTTTAATTCTACAGCAAGGGCTTCTAAGGTGTTGGAAGCACTCTGGATTATTGACGCGAATTGATTTTCTGAATGTGTTCTTTTTTGTTTTAAAACGTCAATAACATTTGTTACATATGAAGCAGCATTATCCAATTCAATATTTTTTTCCCTGAAGAAACTTACTTAACGGCAAGGTCACATTAAAAATTTCAGAAAGCACATGCACTGTCAAGATGAACTGACAGTCGCATATTGCTTTTGAAAGTATATGGGCCTTACTTGATGAATTTCCTTCACTCCATTCCGAAATTTCATCTAGCGCATTACATATTTTCAAAAAATCCTTTTTAGACTGTATAGAGTCATGCCTCTCAATCCACCTGGTTTCACATGGACTATTCAAACTGTTTTTTAAATATTTTTTTAGAACAAAGCGCCTCTTTGCTGATGCCACAACTTCTTGGATAATACCCATCGCGTTTTTAACACATTTTACATTCATAGTTTTGGAAATAGATAGATTAAGTCTGTGATTAAAACATGAACTTAAAACTGCATTTACGGCAGTCTTCTGAATTTTGCAAACAGCTCCCCGAACAGCTGAAACGTTTACACTACAGCCGTCATACCCAACACCAACACAATTTTTTAGATCAAGACCTAGCTTCTGAAGTTTTCTTATAACATTTGTGCCTAAAGTTTTTCCATCGATTGTAGGTTCTATTGGGCTTTCAACATCCTCGTAGTTATCTAAATGAAGATCTGTAAACCCAACAAAATCTTCTCTGACTGCACCATTAAAAAAATAGCGTATGGAAACACTGAGTTGAGAGTGGTGTGACACGTCTGTTGTTTCATCGAAAAGAACGCTATAATATTGGCTTTCGTTAACCCGATTAATGATAGTGTTTAAAATTTCCTCTCCACAGCATTTAATTAGAGAATTACACGTAGTCTTACTAATATAGGTGGCGTTCGACTTAGCATTTTTCAGGTGATTTTCAAGATCTTTGTCACCACTATCCACCCGAAATCGAAGAAGTGCCTTAAATTTACCATCGTTGAGATTTGTTAAACTTAAATCTCCGTCACTGTCCAGTTCAAAAATGAATGTATCATCCCTGTGTCCACGTAGTGGTATATTTTGTCTGCCATGTAAAATTATTGTTTTGATTATAGGTGACAGTCTCTTTCGATTTTCTTCTATTTGATTTTTTCTTTCTTTATCCAACATATTACCCACTTCCAATTTTTTGTTTTTAAAGGTCGCTATGAATAATTTAGCTAAAATAAATAATTCATCAAAATATTTTGAGAAAAAAAAAGAAAAATTTCTTATTACCTTTTTCTTCCGCTCGGATATGGTAGAAATTGGATTGGTGTTTGATTAAGTCACCATCTTTGCCAGTAAGTTTTGCATATGATTGAAGAGGGCGTGTAATAAATCTTTGAGGTTGAATAGTTCTTTTATCCTCCAACCTTAGATTCAGACATAAATATGACACATGATTTGCAAAAAAGTCCCTGACTTTTCTCTGAAAACGCCAGCCAAGAAAATCTGGACAACATTTCGTGGCTGATCTTCCGTTTCTCTTCTTTGCCCTTTTTAATGTGCAAGGAATGTGGAAAAACAATCCTTGGGGGGTCTCCAATGAGTAACTAGTGTAATGACCTTACTTATTAGTTCTATTTTAACTCAGTCCGTAGCATGGAATCATAACACATAGATAGTTATTTTAATATTGTTTATTATAAACCAATCTTAACAATGTTACCCTTTTGGGGGTTAAAAGCTAAGTCTCCTGTCTTACAATTAAAAATACCAAACCTTAAATAAAATATGCTTATTCTTAACAATTAATGTCTATGCAATAATAAATATACAAACCATAACAAAGTTCTTAAATCAATGCACTTGAAGTAGGACACCTAATAAAACTAACTAATCTACAGGGTGTTTATATTTTAACCATTACACTAGCAATTCATACTTCGTAAAGTCGTCTAAATTAGGAATTTTTTTATTTGTCTCAGTCTCGATATAATTGCCAATATCGAATTTAAAATCAGGCAAATATTCAATTTTATTTTTTGGCGAACAAGCCGGTGCCGGTGCCGCCGGTGTACATGTAGTTGGAGAATTATCTGAATTTTCGACACTTATCAACGCCTTCTTCGTCGCCTTTTTTTACTTGCCTCCTAAAATAATTTAAAATGTAGAAACTAAAACTAGTTATAAATTATAATATAACAACTAGAAAGAGCACGAGCACGACATGGGACATGACATTTGTTTATACCCTAGCGATCAACCAGTAAGTAGCATGCATCATGTATTATGTATTATGTTGTACCTATCATCGTATCATCGTAATTACTTTCATTCATATTTCTTTACATTTTTACCAATTTTACTACCTTACTACCAGCACCTCCATCATCAGATTTCATACGTTTTAGAAAATTACTAGATAGAACTTTGTTATTAATTCCAGTGGGGTTACCATAGTGGTATCAAATAACTAACTTGGTTAAAGATAATTAATTAGACTTCCTTATGTTTTATTTAGTCCAAAGTAAAGGTTGAGTCTGCCACCCAAACGCGTGCATCATTATTAAGATGCCTTCTACAGTAGTGTTCTTTAAATATGTATGCTTCTCGGTGAATATCGTTCTATATCCAGAGATGTAATATTTGCATTCACATATTATGTGTAGCAGTATTACTGCTGGAGATCACGTAGAATTTCCTTTATTTAGGCACTACTTAATGTGGTATAGTTGCGCAAAATTTTTATTTAATGAGATTAAATTTTGTTGCAGCTTGAACACCGGGAGTATCCATTAAATTTTGTAGTGCCATATTTACGTTATTAAACGATGGTAAAGAGGCAGAACTATCTTACAATTGGTTAATTGCATTTGGTAATATACTGCAGTCCTCTTGTATAGTGGGTAAATCTGCTTTGACTTGTGGGTTTTCAAACTGCTGTTGACTTTCCTTGATAGCTTTGAATTCCTTTGGCACGAATTTGAAAACTACAGATTTAACTGCGTCAAAATGTTTTATTATAATAAAAAGAAGTTTCCAGCCATGTTCCCCGTCATGTTAATATTGGCTGTGAAATTCTTTAATCTGTTGTGAAGGCTACAGTTACGAATAATATCTGCCACATGGTGAAAGGCATGAAGTAGATAAGTTATATGCAATAAATTAGCACAAGATTTTTTAAGTGATGTAGCTACTTTAATTATATACGCAACCCCATCTTTCACTAACATTAAAATATTATATATGTAAAATTTATTAACATTACTAGCTGTTGTATTGCTTTATTTTCTTTTTGTAATCTTTTATTTGCAATTAAATATGGCATCGTTACCTGATTCAGTGTTAAAATGCATACTAAAACATTTCCCACTTTGTTGTTTTTTGTATCTACTTTCATCAACAGATTCATAGTTTTTTATTATTTTAGTCCGATCATATGTTATTCTCAATTTCTTCTTTTACATGAAGAACATCATGTTATAGTCTTTCCCTC
Source organism: Rhamnusium bicolor (assembly GCA_029963845.1). Classification (NCBI taxonomy): domain Eukaryota; kingdom Metazoa; phylum Arthropoda; class Insecta; order Coleoptera; family Cerambycidae; genus Rhamnusium; species Rhamnusium bicolor. The sequence continues at coordinate 151,872 of JANEYF010003428.1, read as the reverse complement.
GTAGATAGTGGTCATTTAGGTACAACTGCTGCAACATAAAAGTTTCCAATCTAAAACTAAAAAAAATAATTTTTTTCGCAGTTTGGCTGCTGGGCTATATATGTTTACTTGAATGAATGCAAGGCTTATGCGGTCGGAAGTAATTTATTGCCTATCTTTAAATTTTATTTGTTACAAAAGAGAGAAAGGAGGATACATATTCTCTTTCAAATCACTAATTACCTGGAAACCTTTATGTTGCGGCAACTGTACATATAGTTAAATCAACCTAAATCAAGGGGGTGTTTAACCCTAAATAAAATTCAAAACGTAACCGCACTTGGTTTATTTATCTTAATTACACGTTTAGCTATCGCCATCGACATACTTTTACCGACTGCCGCTCCGCTCTCGCGCTGCTTTACTTGGGAACCACCTGACCCGGTTATCCTGTAGCGAACACATCATGGCCTTGGCCATTATAAAGAGCCATAACGGGAGTCCGCTAACACGTTTTATTTATTTAAATAACACACAAGGTGGTATTGCCACCTCTTTTATGCATAGTGGGGTTGCCACTATCCTTTTTATTTTTTTTAAATCGGCAGATTTTGTGGCAAAAACCACAAGTGATTTTCCCACTTAAAATTTATCGTATTAATTTTTTTCAAATTCCCAGCTTTGTTTTTCTTGACAATTCCGACTTATGTGCCCTAGTTTATGACAAGCAAAACAGAGTTTCGCATCTTTCTTACTTCAAATGAGTAAACCCTTTTTTTTAACAGTTGCTAGATTCAGGTTTGTATATTTCGAAGTTATTAAGCAAAACCAATAAGTCAGCAATAAAACTTACATTACTACTAAAAGCAGCATTTTTTACCTGAACGGCATCTATGTCACCGATTACAAGCTCTAACAAGCTGATCATCAGACAAATTAAAATGCAGATTTAATTAGAGACACTTTCATACTCGTATTAATCAGCTCAATCACTGGTATACAGGCATACAATGATAATTAGAGTTACAAGCTTATTATTACAGTACTTACGATAACTTCTGATTTGTTTATTTTGCATTTGTGGGCCAAAACACAGCTGTTCGTGTGCTGCACCTACCTTTCTTACACACGAGACAGCGCTCGTTTGGAAGGACTTTTAGAATAGTGTATGGTTCTTTATATTTCTGTTTTAATTTTCCTCCACTCGCTAATTTTGGAACCTCTACAAGCTTATTATTACAGTACTTACGATAACTTCTGATTTGTTTATTTTGCATATGTGGGCTAAAACACAGCTGTTCGTGTGCTGCGCCTACCTTTCTTACACACCAGACAGCGCTCGTTTGGAAGGACTTTTAGAATAGTGTAACGTCCTTTATATTTCTGTTTTAATTTTCCTCCATTCGCTAATTTTGGAATCTTTACAGCAACTAAATCTCCACCTGTAAATAATTTACTGTGTAACGGGACATCAAATTGCTTAACTCGCTTATTTTCGATGATGTATGTTGTCTGAATTTGTGCTTGAACAACGGCCTCGTCTGGGTCAACAGACAGTCGTCGCTACATCTGCTAAAAACTACTGTTACTGGTAATCTCGAATTTCTCTCAAAGGTAATGTTAATGTTGTTTTCACTATAATTTATGAGTATGAGTATTTTAGTTGCTGGTTCTCGGCTATCGACATACTTTTACTGACTGCCGCTCTGCTCTCGCGCATGCTCTACATGGGAACCACCTGACTCGGCTGACACGTCATAGCCTTGGCCATTATGAGGAACCAAAAGGGAGTCCGCTAACATATATTTTCCAAAATAATCGAAAATGTTCGTTGTAAAGTACATGTGGTGAATGGTACACACACACAACATAAAAATGAGATCATACAGAAACGCCCAGTATGGAACCTGTAACTGGCGATTTTCATATATGACGTTTGCTTTGAATATGTCTTTTACAATTGCTGCAATTCCAGCCCACCAAATTCTACTTACACACAAAACACTTTATTACTGCTTCATCTTAATGTAATTCAGGAAAACGTTTAAGAAATATGTGGATTTAATTCACTAACGATAAAGCTCCCGGCGTGCCATTTTACAATAGGTTATATCACCAACACACATCGATGGTCACAACTAACACCTGTAGAGTGTGTGTGTGCGTGTGTGCAAACGCTGCACTCGTGCCGTATCCTTTACGCTGACTGCTACCTATGTAGATAATTCAATCCCAACATTTCAGCTTTAATGATGACACGTATTCAATTTAATATATTATCAGAAACATCCAAACGGTTTGGACAGTTAACTCCTTACGAGTTATTCTTTAAATATATTATTAAACTTGATTCTCTTCTTAAATTAAAAATTCTGTAAACATGTGAAGTGCATAATTACAATTAAATCCATTCATTGACAATTTGGGAATACTCAGAGTTGGTAAAAGACTATATGTCAAACATTGATTTAAAAAGCACCCAGCGGTTTTATCTAACGAACATCTGATTTACAAGATTATTAATAAAATATGATCATGTCAAATTATGTATAATTCCCTTATGGTATATTTGAATATTTCTATACTTATTTTGAGAAAAAAAACTCAGAATATAGTTTTTTTTCTATAGACTAAGTCTGTAGCCAATTATTAATTGTATACCATGTGTAAAGCGGCTAATGTAGCCAACTGTTAACAAAGACCGATTGGAAAAGCGAGATGGACATAACAGTGGGAATTTATTGTAACCGACTGGTGGAGCATAGACCGGGCCTCTCCGTGTGTTCACTGAGTGTGCTTATTCCATCTCATTTTATCCTAGTTCACAGCCATCGCTCGTATTCTTTTTCTAACTGGCCACACTTGGCGCTAGACATATGGTATATGAATTTATTTACTTTATAATGCTTAATTACGTGTTTCTTCTTTGCGGCGTTTGGAAATCAAATGACACACTAAATAAGAATACTTGTTTATTGATATATGTTATTAACACAAAATATAAATTAGCACTGACGATGAGGAATCCAGATTTTATATTTATAGGATTCCTCATCGTTTACAAATGCGTCATATTGATAAGACATAGGATGCAACAGTAGTTATCATGCATAAATAACATGATTATATCAAAAATATATAGGTCCGGGAATAATGTCATACGTGTAACTCCTCCCATCTTAAAAAGGAAGACGGGGTTTTTTGAGAAGTTCGGCTTGCGTGCAAGGTTGGATGGTTGCTTGGTCTTTTTGTTGAAAAACACCGCGAGTCATTCTTTTGGTTTTTTTATACCTGATATAGATAAAGATTAAAATAAAGGCAATTAGGCATATTACAATGAAAATTTTCCAAGCATAATCATTATGCCAAGGTGTAGGCTTGAAGTCTTCTATATGAATTGGTTGTAGATTGGTAATTAAGTTTTGTTCTTTGTAGAGACTGTCTAGGGAAATGTTATGTAAAGGAACCATAGGGAATCCTTGTAGTGAAATATTGGGTACGAGGTATATGGTACTGGTGGTGATTGGGTCTTCATATTTGTATATTTTTTGATTTATTGAAAATTTGCATTCAGATGTCATAATTATTCTTGAGTTTTGTGAGATAGTTTTTGTATTTGAAATGCCTGCTCTGCAGCTATATTCGATTGTTGTGCTTTTGTTGATTATTAGTATGTAGTCTGAGGATTTTAACTGAAGTACATATGGTGTTTTATAAACGGTCCTAATTACTTGACAATTTCTAGGTTTTCTGTGTCTGAAAATGTCTAGAAGGCAATCCAATTTGGTTTTGTATCGGACTTCGGATGTATAGTAGATATTCTCAACAGTGTTTGGTGGAGAACTGAGCTATTGGTGGTTGTCTTGTGAGTCAGTGGCAAGGTATTTAGGGTAATAAAAGAGAGAAACATTAAGGACGGGGATAGGTATCACATGATATAATTTAAGGCGTGGTTGTATCTTTAAAATTGGTACTGATAAAGTAATATAATAGAAAACTTTCTCGTGGTATAACTTTGGTTGGAAATAAGTGTAATACAATTGTATATATCCAAAACGGGGTATCTCATTGAGAGGATATAGCGTACGAGGTGTGTTACAATGTCATCTATTTCTGAACGGCTTAACAAAAAGAAACTAATTTGATTAAGGTGGAGAAGGTTTATAGTTTGTTCAATTTGTTGAATATAATAGAGTATTAATTCAAGTTGGTTAATTATAATTTGTCTTTGAAAATTTATACTAAGTTGATCTGAGAAGTATTTGACGTTTTGTTCTAGTTTTATATTGTTGGCCTCAATTTGTTTGATTATAATATTTGTTTTATTAGTAAATGATTTTAACAGTGAAGTACGCAGATTAATCTCTGTTTCGAGTTTCTTTTCATTTATTAATAAGGTGTTTAATTTGGAATCAAATTGTTCCATATCTTTCTCAGTTGCAGTGCCAAATAATTGTAATCGATATCTCCAATGAAATTAAACAGGCCTTTCTTAATTCTCTTGATTGGTCTGAATTTTCGAAACTCTTGGTACAAGATTACTTTTAGGCTCTCCTCCTGGTGTACGAGTGAGTCTGAAATGCCCTGGGTTGAGTTCCTTTCCTTGTTTTGTTTGCTCATTAAAATTATCTTGTCAGAAGTCATGTATAGTGGTTGAGGGTCTAGTTTAGGAATAAATGTGTGGTACCGATCTATTGTATATACTTGCTTGCCAATTTTCTCAAACAGTGCGACACTATTGATGAGTACGAAAGTTATATCGTTTGCTAATGTCGTTAGAGTCATGATCAGGAAGGTCAGGATGTGTGTGATGAGATTCATTGTCATCCTGCAAAGAAATTTGTTTGTTAAGTTTTCTCTGCTTTCTAACTTTGTTTTTATGTACTAATCCTATGTCGGTTAACATTTTATTATTTTTATCATTAATCACTGTTGTTTTTTTGAATCTCTGGTAATTTTTTGGTCGACGTGGTTCTGTGCGGACAAAGATGTTCTGGTCAGTGTGAACCTGTTCTGGGTTTTGTAATTTGGTATTGCATTTTGTTATAACTTTTTCTCTATTGTTTGTAATTCTATTTTTGATTTGGGTGTGTAAGGTTTGTAGGTTTTCCCTGTGTTGGGTAGTGTATTGGTTGATAATCAATTGAGGTGAAAGGTCAAAGGGGTTTGTTCTGGGACCGTGAACGTGAACTACTTCAAATGGTATCATGTTAATTACTGAATGAATTGAATTATTATACAAAAGAACTGCAAGTGTCATCAGATAATTGATGGGTTTCTGGTGTTCTTGCTTTAAACATCTTATCGAATTAATAAGGGTTGAGTGGAATCTTTCAACAGGGGAGTTGGAGTTAGAACGATAGGGAGTAGTAAAATGAAGCTGAATATTGTGTAGAACGCAAAATTCTTTGATCAATTGGTTATTAAATTCTGTTCCATTATCAGCTGTGATTTTGTTGGGGATTCCCATGTAAGAGATAAACAGTAAAAGAGCTTCCATAATATTGATACTATTTCTGGTTTGACCAAATTTCGAGAAAAGGTCAAACATGGTAAGGAAATATTGTTTGTCTATTATAAACTTATCAACGTGGATATGTTCAAAAGGTTTGGAAGGAGTATTTGATGTTTGGAGTTTAATCTTTTGAGGGTTTCTATCGTATTTGGATAAAAGACAAGTTTGACACGTGTTGATATAGTTGGTAACGTCCGTTTGAATATTGGGCCAGTAATAGTTTCGTTGAATTGATTTGATGGTTTTTTAAATTCCTCTGTGACATGTTTTTCCTTGGTGGTGATATTGTATTCTTTTTTTGTTGCTTGGGTTCCGAAGAATATCTACAACTTTGTTTGATATTAGTATTTTAGTGTTCTGGTGATGGCTGAGAGAGGTTAGCAAGATTCTAGTAATCTTTCTTTCCAACGACTCAGTCGAGATTTTTAGGCAAGAGATATCATCTAATGATATTAAGGGTTTTAAAAACCTGAACGTTTCGTCATCATTTGAGTTACTTCGGAATGTGATAGAATGTCTAAATTTGTTAATTATTTTAGAATTGCATATGTTAATAGGGGTAGTTCGATTCTGTGATAATTAATTGACTCTTGAAATGGTTGAGGGGTTTTTCTGTATAGGGTATGGTGAAGATGGGTTCTTGTTGATTAGTATGTACAGTCTGATTATCATCATAATGATCCTTATTAATATCATGATTTTCGGGTGGTAATAACTTACTTAATTCGTCGATTGTCATTAGTTCATTTTCTTTTTGGTTCCTCATTAAGGATGTTATCGATTATTGAATCTAAGTCACCGTATTGAGCTTGAATACTTGTGTTTTCTTCATTCTCTTCATTAACGTTACATTCTAGTTTGATTCTGCTAAGGGCATCAGCGACTGTATTTTGCTTGCCCTCTTTGTACTTATAGCATAGTTAGAGACGTCTGTAGTTATTTCAAAAGGTCTAGAAAAGTCAGGGTTGTTTATCAATAATGATTTGCAAATTTTGAAGCAATTAACATATTCGTCAATAAAAGTAATTTTCGTACCTTTTTTTAAACAACTAGTTAAGGGTTTTGTGATTTTAGCAAAGTTCTTAATAAATTTTCCTATAGTATCCTAAGATACCTAGAAAGGATATTATTTCAGTGGTAGTTTTGGGTAGAGGGAAGTGTCGAATAGCTTTTATCTTATCAGGATTTGGTTTGATACCGTCCGGTGTTACTATGTGTCCTAAGAACGCTACTTCTTTTCGTAAGAATTCCGTTTTATCAATTTGGATTTTGAGATTGTGTTGTCTGAAGGCTTGAAACACCAATTCCAGATTCTGTATATGTTCTTGTAATTCATTTGAGAAAACTATAACGTCATCCATATACACCGTACAGATTTTGTTCTGTAGAACTCTTAAAACATTGTCTATATATCTCTGAAACGTAGCTGGGGCATTCTTGAGACCAAAAGGCATATGGATAAATTCGTAATGACCATTATCTACTGTGAAGGCTGTCTTTGCTATGGTGTCGGAGTGCATATCGATTTGGTGGAGTCATGAAGCTGTCAATCGTGGAAAAGTAGGAACATCGGCCTAATTTATCAAGTATGTAATGTTGGGTATCAGATACCTATCATCAGTAGTTTTTTCATTGACTTTCCTGTAGTCGATTACGAATCGCCATTTGCGTTTTCCACTAGCGTCCATTTTCTTTGGAACGATCCATATTGGTGATGACCAAAGGCTTTGCTAGGGTCTGATCACATTATTCTTCAACATTTCGTCTGTTTGTTGACTAACTTCTTGTTTGTGAATATAAGGGTAACGATAGCTTTTTGTGTGTACCGGAATGTTGTCTTTAGTTGCAAGCTCATGTTTTACTGAGTTGTTGAAGCTTAAAGCGTCATTGGGTTTCTTGAAAATGTCAGTGTACCTTTTACAAAGCTGGAAAAGTTTTGTGCGTTCTTCCTTATTCAGGTGTGATGTACGTAAAAGGGAAGTTAGATCTGGTACTTGGTTGTTTGTATATTCGCTTCGTATGGTGTAATCATATGTATCATATTCCGACATTAGCCTTTTTAATTTATTAGGGTCGAAACAATGAAATTGGGCGTCATAGTTGTGTATTTCAAAACATATTTGTCCGTTGATAACTTTTGAGACTGTTGCAGGAAGATAGTATTCATTCGATTGAATTTCGGTAATTAGGAGTTCTGTGTTGTCGGGATAATGGGTAGGTAGAGTTAGTTTCGAAATTTGATGAAGTATAATTTCAATTAGTTGGTTTGTATTTAGGTCTTGATACGGGGATCGGTATAGTATGGGCAGACAAAAGTAGTCATTGGAAATGGTGTTGTGATTAGCTGATATGGCAATCTTTAATTTTTTAATGTGTTCAATGCCTAGAGCACCGTCGAAGAAGCTATGGAAATTAAACAGGATAACTTCTAGATCTGTTTGAGCATTGAATTCTGGAAAGCAAGGAATTCTAGCTTGGTGATTGACAATTATTTGTCCTGAGCCAGTTTTAATTTGGATTGGGCTAAAAATGATTTTATTTGGAAAGTACTTTTGGACCACTTCTGGTTTAATAATGGTTTTAGAACTGCCAGTATCGAGGAGTAATTTGAGCGGGGGTTTATGAAGCTGGATATAGGGAAGAGAACTATTAGTTACGTTGTGATTTAGTTCTAAATAGGGTTATCCGAATCGGTGCCTGTAGGAAAATTTAATTCTTCGTTATATTCTTCATTGATGAATTGCGACTTATTGTCTTCATCCAGTTCGTTTTGATCATAATTTGGATCAGTGGGGTTAATATCAAAAGGGTTATTTGGGTTAACTTGTTCGTTATTAAAAGGGCTATTGTAAGAGTATATTTGGGATGTAACATCGGCTTCATTGAAATTGAGATTAGTTTTAATAGAGGAGCCTGTGGGGTGGAGTGTTTAAGTGATTCTTTAGTGTGCCGAAGACTTGTTGGTTAGTGGGGTAGTTATGCTTAACCGGTATTGGATTTCCTGGCTGCATGGGTTTATTTTGCCAATAAGACTAATGAGGCTGATGTTGAGATTGTTAGAAATGTTGGTATTGCTGGTATGGTGGGCGAGATTGTTGGAATTGTTGATTTGGTCGGGATTGTTGAAATTGTTGATATTGACTGGTATGGTGGGCGAGGTGTTGAAATTGTTGATTTGATCGGGATTGTTGGAATAGTGTTTTTTATTATGTGTAGGTTGCTCAATAGTTCGTGTATAGTGCTGGAATTGTTCTTCTTTTGTGACGAACATAATTGCATCCTCTAGGCTATTTATTTCTTTAGTTCGTACCATTTGTTGGAATTTATAAGGGAGGTTTCTAACATAGGTGTCTAAACTAAGATTTGAAAAACGGAACTCAAGGCTTCTTTGACGGCACGAGAGTCTGGGTGTTGTCTCAATTTAGACATTAACAGTGATTGACATTGTAAAATTCTACAACTAAAACTAAGGATTCACGTTTTGAATCGTAATGTAGATGAATTAAATCTTGTTGTAAAGTATCTAAATCGCAAGGGTCACCAAAAGTTTGGAGGAGGATTTGTTTCATACTTGACCAAGAATTTACTTCTAATCTAGTAGAGATATTAATTCGGGCTTGGCCTTGCAATTTATTTTTAAACGCTCGTAAAAGTAATTTGTTCTGCACTTTATTATCCGCAGCATAATTTTTTATTAATTCATCACTAGCGTCGATAAAATCATTTAGTAAGGATGGGGTACCATCAAAGTTTGGTATCACATCAATGAACATTTTAAGTAATTGATACTGTACATTTGGACTTGGAGTCGACATTGTATTTTCAATTTTGTTAATAACTTCTAGCAATTCTTGCATAAAAAAAAGTTTGATTTAATCTAGATATATAACTACTTGAATTATTGATGTGCCTTCAATTAATTCGATTTGGATATACCTTCCAAGGGTTTACGGTTTATCGATGTTCAGTCGATAAATTCGGAGAGACAAAAAAAATATGTATGCGCTTGAATTATATCAATAAAAAGGAGAATGTGGATAAGAAAGAAGACTTACAGACTTACCAATGACTTGAAGGTCCTGTTAGGGAACTGGGTCGATTCTTGGTCCTAGTTCCTTTATTAGTGCCTTAATGATTGAAGTGAACCAATGCATGTGAATTCTGGTTCCAATGGGCACTATCCTGCCGACTGCGCCAATTACGTGTTTCTTCTTAGCGGAGTTTGGAAATCAAATGACACACTAAATAAGACTACTTGTTTATTGATATATGTTACTAACAAAATATAAATTAGCTCTGACGATAGGAATCCAGATTTTATATTTATAGGATTCCTTATCGTTTACAAATGCGTCATATTGATAAGACATAGGATGTAACAGTAGTTATCATGCATAAATAACATGATGATATCAGAAATATATAGTTCCGTGAATGATGTCATACGTGTAACTGCTTATAAATTAATTCTGAGGTAATTTGTTAAGATTCGTGGTGCAAGGTACAAAATGCATTTTGTGTTATTCCTACAGTTTTCTGTGCCCTAGGCGGTTTTATAGTTATATGCAGTGTTACTTCATGATAGAAGTTTTTAAACTGATAAATTACACTGACCGACACAATTTTTTAAACATAGTTCATATTATATTGTTAATACCGCCCTATTAAATTCTGTAAACATGTGAAGTAGATTATTACAATTAAATCCATTCATTGACAATTTGGGAATACTCAGAGTTGGTAAAGGATTATAAGTCAAACATTGATTTAAAAAAAAGCACCCAGCGGTTTTATCTAACAAACATCTGATTTACAAGATTATTAATAAAATATGATCATATCAAATTATTTATAATTCCCTTATGGCATAGCTGAATATTTCTGTACTTATTTTGTGGAAAAACTCCAAATATAGATAAAGTATTTTTTTTTCTATAGGCTGTCTGTAGCCAATTATTAATTGTATATATGAATTTATTTATAATGCTTATAAATTTTCTGATGTAACTTGTTAAGATTCGTGGTGCAACGTACAAAATACATTTTGTTCCTACAGTTTTCTGTGCCCTAGGCGGTTTTATAGTTTATAACGAGGGGTTTTCCTCGCTATTTTTGATTAACTTTATTTTAGTTCTGAAATGAAACAATAAAAAATAAAAAAAATACATGTATTTAGAATTTAACATACAAAAACAAAAGGCTCATTCGGGGCGAGGTCAACAAGTAATAAACCTTCATCAACTTAAAATTAAAATACCGAAATCATTTTATAGTTCACTTAAACAGTTTTTTATAAAGGGCGCCACCCGCCTTTCTTTATTGTTTATACATATATAATCAAAAAAAAGTTACAACGCACTAATGCCGTCGAAAGGGGGAAAGAACGGTTAATTTTCATAAAAGTCTATCGCACAGTTCAAGAGCAAAACTAAACTCTAGGGGGCTTTCTCCACCTCTAGATAGATAGGCAAATCAGCCTTTTGATGCCAATTTTAATCTGCAGATTTCCAGCTCAAACCCAGAGCGGAAGCTGTTTACTTTTTAATAGGTACCTATTTTGATAATAATAAGAAGGGATCCTACCTTCTCACATAGCTTTCCTATATCACATACTTCGTAACTCCTTTACCATAACAGCTCAACCAGACGAAATCTTGAACACAATCTCAGCAACGTACACTACTACCTCGCTCAAAGGCCAACTCTAGTCTCTCCGCGAAACCTAACCGTTCTCGTACTAGCATTCCCCCCTTGTCCCCACACAGCGGTGTTCGCGCTGGCGCACTAAAGGTCCAGTGGTCGCACAAATTAGCAAAGATTTACAAGTTAGTAAAGTCGGTTCTAGAATTTTTAAGATTGACCTCCAACCAAATTATGCAATTAGCATTAAATAAAACGCAAGTTAATTATATCTAAAAATGGACCGTTACAAGTTATATGCAGTGTTACTTCATGATAGAAGTTTTTAAACTGATAAATTACACTAGCCGACACAATTTTTTAAACATAGTTCATATTATATCGTTAATACCTCCCTATTAACTAAATAAATTTCAAACAAGTCCTAATACCTACAATTTTTGTGTGAACACAATAGACTATACTATATTGCCAGGTAATAAATTTTATGGTGAGTCAGCAATTTTAGAAGAGCAAGTTAAAGATAGGTGAGACATTTTCAGTATTAGTCTTGTTTTTACCTTTGACCTTCAGTTTTAATCATCTCCAGATGATGCCAACTTGGTTGGCGAAACGTGCGTCGAGTGCAGTATATAGTGTTTTGGTGTTCTGTGGAAAATTACGTCAGTGTTATCTTCACATCAAAGGTTCCAACCCACTCCAGGACCTTCCAAATGTTCAATTGTGTCTGTTACCAAGTGTTTTCGTTTGTCTACATAACTCTGTTACCACAAAAATGTCCAGTCAAACGCGCCAAAGTTGCAAAACCTCACCTGACATGTTTTCTTACATTCCTTGTAAAGTCACAAGCGAGGCCATTGTCTGAAAATGCGAAAAAAGCGTATTTTCTATATTTTGGATTTTTATTCGGAGTCAAGACAAGCAATTGGCTCCCCATGTTTGTTGTGTAAGTTGTAGTGTGTCATTAGTGCAGTGGATGAAAGGGAAAAGAAAAAGCATACCTTTTACAGTTCCAATGGTATGGTGAAAACCCACCAATCATTTTGATGATTGCTATCTTTGTGTAACAAGAACTAAGGAATATTCCAAAAAAAGAAAAACAAAAAATCAAATATCCGAATTTGCCATTAGATTGGCAACATTTTGTTTTGGGAGGTAATGGAAATAGTAATGGCTCATCAGACAACCCAGACCAGTGTATTTGTATATTCCAGGAATTGAATGATTTGGTACGTGACTTGGAGCTGTCAAAACAACAAGCAGAACTTCTCGGTTCCCGACTTAAGAAGTGGAACTTACTGGCTAAAGAAACAAAGATTAAGACTTTTAGAAAAAGGAATGCAACATTTTCCGCATTTTATAATATGGATGGACCTGCTTCTATATGCTATCGCACCTCATACCATTACACCTCGGGTAAGCACTGTTATATGTTCCACACAAATCTGAAATATCTGACCTTACTCCACATCAACGACAAACTCTTCTGCGTCCATTTTGAGCTCACAAACAGAATCGGACTTCATCACTAAACACTATCCAATTTCATTCTTCATCTTAGTGGACCATTCAAGTTTTACCTCAGTGCCTCCTAGTTCAGTGGGAAAATTAGACGGTGTCAATACAATGAAAGATCAGAGAAATTTAGTCTTTGATAAATGGATCTAATGGATAGTCAGCTAATCATTTATTTGCCACAGATTAGTTATATGGAAATGGTCCCTTAAAACCTCAATTCTGAGGATTAAATAAATTTGCCAGCACACACTTAATGATTTATAAATTTGTATCATCCTAAGAGAAGTGATTAAGTTTTAATTGCAATTACCCACTAGTAAAGGATTTTTACCAAATAAATGAATATCCCTCTTGAGGTCGTCGTGCATGCCATTTGTAGACCGGTTTCTGGTTTTTGCCGTCATTAGTGCAAAGTAGGTATGTATACAGCGATAGCAAAGGACATTTCAGAATGACTAGTCTCTTCATGAAAGCAGATTACCAATGAGTTGATATCAAATCCATTTACCAGTGTCAATTGCAGTGTAATATAAATTTATATTGATTCTGAAATTTCTCTTGCTGTCATTGTGTATATACCTACTTCGTACTGATTAAGGCATAAACAAGAAACCGGTCTGCGAATGGTGTGCATGACGGCTTAAAGACGGATTTCCAATTATTTGGTAAAAATCCTTTACTAGTGGGCAGTCGTAATTAAATCTTAAATAAATTGAGAGAATTTCAGCTTTGGTACATATTTAGGTATTATTTCTAGTATTTATAAATATCTTGTAAAATAATTTTTACCGTCTCTGTTGGAATACTTTGATATTATAATTTTTATTATACCCTTATTAGTTTTATATTAGAATGTGCAACCACAGCCCCTTTTTATTATGGTTGGATTTTTACATTACGGTAGCAGTGTTAAATATTTTTTTTGTTTTGTGACACCCAGATATCGCCCTCGCTTATTCATGTACTTATTTTACATATTTCTTTGCCTTTAATAAGTTTAACTCTGTCGTGGAGCGACAGGTAATACTTAATTAATTGGCCTTTTGTGATCGTCTAGTTTTATTGGTAGGATCCAAATATGTTGTGATATTGTAACTTTTTAGATTCATTTATAACCTTTGTCTCTCTAATTAGATTTAATTTAATTTAATTACCTATTTTTATAAATTATTAAGACTTTTTTAAATCTGCACTACACTGATTTATTGACGGGGTCATTACACCACATATCTCCTTTAATTTTGACAGGAAAGAGAAAAAACATTCTGGTAAATAAAATTACAAGTAAATTTGTAATATTTTGTTAAACCAGTATTATGTTTTTGTTACTAATAAACATGATTTTATTTAAGATATATAATTTACCTAAAAATATTTAATATACTACTTTAAAGTAGGTAGTAAAAGAGGATCTACCAAAAGTTTACAAGTCGTGTACCATGTAGTGGAGATATGAGATATTGCATTGTAACAGCCCAACCCCCCCTCACTTACACTCTGGTCACTACAGCACTAGTATGACATCCCATCCCACCCTCGTAGATACTTTTATTTTATTAATTTGATTATTTAATTAATTTCCATTTTGATAAGTTTTACATTGTTGTGAAGCGACAGGTAATAATTAATTGGCCTTTTCGTTATCATCTAGTTTTAGTGGTAGAACCCCAATTTGTGGCGTGATTGTAACTCTTCAGATACGTTATAAAGTTTGGTATTACTTTGTTTCCTTACTGAGATTTAATTTAATTTGATTATCTACTTTTATCAATTATTATGAACCTTAATCTACACTGCACTGATCTATGTTTTAAAGAATGATTAGCATAAGTAAGATTTGACTATATTTATTATTGCTAATTTGCTTAGATTCACTTTTGTACCTGAAAATAGAAATTAGTCAAGGAAACTCAAATAATGTTTTAACAGATTTTGTTTCTGTACGTAAACAACTGTCTACAAGAAATACTTTAAACATTTACTTAGTTGAATCGGCAATGTAACAAAACCTCATTACACGCAGCAGAAATTTCCGCTTTGTAATAGAGGTGGCATATATAAAACCTTACATATGTGTGCAACAGAAACTTCTCTTGGATGAAGTATCCGAACGTCCTCTACCAAGCTAAACAGACAGACGCAGATAACCATGCTTTTAGTTGACACACGGCCACGGTGCCGTAGTACAACAGTACTCTAGACATAAATAACACTGCAAATATTCGTTGTCGAATGCACCCCGCCGTTAAAGCTTAAACCAAGGTGAAACGAACTACCTCATAATGTTTTGTAAAGTGTTGGCAGGCGTCAATTGCATCCAGAGTACGCGTACGTAGGCTGTGGCCATAAAACATTAAACGGAGCGCCGCTAGGTGTTTACCACCAGACTTCTTGCCGAGAGAGAAAGTCCCGTGGTCAACACCTCAAGGTAGAATGAAATAGCATTTTGGGCTCCCTACATCTGGCCATACCCACTTAACAGCCGATCACTTGGACCTCGCATACAAGGAGTGAAATTTGATAATGTTACATTGCAGATCCAACTGAACTATTTATTATTTACATAATCTAATTCTTAAACCTGACCTAACATTGATACGATGGAACGTTCCCAACACTGATATCTGATATTATTTTAGTTAAGATTGAATTTACTAATTATTTATCCACAATGTGTTTAAATATAGCCTTATAGAACTTCTATCTGTTAATCATTTGGTACCACCGGGCAAACCCTATGGAAACCGCAAACCCCAAGCATATAGAGTCGTACTTTGATTAACGTTGCCATTTTAATCGTAACAAAAGAAACTAGTTGAATTTAATGAAATTTATGGAGAGAATGGCACTGTAGTATGAAACTTATTTAATGCCATCCTTACATATTCGGGGACACATGGGGTCTGATCTCCTGGGTTCCTGGGTTGCTCCTGTGTTACGCATATCCATGTCGACGATGGGCTTCGGCGGTGATTACATCCTAGTAAAATGCAGTGTACAGGTCCTCAGTCACAGCGACCAGGCCATAGAGGGAGATAGCAAAATGCTAGTTACCTAACTGTGATCCTCGAACAAGACTGTAACCCACGGTACTGCAGGTGCAAAGTAACATATGGGCATTTCGCGTTATCAGCATTTGACCCTATTCTTGGTAAAATCTCTATAACCCTATGTGTTCGTGTTTGTTTATTTATATTACACATCCCCGGCTGGCTTTTGTGTGAGCCTTTTGTACAGTTTTGTCAACGTTTTAAGATATTTTAATAAATACAGTGTGTTCTTTTACAAGATGAATAATTTCGACACTATGGTTTTAAAGCTATTGAATAAATATGTTGTTCTGCCAAAATTATAAGAAAATGATTTAACCTTTTTATGTAATAATTAATTTGGAATTTAATGAGATAAATGCTTGGAAATAATTTAGTTTTATGTAAAATATTGGAAAAATATCCACAATGTAGCAGCCCAGGGCTGGGATGCTTCAGCATTTTGTTTTGATATTATACCAACACTTTTTAACTTACGACCAAGTACCGACATCTATCAATGAATCATCAAAATATTGACCAAACGTGCCAAAAACATTAATTTTGAAAAATAATGGAGTCACATGGTATTGTAATGATACCGTCATTATGGTTTAAAGAATGAAGAGTATAGGTAGGTTTGCCGTTTGTTTCAATTATTATTAACTTGCTTAGAATTCACTTTTGTCTCCGAAAATAGAAACGTCAAGAAAACTCAAATAAAGTTTTAACTGGTTTATTTTTGGTAAATAGACAACTGTCTACCATACATTGAACATTACTTGGTTGAGTATGCAATGTAACAAACTTTGTTAATCACAGCGGAAACTTCCACTTTGTAATGAAAAACCCGTAAGTGACATGTAAAACTTTACATATGTATAAAAGAGAAACTTCTCCTGTATGAAGTACCTGGAGGCCGGGCGCTGCTGCTAAGCTAGACAGACAGAAGCAAATAACCATGTTTTTGTATTGACAGGGGCACGATGTCTAGAAACACATGATGTTGCAATTATTCGTTGGGACAACTGTCCTATTTGTTATACTTGCCGTATGCATCCCACCTTCAAGGTTTAAACCAAAATGAAACTGGATTTCTCGTAGCATTTAGAGTGTGACAAGGCGTCAAGTGCCCAAGGGTGCACGTACGGAAAACCGCAGGGATAATCACTGCAGAACCCTCTGGTTATAGACAAGGCTCTAACGTTACCATCACAGATGGCAGAGTGAAATAGCACGTCAGGTTATCTACCCCTGGCTCGACCCAACTAACAGCTGATCACTCAAGCACTTACAAGAAGTAATATTTTATGTTACACTGCCTACCCACTAAAGGAAAGAAAACTACACACTAGACACATGAGATTATTGTAATTCATAGTAAATGGACTGGCTGTTTGAGCAAATCGTACTAAAATATAGCTTTGTGAAATTTCTATCTATTAATCATTTGGTACCACCGTGCAAAAACCACTGAAAATTGCGAACCCCAAACAAAATACGACTCTATAGTATTGTGATTGACGTTGCCATTTTATTTCATAACTAAAAAAGAAATAAATTGGATGCCATGTATTGCCATGTCTAGCACCTTCCAACTTAAAAAACCAATGTGGAAAATAAAATAAAGTAACATTTTCAGAATGCATAATCGGTGCATAAAAGAAACAAAAAATATATTTTTTTTTGAGTGTCAGCTTTCACAATGGGTGAAGCTTGTTTAGGGTCTAGATGACACAGGATGTCATGGGTATTATGAAAAACATATAGTTTTTATTTTAATATTAGTTAGAATTCTCAATTTGTAATTGTAAAAATATAGGGAATTATACTTTAATAAATCAGATGCTACTAGTACATGCAAAAGCTAGAATCTAATAAAAGGTCACAAAATTCCATCGTAGGGCTTCTTTGATGCCTCTGATATCAATAATTGGGTTCATACAGTCACTTGCAAAAGGATATGAATCCTCATTATTATGTAACGATTTCAAAATCCTAAAAAAAATTACAAAATATTAATTTTAATTACTAACTGAATAAGTAACACTTTTAATAATCACTTTAATAATATTCCCAAAACATTGGCAAATGCAGTACGCCAGCAGAATATGACGGAAAACATTGAAATTAATGCATCTTCTTTTTTCTGCCATCCTATAAACGAATTAGAAATAGTTGACATCATAAGAAATCTTAAAAATTCTAACTCATCAGGTAATGATAACATAAGTGTAAATATCCTTAAAAAATGTGCACATCTGATAAGTAAACCATTAACAACAATATTTAATTTGTCCTTGGCAGAAGGTGTTTTCCCGGAGAAGTTAAAAATTGCAAAAATAATACCTGTTCTTAAATCAAACAGCAGGACTGAAATTGAAAATTATCGGCCTATTTCAATTTTAAGTTCTTTTTCTAAAATTTTTGAGAAATGTATAGCAACCAGAGTAATTAAGTTTTTTGGCAAATATAAATTATTTAACAACAACCAATTTCGATTCAGAAAAGGTCGTTCCACAACATCTGCAATTACAACATTTCGAACGATTTTATATGATAAATTAGATAACAGAAATAAATGTATAGGGATTTTCCTTGATCTAAGTAAAGCATTTGATCTCGTTTGCCATGCCTCTCTATTAAATAAACTGGAGAGATATGGCGTGCGCGGTCAGTCGCTGAACTGGTTTAGGAGTTACCTTTATGGAAGAAAGCACTATACTGAAATAGATCATTGCAAATCAAATATTTTACATGTCAGTGGGAGTTCCGCAAGGATCAATCTTAGGGCCCTTACTTTATATAATTTATGTAAATAGTTTTAACAGCCCAAATTCAGTAATGTTTGCTGATGACACATCCTTACTAGTTAGTGCAGCTAATACAAATGCCTTAGTAACCATGGCTAATCAACAATTACGCGAAGCACACACCTGATTCACTGCTAATAATTTATTGTTAAATGAAAACAAATCCAAATTCATGTGTTTCAACACTAGTAAAATTAATTTTGACTATAGCTTCCTCATAAAAATTAATAAGAGTTCAATCGAACAGGTCAAGTCAACCAAATTCTTGGGATTGCATATATCGGCTAACTGCTCATGGACTGTGCACATTAACGAAATTTGTAAAAAGGTGGCTCCAGCATGCTATTGCTTAAATCAACTACGAGAGGTGGTCAATCAATCAGTTCTGATGTCTTACTACTATGCATACTTTAACTCCAGTATTAATTACGGAATCATATTTTGGGGTTCATCGCCTGAGGCCATGCGAGTTTTCAAATTACAGAAAAGAGCTGTGCGTTGTATAGTAGGGGTAAATAGGAGAACTAGTTGCAGGGATATTTTTAAAAAATTAGGTATTTTAACGCTTCATAGTCTTTTTCTGCTAAGTTTGCTACTTTATAACACAAGATGTGTAGGCACTTTAGAAATTCCAAGTCATCGTATCTTTATATGAAAAAAGTCCTAAATTTTTGGCTATAAAGGTATTTAATAAACTGTCAAATTCATATAAAGAACTCAGTGATAGAGAGTTTAAAACTAAAATTAAATCTGAGATAAGAAGTAAAAGCTACTACTCTAGATGAATATATGAGTGACGACTTTTAATTAAAAGTAAAATTTTTGTGACAATCTTTTATTAAAAGTAAAATTTTAATGGCAATCTTTTATTACCAATACAATAAATCTCATTTTAATATGTAAAGTTATTTTAGATTTTATATTTGTTTTGTGTATAATTGTCTGTTCTGAAGTAACTTCTGACGTCTTATTTAGTGAACATGTATAAATTGTTTTGATCCCCGTACCTGTCCTATATCATGTAAATGATCTACTGCATGAATAAAGTATTATTATTATAATACAAAACTCTAA
The DNA here is from genome assembly GCA_029963845.1 of Rhamnusium bicolor. Lineage (NCBI taxonomy): Eukaryota > Metazoa > Arthropoda > Insecta > Coleoptera > Cerambycidae > Rhamnusium > Rhamnusium bicolor. The sequence continues at coordinate 132,304 of JANEYF010003428.1, read as the reverse complement.
CCAAGGACATATTAAGTGATGATTAGAGCCCAATTAAAAGTGATTTACCAAGAAATTTTATAAATAAAAAAACTTTATTCAATAATATAAAGAGAAAATTCTATTATTGAAATTTCAACTTACTGTATAGAAAACAGAAAAGTCGATGCTCGCAATCATTAAAACATAATAGAACTTTAAAGGGACATACCTTATAACAAATCAGGGTGTAATAGCTCTTAAGTTTCTGATTTTTTTTAAGTCAATAAAATGAAGAGCAACTCTGGCAGTAGACTAGCATCTTGTATAACATCAAGGCTTTGCAAATATCTTAATTTAGAATGTAGAAAAATTGACTTACTGGTAACTGGTGTAAATTCTTCTTGTACTAACATTTTTCAAAGTACTAAATCGCTGAACTCAAACTTTCAAGTAGATTTGCAATGTCTTGTAATCAATAAAATTACAGATAACAGAACATCCTCATTTTGACCAGTCCGCAGAAGTAGATATTTTATTAGGTGCTGGAATATTTTTTAATTAAAATTAAATTATTCTATACTTCAAAATTCTAAATTAGAATGGATTATTTCTGACTTTTCAATAATTGTGTCGTGTCATACCTGGTAATTTAAATTTGCAATTTTGTATGTACAATTTTATTGCAAGGAGCATATGTAGTCATGTGTATAGTGCCACCAATTTGCAAAGGTGGATCATTGAAATGCATAGCCACTTTTTATTTTATTTAAATAGGTATTGCTTTGTTTGGAAAATATTTTGTTTGACATTTTTATTATACAGGTTACATAATGAAAATTTTATGTAGTCATTTGCAGAAAAATGTGCTCTTACCCAAAAAAATTAAATAAATAAATAAATAAAAAACACCTGATCTGACCCAGTTGACCATCATGTGAAATAATTTTTAAAATATGGTTTATAAACAACTAAATTAGAAATTGCTAATTGTACATTAATTAATCTATATTGCTTCTGATGATGCACTTAAACGTCGTTATGATATGTGCACTTACCCATATGGAGGAAACTTCAGAAGCTTGCTTTAATTTAATTTTTATTAAAATTTAAGTTTTTTTAATTTTTTTTTTTAAATTTATTGTTTTAATATTGTATTAGTGTTGTTAATGGGCACAATAACAGTATGGTAAATACTTAATTCTCGGATATAAAATTGTATGTCTCTTCCCTGTACATGATACAATTTCTCTTAAATACTGTGGGGAGACTGAAGTAGTTACAATGAATTATATGAAATTTCCTAGGTACTCAGTTTGTTGGTATTCATCAACTGTATAATAAAAGCCTACGAGATTAATTTGTTTCCAATGACTTCCGAACGGGTAGACAAAGCATTTTTTTTGGTTTGTTTGGTATCAAATGTAAACATTTCATACTCAGCTTGCTATTAGCAAGAAACGTGATTATTAGTTTTTTTTAAAGGTGGATCTTATGTTTTTCTGAATTAACCATGGGAAAATACTGTGTTATATGTAGATCTCACTATAAAAATGGAGTTAATCAATCTTTCCACTGGTAGGTGAAATTCCCTACGCGTAACAGAAAAAAATAACAGACTTTGTACTGAGAAGGGTGCGATACTATTGCCAGTGAATCATTTCGAGACAGCTTTTATGTTGCAAATGCAAATTTTTAAAAAAAATGCAAGTGACTGTAAAATAGATTTCAAATATAAAAAAGCTGCTAAATTAAAAATTCTAAATAACAACTAAATACGGTACTTTATCATATGCATATATATATTTTGGACTGCTGCACCATTTTGTTTATTGCCTATGAAATGGTATCATTTTAACGTGATTTATTTAATAGTTCATATGTACCATAGGTTGTTCGAGTAGGAAATGACAACCAAATCAACAAACTGCAGGTATTTATATTCACCAGACAATAAACGTTATAATTTAATTTAATTTAATTTTTTATTAATAAAAAGCTATTTCAATATTAACTTTTTTTATTTAAATAATATTTAAATTTATATAATTGCTTATATAATACAAGGTGATTTATTTTAATATGTGGATAATTATTCAGTAGGTTGTCCCCACGAAAAGTAGTTAAAAAATTTAAAATTAAAAAAAATATGTCAAAAAATTGTACCTTATTTATTTTGTGCAATGCGTCGTTTATGTCAATATCATATCACAGTATTCCTGCGACGTAAACGCTGGCATTATTGAACCGTATCGATCTAAGAAAATAAATTCAATTTGATACACACTCAACTAATGTCGCAAAGAGACTGACTGAGAACGGAAGGAAGCGGCCAAGAGTGGAGGGGAGAATCACGTCAGGCTACCCACTGCCTAGCGCGATGCACTTACATGTTTACATTGTTTAACCAGGTTTTACCACAAAAAAATATAATAAATTACCTCGGATTGATCTAAAATTTTGCAGGGGCTTTCCTCCACTTGGTAGAATAGTACACCCTTTTAATTTCTGTATGTTAAGGTAAATCACCCTGTATTTGTTAAATTTTTGTAAAATTTTGCAGAAAATATTTATATTGTGTGCTTTAACAAATAAATTTACTTACCTACTGTAAAGAAAAATGTGGTTTCTTATTTGAAGTTGTAATAAACTATTAATTAGTATTATATAAGATTTCATGCATATTGTTACTGACAAAATAAAGATTATTGTAACTATTATTTCGCTATTTTTGTGTAGTTATGCAGTAACATTTATTTCTCGAAAAGACAATGTCGTTAATATTATTTTAAAGCCAAATTAGGAAAAAAATCAGTATGTATCAATCAATCAATCAATCAATCAAAATATGCTTTATTGTCCAAGAAGGAAAATCTTATTGACAAAGCTTAATATGAGTATAACACAATACAATAGTCACAGGGAAGTAAAATAAGCAACAAAGTAAGGTATAAATACTTACATACACACACAATGATAGAACATTACAAAAGAGAAAAATAATAATAAAATATCTTCATTTAAAATAAGTAAATAAATAAATGTTAATGGGCGAAGCAAGTTCCAGTTAAAATCGGTCACTGTAAAATTCACTAATACTATAATAGGCTTTCTGAACTAAAATGTCTTTTACTGCCTCTCTGAAGGTCTTCAGTTCGGTCATACTTCTAACAGACAGCGGTATGTGATTGTATATTTTTTTACTCTCATATATTAATGACTGTTTAGTTAGGGTCGATCTTGGGATAGGTAGGGGTAGAGATAAATTTGATGTTCGTCTAGTGTTATATTTAGGTAGGTGGTCAGTATCTACTGAATTTAATATTTTTTAATGTAATAGACATACGGTCTCTAAGATAAAAATGCAGGTGAGAGTTAGTATTTTGTGAGTAACAAAAAGGGGTTTACAGTGGTCACTTAGCTTAGATTTACACACGTATCTTAATGCTCTTTTTTGCAATATAAACACACTGCTTAATAATTGTTGGTTGCACATTCCCCAAAACGGAATGCCATATCTAATATGAGATTCAATCAAGGCAAAGTATGCAGTTCTTGCAGCTAGAAAACCCAGTTCATTGGACGTTACTCTCACTGCATAGCAACCGGATGCCAACTTTTTACATAGGTTAGCAACATGCACATCAAACTTTAGTTTGTTATCAATATACAGTCCTAGGAACTTCGTATGCGAGTTATTTTTAATATGTTGGTTATCTAGGAATAGGTCATTATAGTCAAATTTAAAGGTTAGAATGTTAGTTTTGTTTATATTAATGACTTAAGATCGTTACAAAGCAAGTGACAAAAATTAGCTCAGACACGTCGATTTTTAAATACATTTCTTATATTTTGTTACCTAAAACAGAACTGATCTGGCTGATGCCAAAATCACTAGTGCACGGCAGTCGTTATTTTCGGGAGCTGAGTCGTGGATAAGGAATTAAGTTTTTGTTTTTATTATTTAGATGTTATTATACTATATGGGGAGGAGGTATGGACATCCGTTTAATTTCCGATATTCGATCAGTGAAGTTAAGCAGCACTGATCGAGTCCGGCAATTGGATGGATGAACGATAGCTCGTCTAACAGTCGGTAGGCTGTCAACAGACAATCCCGGGAAGACCGCTAGCCTGATGCAGGCGGAGAGGCAAGCCCGGGTGGAGGGTCGGAGAGACCTACCCAGGAGGTTTGCCACTCTGCTAGCTGTGCAGGCGGGCAGGCCCAGGCGGTGGGTTAGTTGACAGTCGAGGACCGTGGTTCGGAGTCCACGCTAAACTGTAGGTCCCTAGGTAAAAAGGGCCCATTGTGGCCTACTTGCCTAGTAAAATAAGTAGCTACTACTAACTAACTATTATACTATATTCATCTACCTTTATGCAATTATTTTAGATGTTGTATAACCATATAATAAGCAATGCCTGGGCGCCAACCGATTAAATCGGCAAGGGAGAGGGGAATTCAAGAACATACAAAATCAACCAGAAAACACCAACGTAAACTACCTAAATAATTTTATTAAATATAATAACTTACAGTTAAATAATAGACTGAATATTTTTGTTGTTGAACAGTCGAAATTGCTAACTAATTTAATAAAAATTTCTTTGAAGGGACAATACCAGCAGGTAAGTACAAATAACAGATATAACCGTTGTAAAGATGTCCTGGTCAATGAACACGTATGACACATGCAAATGCAAAATATAAGCCTTAACACAGAATTAAGCAATGGCAACATAAATAGACAACTTTATACAATAATCATTTACAATTAAGTAATGGGATTTTCAGCCAAGCAAATATTATACGCAAATCTCTATTTATCTATGCGGTATCATTTAAATAATATTTATTTCTATTTAATAACTAAAAAAACTAATAGTGATTTGTTGTTATAACTTGGAGGAATAGGTATACCAAATTACACGTGTAAAATATATGGCAATTTTAGGCAAGTAATATACACAGTGATTAATTTGCAATTGCCCAATTAACAGCTGTTAATTAGTGAACACTGAATAGTTATTATGTGGGTAATCCACAACTTAACACGAAGATTACTATATGTACAGTTATTTACATTATTTCAAGAGCAAAACACAACAAATATCATTGTTCATCAAAGTAGACACTGGTAAGTATTATATAACGAATCTCACTATTTTTGATAATTGGTATAAAATGAATGTAATGCTGACCTTCTTTCTTTAATATTTTCCCATCTCATGATGTTGAAAACACTGATAACAAAATTGTACTCACTCTGTAGTTCCATAAAAAGATATCACCTGAGCCTGATCCTAGAACACTTGGCTGACAATCTAAGGGATGTTCCAACCCTCATACATACTTGGTTTCTGAATGGTGAGTCAATTATAATTTTAAGAAACTGTCCTATATCCTGTGAATTGACTGGAGGGTGTGTGGTAACTTTAAGTAAAAATCAAAGTTGGCAAGATAATATACGCTGTGGTAACTTCAGCTTAGTTACATGAAGTTAACTCGTACAGGACAGTACAATACAGGAGCAATACGGTAAGACAAAAAAGAAAGGCCTAAAAAAATTATTGTGTTACGCCCCTGGCAGATAAGAATATCAACTGATATGAATTTAGAAAACACTCACCCTAGGTTTTATGAGGCCTTTTACTAAATTTTACACAGATTCTTGGAAGATTATACTAGAGAAATTTGAGCTAGCAATATGGCTGTCTCATCACTTCCACATTCTCCAATCTTGTGGAATTTAATCAAAAACACTTCTGACAGTATTTCTGATTTATTGCCAACTATTCTAGATTAAAATTTACTATTTAATTCAAAAATAAAAGTATTGACCTCAAATCAAAGAAATAAAACTGATGGACTAATAATTCTACAACATTTTAGGAACTCCTATTGCCCACACATTATCACCACTTTCTTTTTTCTGTTTTAGGTTTACCAGAAAATATGCTAAATTGGATTGTTCATATAAGGTAAATACTATTAAACTGCCTTAAATTTCTAAGGATAACGTCTTCTACACAACACAGTGCTGAACCGTGGCTACTATTGGCGAACAACTCCATTTTTACAATGTGATTCTATCTATTTATGATATTACGTTTCCTGCCTAACTTTTGTTAAAAAAACATCTTTGTATAAAACAACAAATAAAGTTGAAATTCGTAAACATTTGAAAGTTTAATTTCTATTATTAATTTTCAGAGGTTCCTTAAATCAAAACAAATTAAGTAGGTATGCAACCAAACATACGATCTTAACATTTCTTGTTCTACAAAGGGTTGTATATGAGTGTTGAACGAAATGTATTATACTTCATTAACATACAGGGTCTTCCAACCGTTACAATTTTTTATGTAAAAAATTTTTTTCCAAACATTTTTAAAAAAGTTATGACCCAGAATTTTTTAAACGGCAACCCCCATTTTGTAAATTGTCATTTGAAAGAGCACATTCTTCTGCATACAGTACGTTAAATTCTATGGCATATTACATGACGAAATTATTGAGAAAAAAATTAATTTAATAATAGCATACACTTGCATTACTTATGATCACTGATAAAGGAACTTTTTAAGACTTACACTTTTTTCTTTTACTTAGTAATATGGACCTGGCTCAAACACGTTAGTCTTTGCTTGTCACATTGTAAGTATTTAAAGTTCTAATAATGGTATGTTTAAGTGAGACACAACGAATTGATATTTTCATGATGATTGGCTATGGCGACAGCTCCATGGTTTGTGAATTATTTAATGATCAGTACCCTGATCGACCTATTATACAATCAAGTGTTAGCAAAATAGAGAAGAAGTTCCGAGATTTTGGTCATGTAGGAGATAATTTCCCAAGAGGTCGTCATGCAATTCCAGAACATAAACAGTTAGATGTTTTAGTGGCAATGGAGGATAATCCTCTCAAACCAAGTTGCAAAATCGTAGCACAGCATTCGATTAGTCAGTTGACTGTTTTAAAATATTTGAAAAAGAATAAATAGCACCCATTTTTATTTAGTTCAAGAGCTTAACGAAGATGTTATAGACCACAAAGTAGAATTTTGCGAAACCATAATGGAACGATGTAATATCAATCCACATTTCTTAAGCCGAGTACTTTTTTCTGATGAGACCACCTTCTGTTTAAGTGGCACTGTAAATAGGCAAAATTGTCGATATTGGTCGCATGAAGATCCACACTGGATGATGGAGGCACATGCCCAATTTCCACAGAAAATTAACGTGTGGGCTGGAATTGTTGGGACTACAATTTTGGATTCATTTTTTTATGAAGATTCATTAACTGGTGAAAAATATTTGGAGTTGCTCCAACAAAACGTAATTTCATTGTATCAAAATGGCGAAAACCCTAATGTACCGGACAACTCCATATGGTTTCAACAGGATGGTGCACCACCACATTATTCGGTAAGAGTGTGTAATTATTTAAACGAAATTTTCCCACACAGATGGATTGGTAGACGCGGATCGGTAAAATGGCCAACTAGATCTCCAGGCCTAACCCCATTCGATTATTTTTTATGGGGTTACCTTAAATCCAAAGTTTATTTTAATAGACCGAAAATTGTTGAGGACAGAATAAGGTACGAAATTGGAAGAATTGGATCTGAAACAGTTACCACCGTTTTGCGAGAATTTCAGTTTCGGCTCTTATATTGTCAAGAAGCAAATGGCACACAATTTGAACATTTAATTTAATTATCTTTTGTTGTATTTATTAATTCTTGTATTTGTGTTTATTACATTGTTATAAGTAGTTAAGATATTTTTTCTCAATAATTTCGTCATATAACATGCTATAGAATTTAATGCACTGTATGCAGAAGAATGTGATCTTTCAATTGACATTTTTCAACATGGGGATTGCCGTTTAAAAAATTGGTCGATGATGTCATAACTTTTTAAAAATGTTTGAAAACAATTTTTTTGCCATAAAAAAAATGAGAAATGCATTTAAAAATCGACGTGTCTGAGCGAATTTTTGTCACTTGTCTTGTAACGATTTTAAGGAATTTATTCCAACCTTTATGTGCTCACTGTAAAAATTTACAGGCAATACTAATGCGTATTTTTTTTTTATACCAATAAAATACGAATATTTTTTTTGGTGTCATTTTATGAAACTAAATAGTCGTATTTTCTAGGTTTAAAAAAAATACGCACCAGTATTGCCTGTAATTTTATACATTAAATCAATATGGTATTTAGAATGAACCTAATGTTTTCGTTTTTCGATATTACTAACAGAAAAATTTAACAGAGTTTTATAAATTTGGATATCCTGATTAAAACATAACCTTAATTAGTATTATTTAAAATATTCACCCATATTGTTATCGAGAAAATAACTTGTAGCTATTACCTGTTTACTTTTCGGTGGTAAGTAAAGTTATGCAGTAAACGCAAGACCATTTTATGTATTTCACGAAAAAAGCAATGTCGTTAATATTATTTTGAGGCCAAGTTAGGAGAGAAGTCGGTATGTATAAATTTGAATTTTTATCATTCAATTTTATCACCCTTTCTAACATATACGTCACTGGTAATGAGTATAAAAATAAACAAAGAATTAGCTTCATCCATTTTTAATACTAGTATGTCTCAAGTTGTAGCAGAATCAAACAATTCCTTTATAATGAATAGGGAATTATTTGCCTAGTTAATTCTGAAGTCATTTTTTTGTTTCAATGTGATTATAACAATTATGGGGCATTTCTGGTATTAAGTATTGTTATAATTTAAAAAATTACTCATTAAAATGTGTACACCACAAAAGTCCTAGAATTTAATATAATTTTACGGCATTGCGGCGCTTATACTTTGATTTTTAACGACGTCGTTTGAACATCAAAACGTCGCTAGGATTATCTATTCACTACCATTTATGAAAATTCAATATCGTTCTGAGTTTCCCAGTAATCAGCCTCAGAAATTAAGTTATTTGTGTTGACTAAATCGATATGGTGATCAGTTTTTGAGAAAAAATTGATTGGTCAAAAGTTCGTACTGATATTTCTTTCAATTTTCAAGATATTTTATTTTTGAAATTTTTTAGCATCTTGCATCATATTTTTTTTGTGTAGTGATTTAGTGTTATTGATGCCCCAAAATACGATAAAGGTCTTATCCTTTTTTCATATAGTTGCAAACAGATAACACAGAATTTTTCAAAACTGTGAAAGGCTGTATTTATTTTTTTACATCTTTAAATCAACGGCGGTTCTTGGGTCAAGAGATAGGGAGGTCAATTAGAAAAGTTTACTGTATTACCTACCTTTTAAAGTGATTTAAATTCCAAGTCGATCCTCCGGTCTTTTTGAGATGCAAAATGGTCAATTACTTTTTCATTAAAGTCTTTTATCTTCTTTATTAATGACCTTTCTATGGTAAGCATAGTTAAAGAAGATAACCTTTCCTGACCCATGGTATTTTTTAAAAATGTCTTTATTCTTTTTAAGGTGGAAAAATAACGTTCACTTTCGACGGTAGTCATAGGGAGAGTACACAAGATTTTTAACAGTTTGACACTTTCAGAAAAGTATTGCGCAAATTATTGTTAGTAAAAAGCTGTAACTGCACCTTCACTATTGGAAAAATCTTCTCAGCTATATAATACTTCTAATTCAGTTTTAAGTTTCAAATGATTTATGACTGGATACTCCGTTTTAACTAATTTAAACATATCTTGAGGAAAGCTTTTTTTATAATCTTTAAATCGATCTGTGTGAAATAACTGAGACACTGCTAAATGATTACTGAAGCCAAACCTGTTTTTGATTTCAGATATAATTATATCGCAAACTTCTAATGAAATTCTCCTTTTTGATTCTTCCGTTTTACATCTCTGGGCAGACTGCATAGATGTCTCCTCCAAATAGTTATTCAAAATTTTATTTCTGATGTCTTTAATTTTACTATTAAAAACGCCAATACACTTATTTACTGTTATGACATCGATATTACATTTTTGTAATTGATTGAACAATATATCACAATGAGGCATAACTAAATGAAAAAAATTTAACCAGTAAAGAAAATGTTCATTTTGTAAGTAGTTTTTTAAACCAATAGCTTGATTTAGAGTGTTGTTTTCTGATTCATTATCAATGATTTTTTCTAAACAATCTAATAATTCTGTTCGATAGGTATAAACAGTCTCTATGCACTTTGTATTAAAATTCCATCGTGTTGGAGCAGCTTTAGGTAATATCACCTTTACAACATTATCTAACACGGCTGTTCTTTTTGGCGATTTTCCAAAGAATGAGGAAAAGCTATGTAAATTAGCAAAAAAAAATTTATGCTTTTATCCTGACAATGCTTTTTGTAAAATTAAATTTAGTTGATGAGCGTAACAATGAATAAAATTTGCTGAAGGATAACTTTTTTTAATTAAACATACCTATTAACTTCTTTTTTTCTTATCAAGAGATGTTTGCTTTATCGTCATATTAGGTTTTGGACGGCCACCACCTTCAAATTTCACTCAGCCTTCATAACCCAATTTATGTCCATCTTTCAGTTTTAATATATTTTGTACAACACTCATATTTAATAGTAAACACCAAAAACACTGTTTTACTTAATTTCACGACAAGTAGAGAACTAATAAAATGTTCACAAATAAAAACATTAAAAACAACGCGATAATATAGCGACCAACGCGTACCTAGTTAACATTAAGACTGCTGACTAGCGACTGCTGTACTAAATTTCGTGCGGTACGGTGTCAGGGTTGTCAGGGACATTGTCCCTTCCAGTGTTTTCTGTCTCTTTTGCTTTCTGACGATTCACTGTATCGTTATAAATTCGGTCCGTAGCTAGCTTTGAGGACACGTTGTGGATTGCCCAAGATTTTTAAGTTCTATAAATGAATAATGTAATGATCTAGATATTGGAATAGTATTGTGCATAGAATGAACTAGAAACTTTAATATATTTTTTAAGAATATTAAAAATATATATATTATATATTTTTAAACTTCAGAAAATGAATAGCTCTATTTTTTTATTTGTATCTGGGAGGTCATTGGCCAAATGACCCTATAGAAGAACCGCCAGTGCTTTAAATCCATCCCAACATACATGCATTTTATTAAATCATACTAAACTGTGTATATTTTATTTTTAGGTAATAACTCTTTTAATGTTCTTAGAAGTTTATTTCAACCATCCCACAGTACCTCTGAAAATGCATCCAGTTCAAGTTCTTTACATAATTCAGGAACAACAACAAGATCTAGATCACAGAACGATTCAATGATGTAATTTTTAGAATTAATTCTACACTTAATCATTAAAAGGATGTGCTTGCTTTAAAATATTTATATTAACAAAAATTTTTTTTAAAACAATAAATTACTGCGCTTAGGTTTAAAAATTAAAATGTTTTACATTTATGCACTATTATGGCAAAAATTGTGATAAACAGGGCGAATTACCTAAAATAAAACATTTTAATTAATGAATAAGTTTATTTCATATATTTTGACTGTGAATGTATTGTGTAATTAATTTAAAATACTGTTTTACACATTCACATTATTGCTGTGAAATAAACATATTTCTTCAAATTACAATTAATGTTATTTAAATATGTACATATAAAAAAATGTATAGACTGGACAAAGAATTAAATAAAATAAAATTTATCATTAGATTTTTGAGAGCAAGCTGCTGTTGATAGCACACCCATTAAAAACATACGAGTCTAAACTCATTAAGTAAAATCGAATACGCACAAATAAACAATTACATTGCAGTATGTACGTACAACCTCGCTCACTTCATACTAATATGAGAGTACCATGCATTTCCTTCTCACACTCGTATGCTTATAGTGGACATGTTAATCATAAATGTATTATTGAACTAAGCTGACGCACCCTAAGGATCATAAACGAAATTAATAATTCTGTGATTTGTGTGAATTTTCTTTTATACTTGTGGGGGAGTATCGCCGCCTGTATTTAACCAAGTCTCTGAGGTCATTTAGCACACTTCATTTATGGGGGGATATGCACATGTTGATTATTTGTAGTCTTATTTTTTATACTATTTATCAGTGGCAGCTGGTATACTTCGGTTGTCATATCCAGTATTGAAGCATAGAACCCAAGCAATACTTTGAGGTAAGGCATGGCTATCAATACTGAATGAATAAATAGTTTTGCAGAAAAATAATTCTACAAAAATCTGGGAAAAAGAAGTTGCGAAAATGTGCAGCTCGCTTAGATTACTTTTAGACCATTAGTAAAATATTTTCCATAATCGAGGAAAATTTATCAACCCGTTTTTTTTTTATTTTCAACATTTCGATTTTTTTGTAGTTACATTTTGAAATTTAATAATGTTTCACACTGCAAAATTTAAAATAGCATAAGTTAAATCACACCGGCCGCCACTGCTATTTATGGATTTTAATTCATGTAAAACATAAACAGTGTATAGTTTATCTCAAACTTAATTGCATCATAAAAAATGTCGGCTTCTTTGATGGTGGTAAAGGGATCAAAGGAGCTAACGTTTTTCTGTTGCAAATAAGTTTGAAATAAACTGTAGCTCCACAAAGAATAAAAATATCAGGTGATTCTATCTATTATGTATAGTTAGTTAAAACATGATTTCTTTCGATTACTTTATCATATACAGGGTGTGGGGTGAGTGTAAATTCGACAACATACTCGTGTTTCAATGTAAAAAGTTAAGCAACGGTAGTCACAGTGAGTAATTTGATGATAACAAGTGAAGCTCACTGACCTCATCATGTCTTCTAGTGGCTTGTATATCAGCATATATGCAGAAGCTATATAATCTTAGGCGAAGGTTGTGTAGATGATATACCATCCTTCAAAGGGGATGTAAAGCAGTCGGTCCCTTGTTTATTAGATGTTAGGCAAGTAAAAAAATCCCTACATTTTGATAGAGAAAAGGTTCGACAAAATTTCCAGATTAGGGGTAGCTCGTCTTCTGGCGTCGGTGATTGGCCCTAGTAGCGGAAATAGGCCGACGATAAATGAATAAATAAATATGTCATTAAATGAATGTGCAAAAAGGAATTAATCTACGAAATATAATTTGCTAGAAAATGAGTTTTTAATAGTTATTTATACAAAACCGAAAAGTGATTCTTTTCTGGACGAGCTGGCAAGCACCAGTGCAGTATTTTTTCTGCAACCGTTCTTGCTAGTCTCAGAAAACTTTTAATTTGAAATCCTTTGCAAACAAAACTTATAAAATTCAACTGACAGATGTCAGACACTGTTGTCTGGAGTGCTTAATTAGGTACCTACTGTTGACATAAGGGATCAGTAAAAACTTACCGGGCTAGACCAGTAAATATGTATAGTAAAACAAACAAGTGATGGCGAGCGATCGCGCAGATATCGTTACGCCTGAGAGTATAAAGATACAAGGAGAGAGCCTAAGGCATTCTGTCTTGGGACCGTCTCGGTGTAGCAAGATGGCCGCCGACGGAAATGACGTATCTCCAGTGGTGTCTCCTACAACAATTATTTAACGTAGGGACGGTTACAGATTTTAAACTGTTGTAGTGTATATATGTGTTAAAAAAAGCACGTTAATTTTATAATTTTTATTAGAAAGTTAATTTAGATACAAAATTTATATATCTTACATTTACTTTTGACTATGTTGCAAAACTATTTTGACTACCCTGGTTTTATTTATAAAAATTCCTGTCTGATGATGTGAAGTAAATTTACTTGTTCACGAAAACCGCTCACACCAATAAAGGAATTTTATGAGAATTTTTCTGTTTTTCTTATCATGAATAATTATTTATTAAATTGGAGAGGATTTCGCAATTTCTTACTAATTACCTAATTTTTGCAGGAAGTGCCAATGGAAAAAAAACTTTTTTTCAATGAGAAAAATAAATATCGGCCAAATATTAACGCACTTATATTTATATATTTAAAATATACTTTGTTTTCCTTTTGACAAACTTGCCTATAAACACTCGAGCAATATACTTGTCTAACAAACACTGAAACAAATACTAAAACACAATTTTAATAATAATTTATTGATGTTAACGTACAAAGTATTTACATAAGTCAGAATATCCTAAGTACAATAAGGCAAACATTTTAGTAAAACACATAGATTAAGAAAATTGTAAAATACAAAATTAAAAAAATAAAAATATTAATACAATGAATAAGACAGCTAAAAAAATCATCTGTGAAATGTTTTGAACATATGAGACTCATATTTGTTGGTTGCCAGTTTGTTTTATCAACAAACTTTATCCAAGCCTGCCTTTGAAGTGGGTCCTTGGGAAAACTGAAAGAGTATGTACAACTAATAAGAATTTCACTAATAGCATTAAAAAAAGAAAAAATAGTAACCACTAAAATACAGAAATGTCTTTCCAGTAATATCACACTGATTTTGAAAACAATTACCACGTTTTTTATAAATTTCAGTTGAAACATAAGAATCATGAAAAATTTGTTTATCCTTAAATTGTCACTGTTAAATGTCCATTTTAAAAAATCAACATTATTTCTTTATGGTATCTCCGCCACTGCTAACAAAACAAAGCATAATACCATTTAAAATTAATTTATTTATAAATATAAAAAGCGACGATTTTTGCTCGCGTAAAATATAGATTCATATTACTAAATAAACATACATTATTTTATAGCACATATTATAAACTTACACGTGAAAAGTTATTGCATTTTTCACATTTTTTGGTTTCATAGTTTTTGAGGTTCCACACACAACACAGCTCACCATTGTTTATTCGGTAGCACTATACACTAAATTAAAACAAATATCTACAAGATTGTCTCAAAAATTCGCGTAATAAATCAAAATTTAATACTCAACAAATCACTACAAAATTTCTAACCAACAAATGTACGGCCTGATTCCAAAGCAATGAGTCATTGTCGGTGTAGTTGATGACGACTTCCGTCCTAATATTTCTATAGCCCTCACCACTAAACGTTCCCTCCTGTTGTTTTTATACTCTCAGTGTTACACCCTACTTAAAGATAATTGATGCGACAAAGTGATGTAGAATACCAGTGGCGTGTAAATTAAATAAATTAATGTGAATGCAAACAAAATACATAAAGAAATAATATTATCCAATCACTACATTGTGTTCATATGTTAAGAAGGGGTTAATACGAGTAATTATTTTAAATTTACATATAAATGCAATATAAGATAATATAACAAATTACCACAAAAACAGAGTTACTATGTAACACCTCTGAATAACACATTTGTTATTCTGCTGTAGCCGAGGAGTGGGGTAATGTTGAAATTTGGCACATACCCACCGCTCGCCATCACTCATCTGTTTTGCAACATTTTCATCTCCAAAATTTTACCAAAAACAGTTGACTTTCTAGATGGTTGTGGAAAATGATATTTAAATTACAGGGAAAAGTTAAAATGTAAAATTTTTAATTTAGTTTTAGATTTTATATATAAAAGATAGGTGCAACCTTTTTACACAATATAAAATATGGACTGAAAACTGAAAATAAATTGGAGTTACGGGCCGAAATATCAGACCTGAAGCAAAAAATACGCGAAGTAAGCAAAAAAAGCGCGACCACTGATTCACTGGATACAGTCAGAGAAATAAATAAAGTGGAGAGATGTGAGCAAAATCTAATGATATTTGGATGCCAAGAAACTGCACTGCAGTAGATACAAAAATGGTGAAAGAAATAATTAGGGGCTGCCTCGCAGGAAGTAGACAAGTAAAATAAAAGTATGCATGATAGGGAAAGAAAATTCTGATAGACCTAGGCCAATAAATGTAACACTAATATCGGAACATGATGTAAAATGTGTATTCTTTAAATTCAAGGAATTTAAAAATAATCCAGCATGGGCAACGCTGGCCATTGGTTTGGATAAAACCAAAAGGCAAATAGAAGAATATATAACCCTAAGAGCTGCCATGTAAACAGAAGATTGATAATGGTGAAGTAAACTTGAGAATAAAGTATATACATAATGTTTCACAAATTATAAAAATGACTGACAGATCAAAAAACTAGATGACCGTGACACTTGTCCAATTTCAAGTAAATCTGAACACACTAGAAAACATAAAACTAGACACATAAGAACAAATTGATACAAAATTTTCGTATCGTACATCAAAATGTGCAAATGCATTAAAAATAAGGTACTGGATATTGAACTATTTGCAAATGTGGGAAAATGCCAAGCATATGGTACACTGTGCTCCACGGAACATTAGCTCGAAGCCGAAGAAGAGAACTTTATAAATATTGATGTTTATGTGATGAGATCATGTTTCTCAAAAAAAGAGTCAATCCACTGTGGCGCTTGTATATACAGGGTGAGTTTGGACATGTAACACACTTAAATTGTAAGATTTTTGTAACCGTTACGCAATAAAATTCTATTCTATTCTATTCTATTCTAGTTTTAAATGCGTAGTTATATTTTAACCCTCAATATATTTCGTCATGTACAATTGATTGGCACTGTCAACAATTTTTTTTTTAACAAAAAAAATTAATTTGATAATTTTTTTCATCCTCCAGCAACTGACATTTTGATAGTCACCGGATAACTTTGTAAACGCCGTTCACAGAAATGACATAACTGAAGGCAGTGTTGCCACTGCCAGAGTTCGTCATCACAATTATCCTAACTCATGAATTGCGAGGTCGAATAGACTTTTCCTGGGATCATCTCGAGATCCAACTCAATCCAACTACATGAGAACGGCTATTGTATTGAATCTAAACATGCGCACTGTGAAGTTTGTTTTATAACCAATAAATTACAACCTTTTCAAACTTTCCATTTTGTGGTTGAGTGGCTGTTAAACTTAATTTATTTAAAAAAAAAATTTAGTGATAAATTATAGGTTCCAACAAACCAAAAACATCAGCTGATAAAAGACACCTGCCCCAATCAGACAGTTAAGAGCTGGCAAATGTTAAAATTTCAAAACGGGATTTCAAATCATTTTAGATACTGTTCATGAAAACGTTGAATGGTATTGAACTAAAGTCAATTTGAATACTCAATGGAAACGTAATAAATATCTGACATGCCACGCTAATATCGCAGTTCACATTATGGCATGGTTGAATTTTTATCATGTAATGGCCTACCCCGAATAAAGTGCTGTTTTCTCAAGAAAAAATTTATCTTTTTTTATAAAAAATGACGTATACTATCCTCCTAACCGTCCAGAGTATTATGGAGGAAAAAAATGCAAACTGTTAGGTATGTCCAGTGTAAAAAGTGACAGAAGTGTGTGAAAATACTGTAAACTATTTTCCATCACCTGATTGTTATTGTGTTGCACCTTCAGTGTTTTACTATTAGAGGTCAATTAAAATAGAGCTGATTTATTCACTGAACCCCTACACATTTCAAATTATTGTAATAGCAGAGGGTAAGTACCTACTTTTTAAAAATAATAATTCTTTTATAAACTTTGAAAAAATTAAATGGGAACATTAAGATTCCCTAAAAAGTTTACTGTTCATTGGAAAATTTGGTTTTAGTTGTACATTCGATATGAAATACTTAAAAAGAAATGTTGATTGGTGCAAGAAAAAGTCAAAATTGTACATTTCTCACATTGAAAGATACTTCAAAATGTTTAAAAATTATTTCAAATGGATCAATTAATCGTTTTAGGTAATTATTTCATCCAAACTTATTATAAATTCGGGAATGAACTTACTGCTAGGGCTCGGTTTTTCAATCATGGGTTAGCTAAACTCACACTTTTAGAAATCAAATTTTTTTCAAATTTACATTTGTTTTGGAAGTGGTTATAGCAACAAATATGTTATACAAAAATCGATGAGATTCTAATACAAACCACCTCAACTAAAAGTTAGTTGAGGTGGTTTGTATTAGAATCTCATCGATTTTTGTGAAAATATAATGCTAGGTAACCTCCAACTTATGTTGACTCACGATTGTAAAATCGGACCTAGGTGAGAGAATTGCATAAGAAATGCGGCAACGTTGCTTCAGTCCATTACATCATTTTAGCATAGATATAAAATGTTTCCAGTAACCAGCAGTTCCAAAACAGTTTCATCGTATTTTTTTGAAAGTCGATAACTCAGTTACACGTGGGAATTAAAAAAAAAAGTGTCAGAGGGTTTCTACAGATGTTAAGAATCGGTGGTTTAAATATAACTACACACTTAAGACTCACCCTGTATAGTGACAATCAAACCGAATTTGAGAGTAACTGTGATTGAAAAGAGTATGCATGTGTATCAGGCAAGATATTTAAAATATATCGTACTATGTAATTATCGCACAAACTTAGGTAGTTTCGATATCTGATAGATGAAATACTCGCTAAAATTCAGGGTATGTTTAAAGATCTTAAACTTATTGTATGTGGTGATTTCAATCTAAATTTGCTACAAAAAAATTATCAGGTGAGCACTTTTCTAGATGTCTTATTTAGTTTCAATATGAACCAAACTGTCTTCGAACCAACCAGAGTTACCATACATACGGCTACACTATTAGACAACATCTCTGCAAATTTTGACAATTATGGAAATAGTTCAGTTATAAACTCCGATCTGATCACTATGCACAAACAGATGGTCAAATAAAAGGGTCTTTTCAAAATGCAGACTTCAGCACTTTCGACAGGAACTGACAAGAGAAAATTGGAGCGAAGTAATAGACTCTATTGCGGTTAATACAGCATATAGTGTTTTTGAGGGAAAGCTACTGAAACTAATGAATAAAGTTTTTGTTAAAAAAAAAAGTATAAAATTCATAAAATTGTGAGAAAGATACGGATAACGAATGGAATGAGGATATCATGTAAAAAAAAGACATCATTATATCAACAACTATTACATGTGAGCTAAACATATAAACGTATATCATATAAATCATATAAAAAACATTCAGGTAGCCTAAAAAGAGTAATAGAACTGGCAAAAAACACTCAAATATAATTATATTGCTACAGCAAAAAATAAAACGCAAGCGACTTGGTCACTAATTAAAAATATCACAAACAATGAATTATGAAAAAATAACATCTTGGAGAATTTTACAATTCGCAGATTAATTCAGAAGAAATCCTAAATCATGTTAACAACTATTTCATTTTTTATCAGGTACTAACGAAGCGGAAATCTTTGAATGTATCAAAAGTTTAAAAAACAAGAATTCAGTAGGGCAAGATGAAATGCCAATATGTTTATTAAAGAAAGTGGCACATTTAATATCTTTGCCTCTCTCGCATATAATAAATCTAGCTCCCTGCACAGACTTCTTCCCAGATTAACTAAAAATAGGTTATATCAAAGCAGTTCATAAAAATAAAGGGTCCCCCCTTTATGATTTAAAGAATGGGGAATGCCACTCAATTTGGCTTTTTCAGTTTTTACATTATACGACAGACCAAACAAAATAATTGGATAAGTATATCAGGATTTTGCTATAAACACTTTATTAAAGGAGTAATTAATTTTTTTAGATAATGTGATGTCAAATGCATCTTTATTGCATCTGGCAACAGCGCAGTCTATGATTCTGAAATAAAGAAGAAGAAAAAATAACCAAGCAATATATCAGTGTTTACTGTGACAGTCCTTTTATTATTTCTTGTTTAAGCTAAAATCCAAATGAGTATAAAAAAGTGTTCTTGTACCATGTTGTGAAAAAATCCATCTCTAATTTCAAAATTATTGACGACTGAAAATCATTGGTAAATATGTAAAAAAATTCAAAATCTAAAATTACTAATTTGAGAACTTGTTTGTGACGTGAATGGTCTTTTCACAAGGATTACAAAGGTAACATTTTTAATGCCTCTTAATTTTTATTTGTCGAATAAAAAATTAAAATCATATCATATTCAACAGATGGTACGTTATTTGAATTAGCTTTTTCATATCCTGGTTCCATTATAACCACAAATTTATATAATTCACGTTAGTACTGCACCTTTGACAAAAACGAATCAATAGTAAACAAAATAAAGAGGCTTATAGTTCTTAATGATTTTGAGGTTCAACATTCTATTGCATTCTACTATGTCTATTTCACTCAGTTTCTTTACAAAATTATGTGCACTGTTGTCATATGTCTAAAAAGTGCATGTGATGTCACATGCATATTAAATTCCTTAATTCTCCCTTAATTTTACTATTAATACAAAATTGGAAAATAGTGTATCAATATTTTTTTAAGTTCTTTTATATCATGTACTTTCCAAAAACATTTAGATAAAACTGGCATTCCCCATTACACACCAATATCATTGCTATAAAATAAAAGTAAAATTTTTGAGAAAATCTTATACAACAAATCTGCTGTATAAGATTTATTAAGCAATACATTTCTTAGATAAGCATCTTGTGTTGTCAGTCTGTCAAAATGGTTTTGGAAAGGGGAAATCTACAGTGAGTGCCATTTATCAAGTTATGACAAAAATAACAGACTCGAATAACAACCAACAAACGGTAGCCACATGTTTAGACCTCTAAGGCATTTGACAGTGTGGACCATGATTCTGTGCAGAAAGCTGGAATTATATGGAATTAGAGGAGTTGCGCTAAATTTGATTAAATCATATTTAGGAAAAGGGAATCAGTGCGTAGTCGAATACAATGTCAGGAGACATGATAAAATCAAATATAAAAGAAGTGGAAAAAAGATGTACCTTAAGGCTCCATACTGGGTCCGCTACTCTATATACTTTATATAAACAAGCTAGAAAACATATTCGAACACAACATAATAATGTATGCCGACGACACCTCAATAATTTTTAGTGAAGAAAGTGCAGAGGTTTTCAAGTTGAGGTTTCGGGAAGCAATGGACAAATTAAATACCTGATTTTCAGCAAATAATCTGCTACTAAATGTAGAGAAAACTCAAATTATTAGTTTCAGTAATCGTTAAAATTTAGAATTTAACACACAACATAATGTATGCCGACGACACCTCAATAGTTTTTAGTGAATAAAGTGTAGAGGTTGGCAAGTTGAAGTTTCGGGAAGCAAAGAATAAATTAAATGCTTGGTTTTCAGCAAATAACTTGCTACTGAATGTAGAGAAAACTCAAATTATTAGTTTCAGTAATCGTCAAAATATAGAATTTAAGCTCGCCTATCAAGACACAGATTTAATGTCAACTACAAATATTTCATTCTTAGGTATAGAAATAGATTCACGGCTTGATTGGAAAGAACAAGTGGATAATCTAGCAAAGGGCATGTCACGCTACAGCTATGCTTTAAGGGAATTGTCTGACAGTGTAGATGTGAATACAGCATTAATTGTTTATCATGCATATATTCAGTCAAAAATTAGATATGAAATAATTTTCTGGGGTAACTTTGTTGATAAAGAAATAATACTAACTTTACAAAAACAATGCTTGAGAAACATTTTTAATTTGAGGAAAACCGAGAGCTGCAAAAATTTTATTTATTTGAGATTTTAGATGCTATGTATTTTTATTTGTAGTTTTATATTCTAAATTTTTATACAGGGTGGGGCAATAGTGCGTACGACTTCAATATGTCGAGTTCTATGATAGTTAGAAACTTGATTTAAAAACATAAATAAACTAGACAAAAAAGTCTATAACCGGAAATTATTTTCGAATATACAGGGTGAGCCAAGACGATGCTACAGGGTCAACTAACATTTTTCAAATGGAATGCCATGTATATTAGAACATTTTTTGAAGCCTCTTTGTGGCCTCCTTCCACTCCTGTATTATTATTGACTCTCCCATCCACTTAGATGTAATGATTTTTTCTGTTGAAATTATGCTATATACACGAGTAGTATATTAAAAAAAAATCAGTAGTCACAATTATTGATTTAAGAAAAAATATGTTAGTACCAGTTATGAGACATCTGAGTGATGACACTCAGCCATTTTCACTTCCTTAAAGTATACAGGATAGTCAAAAATAATTTTTAAATTTACAACCATTTGAATTGAATTTTCTCACATGGAACACCTTGTATATTTTTGGACGATGTAATGTAGAAGTGAAAAACGAACATTTTTTGTACGTATATCCTTATGGCTATTTGTAACCATTTTCGATTTATTGAACAATAACTGCAAAATTCAGCAAAAAAATTTTTTTTTTTTTGTAATTCAAGAGAAGCTATTATAAAAAGTGCTCCACATGTTGCCCATTTTGATTGACACACTATGCGTCTTTGGAATGAGGTTTCTACTCTTCATAAAATTGCCGGAGTGATACTTCTAAAAGCATTTATTATCCTTTCCTTCAAATTTTGGATTGTTGTTGGTGTGATGTTTTTATGGGCATCATATAACACGCTTATTATAATACCTTCTCTTGAATTATTTGAAAAAACCCTCATTTTTAATTTTTATTGCTGAATTTTGCAGTTATTGTTCAATAAATTGAAAATGGTCACAAATAGCCGTATGTACAAAAAATGTACGTTTTTCAATCCTACATCACATCATCTAGAAATATAAAAATATGCCTCATTTGAAAAAATTGAGGAAATTCAGTTCAAAAAGTTGTAAATTTAAAAATTCTTTTTTCCCACCCTGTATACTTTTAGGAAATTAAAATGGTTTAGGTTAGGTTAGGTTAGGTTAGGTTAGGTTTCTTGTAGTGGGTCCCTGTGGACCCTCCACTGCGGCTTTCAGCAGACCAATTGTGGCTCCTAGCTATATTTCACCCAATAAATTCGGTCCTTAATGAAATTGATAACTTGTATGAGAATGTGTCCAGATCCTCTGGCAGTAGTTGCCCTTTGCCAAATATTGAGAATCGGATCCTCTCCACAGCGGGACAGGTAAATAGGATGTGGTCTGCCTTCTTATCATCTTCAAGGCATAGACGGCACTCGGTGTTTTCCACTAGGCCGAGTTTATGCAGATGATAGTTTAGTCGGTAGTGCCTGTTAGAGTTTTCAGGTTTACTCTAAAAGTTTCTTAGCTCTTGATTTCAAAGGGTATTTTATAAACGCCTTCGAATGAACTAATCCTGGTAACTCTTGCCAATACTGGAGAGTTTTCCTTTTAGCCCAGGTTGAGATAGCCATCATAGCAGTAATTGAAGATATGCCAAGTATCGGTTCTGGTCCGATGTTTCATGATCCCGCTGCTTCTCTGGCCAAGGAGTCTGCTATTTCATTACCTTCCATACCAGAGTGGCCAGGTATCCAGACCAGAGTCTTCTGACAATTTCATACCGTTTTGAAATTACACTGGTAGGAGTCAAGAGCTTTTATAGCTGCTTGGCTATCTGAGAAAATGTTTATCAATCTGCATGTAAGATGCATATATTCCAGCCTTCGCACACAGTACAATGGCATGAACCTCAGCCTGAAAAACAGTTGCATTAGTACCTAGGTTTGAGGATATCCTCACCCTTGGTCTGTAGCTATGTACTCCGGCTCCTGTTCCTTCAGAAGTTTTAGCACCATCTGTAAACCAGCAACTGTCTGCCCTCAGTAGTTCGGCTCTATTCCGATCCCACTCATCTCTTTCCGGAGAAAGGATGTGAAGGTCTAAGGTTCTGTTTGATAGCATAGCATGAATCCAGTCGCCTATAGTAGGCTCAATTACTCTGGCAGCCACTGCTGCATATAAGAAGTCGGGCAGTGCATTATTAAATGCTCCCTCAATATCGAGAAAGACTCCTACTGCAATTTTCTTCATTTGAAGGGATTGGGTGATCTTCTCAACTAAGTTGTTGAGTACTAGTTCTGTTGATTTTCCTGTCTGACAAGCGTACTGATGTGTATTGAGGGGGTGATGATTCAGGATGTTCCCCCTGATATATCCGTCCAGCACCTTCTCCAGGCCTTTCAACAGAAAATATGTCGGGCTAATTGGTCTAAGCGATTTAGGGATTGGTTCTTTCCTACCCATTTTTGGTAGATATACTACGTTAACCGCTGACCAACTGAATGAGATATAGTTCCATACCAGACTAGCTCTGAATAATTTAATGAGGAATGGGAGTAATATTTCCGGTCCATTTTGTAGTAGAGCTGGAAAAACTCCGTTCTCTCCTGGCGATTTGAATGGTTGGAAGGATTTGATGGCCCACTCAATTGCCAGTAGTGTGATCACCTTTTTAGCTGTCAGCCAATCATTTTTGTCAGGTCTTTTAATCGACCTTCTGACGGTGACAGCTGTTGGTCATCCAGATTCAAGCACTCTAGGAAGTGGTTTTGTGCTAAGAGCTGTAAGGTTTCCTTTCCAGAGTCCGAATTTGAGCCATTCGGTCGCCGTAACGAGCCTAATTCCCACGTCGGCTCTCTGGAAAGAATCCTGTGGATTCTAGTACGGTGAGGTAGGTCAGTTATACTCTCACATAATTTCCTCCAAGATCCCCTTTTTGCTTTCCTTATTCTTTGTTATAGTCCTTTAGAGCGGATCTATATTGGTCCCAGTCACCCGAAGCTTTAGCTCGATTAAAGAAGCGTCGCACTTCTTTTCTCATTTTATCCAAATTCTTGTTCCATCAAGACGCGCCTCTATTGTTCTTTTTTCTCTTCAGTGGGCAATTTTCGTTGTAAGCTGAGACAATTGCGTTGCGGATCTGGTCCACCGCAATTTCAGTCTCATCACGATTCCAGTTTGTGGTGATAGTGGATTGGAGGTGAGACTGGAGGGAATGGTTGTACCCTTTCCAGTCTGTGTACTTCGGTTCCCGATATGTGACCATAGATCTTGGACCAGCTTCTATACTGAATAGAATATGTTTGTGATCTGAACACGAGGGTTCAGAAGATACTTTCCAATTGGTTATCTTGTTGCTCAAGTAGTTTGAGCTGATTGTGAAAATGGCTTAGTGTCATCACACAGATGTCTCATAACTGGTACTAACATATTTTTTCTTAAAATCGATAGTTGTGATTGTAGTGATATTTGTAATATACACTTGTAAATGGTATAGTAATTTCAACAAAAAAAAATCATTACATCCAAGTGGTTGGGAGAAAGTATAAGACGGTAGTGAAAGGAGGCCACAGAGAGGTTTCAGAAAATGTTCTGGTATACATGGCATTTCATTTAAAAAAAATGTTACTTAACCCTGTAGAATCGTCTTGGCTCATCCTGTATGGCGTGTCATCACACAGATGTCTCATAACTGGTACTAACATATTTTTTCTTAAAATCGATAGTTGTGATTGTAGTGATATTTGTAATATACACTTGTAAATGGTATAGTAATTTCAACAAAAAAAATCATTACATCCAAGTGGTTGGGAGAAAGTATAAGACGTAGTGAAAGGAGGCCACAGAGAGGTTTCAGAAAATGTTCTGGTATACATGGCATTTCATTTAAAAAAATGTTACTTAACCCTGTAGAATCGTCTTGGCTCATCCTGTATATTCGATAACAATTCCCGGTTATAGACTTTTTGTCTAGTTTACTTATGTTTTTAAATCAAGTTGAGATGTCGAAGTTGGACGCACTATTGCCCCACCCTGTATATTTATATTTTTATGATCGATGTTTAACTCTTAACAAGTTTTGCATTGTATTTCTGATATGTTCTACACCTATCGTATAAAGGAACAAATAAAACGTTATCTATCTATCTGTATATTTACGTATTGTAAGGTGAAATCAACCAAATTTTCAATGATTTGTGTTGTGAATTGATTTCTTTTTACATAACAACATTCAGATCAGAACATTTTAGAGCAATTAAATTAGAAAGAATTTTAAAATCTACTTCAGACTTAATTTGATTCAATAAGAAAAAAAACGGGAAGGCTTGTTTGGGAAAGGGATACTGGGCCATATTACCACTCTCAAAACTGTTTTCTTTGAAAAAGTCAAGGAAACAATTATACCATTAGCAGGTAAGAATTAAATTTTGTCTCTTTCATTATTCTCGTAGAAGCAGCGGTTTTCCGAGAAAATTATTAAAAAATAGAGGTTTACATTTGAGTTATGCATTTATGATATATTATGAAAACAATAAAATCTGAAATAGGCGGCTTTCAAATTAATTAGTTTGCCTGTGACATTGTCACAAAATTGTTCCATCACAATTAGTTATAAAATTTTGTACAAAAATGTCATATAACCAATACAACAGGGTTCTCAGCGACCTGGAGAACCTGGAAAAATCAGGAAATATCAAATTCTGGAAAAAATCAGGGAAAAGTCAGGAAATTTACAAATGTTTAGTAAATATCATGGAATTTTAATAATATTCTTAGAAAGTCTGGGAATTTATGCCACACACCACCTAGTAAGAGATTGCACGTTCATTACCTGACTTGTGTTTAGTTATAAAATATGGATTGTTCGTTTAAGGATAGACTCACAGTGGATGCCTGTACGTGAGAACTGTGCACTCCTACTTGTGATCAGTTCCAACTGCTGGCTTTAGATATATCTTCGCATAGTAGCTGCAGACACAGTTGGTTTGTAACTACTGTGCAAGGATATATCTAAAGGCAGCAGTTGGAATTTGTGCGAACCACAGTTCGCACGTACATGCTTCCACTGTGAGAGAAGCTGCAAGTAAGTCTATCTCTTTTTAAATCACGTTAGATGTTAGTGGCATCTCTTTCAAACTCAATGCTGCTAGGAATATAAAAGTATACAAAGGAGATTAGAATTTATAAACACGTCCATTTGCAAGTGGTATACTTCGTTTTTAAATTTTTCCTTAATCATTTTATTCCTCAGCATCCTATTAGTATTATCATTTTGTTTGTGATATGCAAATATGTTTGACGGTACATACAAGATAGAGGGCAGTAAGTAGGCTAATATTATTTTTAAAATTAATTTACTGCTTATTTGAACTACTTTTTTTAGTCTTGTTGCATAAACGACACTAGAATTTATTAATTTCTTGAACCAGGTTTCTTTAATTCAAGTCTGTAAAAAATAATAAGTTAGTATATCCCAGATCAGTGAAACTGATATGCTTTTAATTTATTTCAGCAATACATCAAAGAAGACTTTCATTTATCTATGACATTATATTCCAAATTAAATCCTGAGTGGACAAATTTCTCCTATCAAAGATAATAAATAAATATCAAACACTATGTCAATTTTGCAAAAAAAAAAAAAATAAATAAATACTACTAATTTTATGGACAATTTTACAAGAAATCAAGATGTGATAGATGCGCAAATTTTGTGGTGTATAATTTTGTTGTGAAACATAAATCATTAAATTCTTTAGCTAATGATATGACTTATGAAGAGAATTTTTTCAGACAATAAAATAGCATGAAAAATGACGTTAGCCCAGCAAAGGCAGTATATGTAATTTCCTTTGGTTTAGCTACTTATTTTAAATCGGAACAACTCGATAATATTTTAAAAGACTGTGATAAGTTTGTGGTATGTTTTGATGAAGCTCTTAACAAAATATCTCAAAAAGGACAGATGAACCAAGATTTTATAATGAAGATAATATGGTAGTAACAAGATATTTTACAACATACATCAGCTCTTGGTATTTTAACAAAATTCAAGGCTTATAGTTTTTAAAGATTCAACACATATTGCAGGTATTGTTTGTTTTATTATACCTATTAATATCAGTTTTTATATAGGTATATATTAAGTACAAATGTTCTTCATTTTTTGTCAGAACGATTATATTTCATCATTGTCAAGTAAAGCAATCCACCACAACATACAGGGTAGTCGTTTTTAACCTACATCGTAGACATATCTCCAAACTGAATTGGAATATCGGTTAAAAATTTTGGTTGAACAGTTTCTGGAAAAAGCCTACCATTCTAAATATATTCGCACTTTTATACAATTCCGGTTATATCGGAAATTGACATGAACTTTGTTATTTTAAATAGAACCCCCCATTTTTCTTAAATTTTTGGATTCCTCATTGTAATTAACAGTGGCGGCTGGTGAAATTTAGGCTATGTCATATCTCAGTATTGGAGCATGGGACCCAAGCGATACTTAAAGGCGTAACTATCAGGACTAAATGAAGAAGTTTTGCAGAAAAAAAATTGCGCTTGAAATTTGCGAAAAAAAGTTGGAAAAATTAGTGCCCCCCAGGTTATTTTTTAAACGATTTGTAAAATATTTGTGAAACATTTTTTTTCAGAATCAGGTGGAAAATATAAGTTCACATTTCAAATTTCATCGAAAAATATTGGTTTTCTATAAAGTTACACCGTTTTGAAGTTTGCAAAGTGAAAAATGAATCTAAAATAAAATTTCAAAACGGTGTAACTTTATAGAAAACCAATATTTTTCGATGAAATTTGAAATGTGAACTTATATTTTCCACCTGATTCTGAAAAAAAATTTTTCACAAATATTTCATAAATCGTTTAAAAAATAACCTGGGGGGCACTAATTTTTCCAACTTTTTTTCGCAAATTTCAAGCGCAATTTTTTTTTCTGCAAAACTTCTTCATTTAGTCCTGATAGTTACGCCTTTAAGTATCGCTTGGGTCCCATGCTCCAATACTGAGATATGACATAGCCTAAATTTCACCAGCCGCCACTGGTAATTAAGAGTAAGTTTGATAATTCAACCCTACCTTGATTATCAACTGTTTTTCAAAACGATATTCCCATTCAGTCCGGAGATATATCCAGGAAGTAGGTTGAAAACGAACATCCTGTATAAGTTACTAAATTTGGAAAAATATGCTGTTACTATGAAATACAATTATCTATTAATACTAATGAAATTTTAATAGAGTCAACTTAAATTATTGTCTATGGTTATTTATTTATGACATCCTATAATGTTTCTCAAATCTTTTTTGGGTATTAAGCCACTATCGTAAAAATTATAAAAAAAATTTTTGTTAAATAAACCTCTGCGCCAAGAGGATGTCAGAGGTTGATTTTTTGAAAAAAATGTCTTTTCCTATTCAAAAATGTCACACCTAAAAAATTAATCTGAAAATGAAACTTAAATGTCAAATATTTTAGATGATTAAAAGTTGACATTTCGGAATACTCTCTTGATTCCGTTCTCAAAACTAGGAAAATATCTGAAAAAAAATTGTCTTTTTTTAGCAATGTCATACATGGAAGTTTTCTATTTATATTTCCATAGACATGTGAGACATTATGTTATATTGATATTTTGTCTACTTACCTCATCTCTGAGGATTAACAACCAGTTCGTACAAAAATCTACAAAGTAATTATTGGACACACATTTATCACCGTTCAACAAAATAATGGCAGATTCTTTATTTTTTTCTTGTATTTATTATTTTCTTTTTTTAAAACTAGTAAAATCTCACTTAATAATGAATATTCATCATCTTGCGGGTGTTTGTCTAATTGGAATTTTTTTTTTTTAATAAAATAAATTTACGAGAAAAATATTTTTAATAATATAACCCGTATTTAAATACAAAGTTGCTGACTATCACTTTGTTCTATTATTTAATTAATCCAATAAACATGGAAAGTGGGAAACTTAAGTGCTGATCTTTTAACTGAATGTTTAAGCATGTCATGAATTGAATTAATTTAATATCAAATCTTGTATTATATATCTGAGAATTGAGCTCTCACAATTACTAGTTTTAATTCAAGAAAAAGAACCTATTAAATTTTGATCTTTACACTGCCTGAAGTATATAGTGAGTGCTTATTTATGAAAAAATTTATCAATAACATTGTACATGTATGGCTGAAAAGTGCATTTAAAGTGACATTCAGTTAAATTAAACATTTTTTGTGCTAATACCAGTTTTTTCTCCATGAAAAATACTGTGTTCCTTTTAACCAAAAAACATTAAAGTGATAAAGATAAGTTTATTGCCAGTGCAGTAGGTCTTGAGAGGATTTTAAATATTACATATAATAAAATGGCAACTTCTAGTAAATTGTCAAGTATTAACAACTGCATATATTTTAAGTGCTGTCCAACTAAACCATGTATATATTATGTATGCATCCATTGTGCAAATATGTTTCATAAAAGTTGTATACTTCGCAACAGAAACAAATATAAAATGTTGGACGGGAATAAAGTAATCTGCTGCAAAGACTTCAATGATTTTAGTCCTACCGATGAAGAAAAAAGTTTACTTGAACAAACCATAAATGAACTATCAGAAGATGCTGAAATGATAACCAAGCATATTCAAAAATTAAAAACAAACAATGATATAATTGTGAGGGAAGCTATAAAGCCAGAAGAATTTAATGAACTAATAAAAAAAGCAAGAAATCATGATAACTGAAATGACCAAACAAATTATTGAGCTCACAAAAATTAATAATATAACAAACAATAAGAAGTTAAAAACAGTTGCTGTTCAAATAACATAGCCAATTATGAATACAACTGGTATTCAGACAATATATGATAATACAGATAAGAAGGGTGACATCAGTAAAAAAAGATGACTCAACGTCTACTAATATAGTTAAAGAAAACTGTAAGAATATAAATATTGTTAGCAACCTCATTATAAACAAAAATAATAATGACTGTAATACACATAATAACAAAAATGACCGTAGAAAAATAATAATATTAGATGACTCTAGTCGTAATTTAAATAAAATAACCAGTAATAAATTAGGTTATGTGACATATCAAATAGAGGCAATTATTAAACCTGGAACTACATATGAACAAGTAATCAAGAACATGGACATATTGACAAGAAACCACTCACACACAGATCATGTTATTATACTGGCAGGTACAAATAATTTTATTCAAAATAGATATCCGCTGTTTAAGAGATTTCTGATCAAATAAAAAAGTGTTCTTCGTTAAACATAATAATAGGAACAGTTCCGTTGAGTAAAAATTTAAAATTAAATAGATTTATTGTAAAATTTAACACAAAACTAAGTGTTTTTGTTAATGAATTAAATAATTACATTCCTGGTATAGTCAATTTGTTAAATATAAGTAAAACTAAAACAAACAGTTTATGAGATTGGTAAAGAAATCATAAAAATAATTAATAACAACCTTATTTGTAAAAACAAATCTTTATTGATACTCCATAATAATAATAATGAAAACACAGAAACTGAGGAAAGTAACAAAAAAAAATAAATAACGGTGAGAATTGTGAAAAAACACCTGAAAATACCAAGAACACTAATAATGCAATTCTTAACAACAGTTCTGTTCTTATTAATAACGATAGCTTAAGTAGTGAAATTAACCTAGTGAATGATAATACACAGGGTGATTTTTTATATTCAAGACTGTCTTAGATGTCGTTTCAGATGTAATTGGACACCAAATTACAGACAACAAAGAAGGTACTAAGCCCACAACTGGAATATTTGAAGACAGTCGAGGTGGCTGTCAAAAAGACAATACCTGGAGCATCTTTCACACGAACATTCAATGCTTAGGAAATAAGGTTAATCTAATTGAGCTTTTTGTGAGTAAATATAACCCTAGTCTACTTTGCTTCAGAGAACATTGGCTATGTGATACAAAAGTTAACTTAACATATATTAATAACTATAAATTAATTAGTAAATTTTGTTGTTCTGACCATGTGCATGGTGGCACAGTTATATTTGCAAAAGAGGATTTTTCAGAGCTTTGTAAACCAGTACAGATTATAAATGATCTTTCAGTCGAAAGGGTCATAGAATGTTCAGCAATAAGTTATAACAAAATTGCATAATAAACGTTTACAGACCACCTAGTGGTAATATTGATGTATATTTTCTACAGCTTTCTCACATCTTATCAAAAGCATTTAATCTATTTAAGTTTGTTATATTAGTTGGAGATTTAAACATAGATACACTAAATAATTCGCTTAAATTTAAAATTTTAGAGGATATCTTTGTCTCTTTCAATTTGACATCAATGATATCAGAACCAACAAGAGTTTTTACTACCTCTACACATACCACCTCTTCTGCCATTGACTATGTTGTATCAAGTGCTCCAGGCAATACGAAATATTTAAATTTTGAAACGGGCCTGACAGATCACTATGGTGGACTGACGGAGAGGGAAATCCCTCTCTCTGTCCTGAAGGTGAGAGAAGCGAAAGATCAGCTAAGGTTGGAAAGGAATTACACTCTCACTCTTCCTAGTAGGGAGGAGTGGAGTGAAGGAAGAATTGACTTCCGCCCAGACTCTCTGGTGTGTTATACAGACGGATCTCGGCTGGCCACTAGATCGTCTTCCGGGGCGGGAAGCTTTGCTCTAGGCTCGTACACCACGGTCTTCCAAGCAGAGGTTTACGCCATCCTAGCGGTGGCAGGTAGGGCTGAGGTTAGGAATGGGGCGGAACAGATAATATACATCTGCTCCGACAGCCAGGCTGCTCTAAAGGCGGTGTGCTCCCCCAGGACGAGATCAGCTCTCGTCCAGGAGTGTGGGGATGCCCTAGAAGAGCTGGCCAGGCATAAACAAGAGACTGGTATGGGTCCCGGGACATATGGGAGTTCCAGGCAACGAGAAGGCCGATGAATTGGCTAGACTCGGAGCCGAGGAACCCTGTCACGGGCCTGAGCCTATGTTAGGTATTTCAAGAAGGCAGGTCACAACGGCCCTCAATGAGTGGGCCCACGAGACACTGAGGACGCACTGGAGGACCAACAGGGCCTGCAGGCAAACCCGAGATTTTGTGACGGGGCCGAAAAAATCGAGATCGGCCTGGTTGCTGGGACGGAGTCGTAAGACTCTGAATCTCTTAATCGGTGTTCTGACAGGCCACTGCAGACTTAAGAGGCATCTATCATTGATAGGTATTGAGGAAGACCCTACATGTCCAAGATGCAGGAGTGATGAAGAGACATCTTACCACTTCCTGGGACAATGTGAAGCGTTTGGGCGCCTGAGACACAGTATCTTCGGTTCTGAGGCGCTTCTAAGGGAGGAGATGAGCTCCCTCGCAATGAGTGACATCCTGACCTTCATCAGAAGGTCGGAAAGATTCGATGAGGGAGCAAGAGAAGCACATGGCTGAGGGGACAGCTGGGGGTTGGTAAAAAGGGCCCGTCTGTGGCCTACTTGCCAGGCGTCAGCCTCCCCCACCATTACCATTACCATTACCATGGCCAATTAGTACACCTCAACCCACCCTCTAATGGCCCTTCTGTCATTAAAGATAAGTATAAACTAAATAAATATAAAAAAAATTAATGAAAATACTATCAACGAGTTTATATTCTTTCTAAACAAAACGGATGATGGCTTCCTAAATGACAACGATATTGATACTGCCTTTACAAACTACTTAGAACAATTTACCTGGTCTTACGATGCAGTCTTTCTAATATAATAAAAAAAAAATAACAACACCTTAATACCTGGTAACAAAAACGCAATTCGCTTTTCTGACATATGAACTGGCTTAGAAAAACTTTAGATGATGCACAGCTTAATAAACAATATAAAGAAACGTGACTAGCGGTTTAAAAAATGAGGAGAAACTTTTACAAAAAAAATAATTGAAAATTCACAAAATAAATCTAAAACTACAGATGTAATTGGATAAAGATATGGAATATTCTAAACAACGCAAAAGGTAAACTAAGAAGGCCAAATAAATATGAAATATCTCATAATGGCGATATCAACTAATCGAAATCAGGTAGTACTTATTTGGAAATTTCTTATCAACAACGGTCGATGAAAAATTGATCTCTCATTTTGGTCAAAATATATTTGATCAATGTACTGTAGGATCAAATAACAATACGTCCATGTTTTTCAGCCCTGTATGTGAAGAAGAGGTTAACGAAGTCATCATGAAACTATCAAACAAAAAATCTACTGGTCTTAACAGAATTCCAATAGATCTAATTAAAAAATGCAGCAGAGAAATATCTCCTATTCTAGCTGAACTAATTAATAAATCAGTTGTCCCCGGTACTTTCCCTTCATGTCTAAAAATAGCAGCCATCTTTCCAATTTTAAAAATAGGAGACACTTCCAATATCGATAATTATAGGCCAATAGCTTTACTCAGTATTTTCTCAAAAATCATAGAAAAAGTCATTGCAAAAAATTCATTGTTTTCTAAATAAACATTTAACACTTTGCCAACATGGCTTCCGACCTGGATATTTTACGGAGACCGGGACAATAGAACTTACCCAATATGTTAATGATAGGATAAACATTGGTGAATACGTGGTAGCTCTGTCTTTTGACTTGACTCATTTGATACTACGCATAGTAAATTTGTCTCTGAGAAAATGGATAAACTGGAACTGCAGGGCTTCATAAATGACTAGTTAACTTTGAACTGAAACGGGGTAGGTTAACCAGACAACTCCAATTTGGATTGAGCAATAGTTTTATTGTTCACCAAAGTGCAAGATATGCCAACAGAACAGATAAAGTTACACAACGGATAAATGTATGGGACGATTCTAAAAGAGTAAAAACACATATACCTAACTAACGTGTAACTGACAAACTGATAGACATGTATTTAACAGAATATTACTATATAAGATTTCAGTACCAAATATAGAAAAATTTATATCATGCATTTCATTTTTAGCTTACCTAAAAGAGTGACCAAACACCAATTGATACTTCTCTGACGAGATATTTGCATTGGC
The DNA here is from genome assembly GCA_029963845.1 of Rhamnusium bicolor. Taxonomy (NCBI): domain Eukaryota; kingdom Metazoa; phylum Arthropoda; class Insecta; order Coleoptera; family Cerambycidae; genus Rhamnusium; species Rhamnusium bicolor. The sequence continues at coordinate 97,766 of JANEYF010003428.1, read as the reverse complement.
CAGCGGTACAGGTTCTCCCTTAAAGAACTCTTAATTAGATGAGTTCAAAATGAATAATCAAAATGAGTGCTACCTATACATAAGGCGTGAATTTATCCTGACAAAGAAGTTATTATAGAAAGATATATAAAAAGTATAAAAAAAGGTGGTTTTGTACAATGTAGTGGTGGTAGACTATATCAGACAATATGCATATTTAGGCAATGCCAGGCATATGCAACCCACAATACGAAGAAGAGCATTTCTTATTGTATACCTAAGAAACGTTTATATCTCAGAGTATAAAATACTCTCAGGTTTATATAATGTAGTTGAATTTAATTTAGGGCTTTTCCATTTATAACTGTTAAAATGTGACAGAACAGCACTGAAACTTACGACATTGACAATTGACATTATTAACATGTACCCTAAAGCCGGCTTCAGAGACCTTCGACGTGTAGCCAGCGACACTTCCCCCTCTACTCCCAGTTGTTTACAGAAATGTCGCTGGCTACACTTCGGTGTAGTTGGCAAGTTCCAACTTCACGGCGACAGTATTGCTGCCGCTCAACGAAAGTAGGAGAGTACGTGACGTAGATTTTGCGGCTATTGGTTCTTCTAGTGTCGCTGGCTACACGTCGAAGATCTCTGAAGCCGGCTTAAGGGTACATGTTAATAATGTCAATTGTCAATGTCGTAAGTTTCAGTGCTGTTCTGTCACATTTTAACAGTTATAAGAGATCTTCGACGTGTAGCCAGCGACACTAGAAGAACCAATAGCCGCAAAATCTACGTCACGTACTCTCCTACTTTCGTTGAGCGGCAGCAATACTGTCGCCGTGAAGTTGGAACTTGCCAACTACACCGAAGTGTAGCCAGCGACATTTCCGTAAACAACTGGGAGTAGAGGGGGAAGTGTCGCTGGCTACACGTCGAAGGTCTCTGAAGCCGGCTTGAGAGTGTTGTTTTTATGCTCTCAGCTCTTCAAGAAACAACAAAAACCTTATCTGTGAAACTAAATGTTTCAGCACATGATACCTTGAGGATAGAGAAATGGTGGTAAAAATTGATGATGCCATCTCAAATGAATATAGTATAAACATCGGAACCCCCCAGGGAAGTGTCTTAGGACCTTTAATTTTTCTGCTTTACATTAACGGCAAACTTTATTAGTCATGTTAGAATCTTTATGTATGCCGATGATGTAATAATTATCCTTTCTGACACAAACATAATACAATTGTATGAAAAAATTGAAGCATGCATGAAAAATTTCAGTGAATGGTGTGCAAAGAATATACTAATAGTAAATAACAGTAAAACAGTACTTATAGAATTTAAAAATAGTCACAGATCACATAAAATTTCAGTTTCACAATTAATGATATAATAATAAAGTCATCTAAATCAATAAAATTCTTAGGCATTATCCTAGACACAAACCTGATGCGGACCGAACACATAGATTATGTATGCAACAAACTCAACAAGAGCTTTTGCATAATTTATTCATTGAAGAGTGATCTAGAAATAGAGTCACTTTTAAACATATACTATGCTTTCGTCTACTTAGCAATATCCTACAATATCACAGTATGGGGACAGTCCTCAGTTTTACAACGCGTTTTTTGTCTCAAAAAACAATAATAAGATTAATGTTTAACCTTCCCTATTGCACATCCTGCCATGATACTTTTAAGAAATATGCAATTCTCACAGTACTATCAGTTTACATTACTAAAGTTATTATGTTGCATTTACAATAATAAGCATAAATTCCCAGTAAATAGTGACCACCATAGTTATAATACTAGACATAAATATAGTATCTACATACAATAATAAACATAAACAGGTATATTGTATGTTTGGCATATTATATTAGCTGCATACATATTATGTGGTGTATTATATAGTATATTATATAATATACATATGATGTATATTATATATTATATATTATATCTGTTACATTTTTGTTCGTTTCTTTCTATTTTCTCGTTTGTTCATATACATAGTTTTTTTAAGATATCTACTATTTGACAATTTCTATACTTATGTCCATAAGTCTTAAAGAAATAAAGATTATTATTACTATTATTAATATCATGGGACCAGTTAATACAAAATGCAAATTCTTTTAGTTGAAGGAAACGTTTGTAAAGATATGATATTTATTAAGAGCAAAACGGGCGAGTAAGTATCTAAATAGGTACAAGAGATTTTTGTTTAAACTATGCAAGGGATAATTGCTCCTTTTCAGTAATATTTTATTAAATCTTTACCAATCTGATACCACGTCCAATCAAAAATATGTAGAAAATGTTAAACTACTTGCAAGGCTATTTGTATGTTTTATTAAATTTTAAAAACAGTGGACATCCACTATTTATATTTTTCATTTTAAACCTTAATCAAATACAAAACTAGTTAATTAAGATTAATAAATATATTTAATATTTGAATATTATTATAGAATATTGTAAAAAATAAATATATATATGATGTAAACAAATATCTGAGGCATCATCGCATACATAATTTTGAGTTACTGATGCGTTAAGCTTATGTATTAAATTTCTGTTCCGATTGTTTCTTTCCAGTTTCTGAAATAGATAAAAAAAAGGTAATGAATAAATTTTATTATACAATGTTTTACATATTTACAACACTTCAGTTCAAATATCGTATGAAAATCATACAAATATGTATAATTTACGTAATATTTTTTCACTCACGCGTAGTTCATGTGGTTTTATATATGGATGTCGTTTCACAATTTCGAGGGGACCAATACTTCTAAAAATGAGACTATTACGTAATTATTTTCTCATTTATGTATAAAGTATTGATTGTGTTAACTACCTAATTCTAATACCGGATGAAGATGAAAATGGACGTTTTGAGGCCCGAAAATATCAAATTTATCCGAATACGTCTGTATGATACTTTTTTTAAAACATGGTTCCACGTGGGTATCTGAAATTTTACATGCAATATCTGGGAGGTTCGAGGCATAATCTGAAAACAGTGGAAAGGCACTTCTCGTGAAGCTTAAAAAAATATTTCGCGTCAAATCAAAAGATTGTTAAAATAAAAATTGTCCCGAATGAGGAATTGTGCCAAAAAGGTTGCTTGAAAAATTATTATAATACTAACCGTTACCCCAAGCCAGAAAATTAATTTTAAGAAATGTCATCTGCAGCTGGTTGCTTACTTCACAATACAAATAAATCGAAAAATAAATTTTCAGAATGTGCTTCTTTCGAAAAACCAAGAATGTCAATTATAAATATCAATTTTAATGAAATTGATCAATAAAATTTTATATTATGCCATAAAAATGGTTTCAAAACTTTTAGCTGTCTTCACACGGGGCAATATATATTACTGGCAATAAAAAAGTCGCAATATTGCGTGAAGTTTTAAACACTTTTTTACATAGAGCGTTTATTAGCTATCATAAATTTAGCGAAGTAAAATGAAAATAAACAAAATGATCCGCTGTTGCTTTAGTACGTTGTGAACTACCATGAAGAGAATACATATAATTCTGTTGTTGGTTTTGATTTTAAATCTAAAGAAAAAATTAAATGGAGAATCACTTTCTTCTCCCAAATTTTCAATCATTTTCGCATACTTTTAATTTCCGGTTAAATTAATACAGATAATGGATCGCAGCTCATTTCAGAACAGTTTGTTGTAAGAAAAATGGTACCTCAAAAATTTCACCATATCATCCCAAATCGAATGGGGCAATTGAATGTACTGCGCAAATTATAAAGAAATTGTTACTTAAAATGAGGATGTCCCATTATATTAAAAGTTGGATTTCTTTTTATTGTATATGATTCTATATTATTTATATAATCAGTATCCATGTGGTTGGATTTAAAAAAAATTTTAACTACAAAAAAAATTTATAAAGTTTGGATTAATTTAAATTGCCGCCAATTAATCAACCAATGAAATAATGCGCCCTGTGATATGCCCGACCTTGTGTTGCCATATTTTCTTTATTTAAATATTGTTTTGGTAGCTGAAAACTATTTGAGAATATCTGTGATTTTGAATTATTTCGTGAATTTATACATTAATTTTTGTGTTAGGTAAATCAAACATTTTCAAAACTATTTTAATTTGGATACAAAATAAAAGGTAAGTAATTCGTAAATACGTATTTTTAAACTTAATATATACAGTGTAACCCACTTTGAATGGAAACATCCCTGTAAGAAATGTGTTTATTATCTGATTTTTTTCGGGACTTTTTAAAAGATAAACCATCAAAGCCTTTACCTTCTGACAAAGATTTAGAGATTAGGTTCAATTTTCAAGGCCTATTATTTATTTATTGATTTATAGCTACAACTGCCGATACAGACGAAGCCAGTTATAGGGCAGGAAAAAACTAAATATTAATAAAATTACAATAACAATAATACTAATTAAAATAATACAAATTCAATATAATACAATATTACTTAGTGTAAAACTATCAATTGATTTAGGTATTTAAATCAAACATCTTTTTTTTAATTAAGAGAAAGAACATGATCTATTAATATTACAATTGAAAATATCAATGTTATGTACTGTTGAGTAGTTCGAACACATAATATGTAAAGGTGGAAATTTTAGTACATTTGTTCTTGGTGCAGGTAAATAGAATAACTATTTGAACGAGTCTGAAAATTAGGAACATGAAAATATAAACAGCTAACTAACTCAGGACAGTCAATCAGGTTATTTACAATTTTATATAATATCACTAATGAATAACATTTGAGACGAGTATTTAAGTTACTTATATTATACCTCTTAACAAATCAGCGTGATTAATATCATTAGGGGGTAAACACCATCAGCTGTACCACATGTATTTTACAAACTTTCTCTAGATTTTCTCAATTTTAAATTTATGAATTTCGTAACCTGGATTCCAGACTACCGAGGCGTATTCCAATTTAGACCTAACAAAGGCATTAAAAAGTAACTCTAGTGTAGCAGAATCTAGAAATTCCTTATTATAAATCCTAGATTTCTGTATGCACTTCACTATTCATATTGAAAATAGTGCATCTTTTTAGTGAAACTTATACAATAACATTTACTAATGTTAAGAAGTAAAACATTTTTTTCACACCAAAAATTTAGCTTATTAAGATCTTCTTGCAGCTTAATACAATCATCTAAGATGAGGTGTAAAGTTTAAGATCATCAGCATATAACAGAGTTTTGCAGCTGAGTCCACAGATGATGTCATTTATAAAGATAATAAACAAAAGAGGGCCAAAGACAGATCCTTGGGGGACACCCGAGCATGCTGTTATTTTGACAGACTTAAAACCATGATACTGCACATTAAGGTATCTGTTGCTTAGATATGATTCATAAAATTTCAGCAATCCATCAGTGAGTCCAGCCTCATACAACTTCTGCAGTAGTAATCCATGATCTAATGTGTCGAAAGCCTTTGAAAAATTTGTATAAATGACATCAGTCTGTCGTCCTTCATCCAGTATCTCAGCTAAATATTGAGTAATGCAAATCAGATTGGTAGTGGTAGATCTGCCAGACAGAAATCCATGCTGATCGAAACATGACTAAATAAATTTTCATATAAAATAACTTCAAACAGTTTGCTAAAATTGCACAAATTGTAATAGCTCTATAGTTTTCAATAGAAGTTTTATCATTTTTTTTTTTTTTAATAATGGACAGATTTTTGCCTTTTTCCAAGTTTCAGGAAATATCTTGGTTTGTAGAGAAAAATTGAAAATAATTGTTAAAGGTTTAGCTAATAAACTAGCACATTCCTTTAACAGAAAAGTTGGAATACCATCAGGTCCCGTTGTCAATTTTGGTGTAGTCTTTCTTAGTGCTTTTAAAACATCCTCTTCTGTAATAATTGGAGTTATTAAGTGTGGTGAATTAGATGATGTTACATTAGTACTATTAAAAGTAGTTGACTTAATGAAAGAAGACTGAAAAAATTGTGCAAAGGCAAAGTATTTTTTGAGGCTCATTCAGGGAAATATCATTGTAATTCATTAAATTAGAAATGGCGGATACATTTCTTTCGTTATTAACATGAGACCAAAACTGATTAGGGTTAGACTTAATTTGCATTTCAATATTCTTAATGTAGTTTCCGTACCTAGAATCTATGTCTTTTTAAACATTACTCCTCAATAATTTAAATTGATTTAAAGTACTATTATCCCCATTTTTTTTATATAGACTCAGGACATATTTTTGTTTAATATCCCGAATAATACATAATTGAACGAAGGTGGAAATTTACCTTTCCTCGGCTCTTAGGAATATACTGTGCAAATATAGCATTTAAACTGATCATACAAATGGTCACACGCGTTGTTTACGTCATTAAAAACTGATACACAGGACCAATCAACATGACGTAGATCTTCATAATAAAATTCGCCTTTCTAAAATTAAATGACAAATCATGACATTCAAGACTCCGCACATATTTTCGATCTGTATGTTTCACGGTAAAGAATTATATCAAAAGAAGGATGGTGCTGATCTTCGGGGAGGAGTGAGTTCATAGATTTACTTACGTCTATTTCAGACATGCTTAGCATTAAATCTAGTATGCGATTATTAATGTTCAACGTCCTATTGTATTGTTTTAAGTTAAAAAATTCACAAAAATTAATTAATGACACAACATACCTATTGTAGACATTTCTATTGTATAGATATAGTCAATATAGCCGGGTATATTAAAGATTTTGAGTAAAGCCTGTAACGGAATTAAAGGGGTTAGAATATTTTTTTCAAATATTACTGGTTTTTCGTCATTTTTTTCAAAATCTAGTATAAGATCTGATATTTTAAATAGAATTATGGAACATAGAATTCCGAGTAATGCTTCCTCTCGTTGGAATTTTTCATCTAGAGTTGTTTTCACTGTTGACACATACAGGAAAAACTTATTGACCTTTTTAATTTTATTTCGGAAAGTGAAGACTTTTTAAATGACGATCAGACTTTAAAAGCAGCTGAAGGATTAAAATCGTTATTGTTGAATAAAAACTTCATATTTTTTGTAAAGGTATTTAAAATGATTTTTGAGCAAACTGATGTTGTTTTCCAAATTAAAATTTTTACTTTCTTATACCTAATATAAGGAAGTATAGTAATCATGATTTTTTTTGACCTCGAGATTTTTATTGATTTATACGTTTTGAACCCTCCTGAATCCATTCTGACTATTTTCCGAATGTGTGTGTGTGTGTGCGTGCGTGTGTGCGTACGTGCGTGCGTGCGTGCGTGTTGTGTGCGTGCGTGCGTGCGGGCATGCCCGTTTCATTAGAAAATATTGAAGAATTAGATGATGAGCCACAGTTAAAAAAAAGGAAGAAAAGATATAACTTTGACAGAACAGACATACATTACAAACAAAGTCAAATTGAAATTAAATTTTTCGATTTAAATACCTTGCAATGTTTCTATTTAGTAAATCCTAATAATTTTATAATGTTTTCTAAATCATTTCCTAACAGTCTAACGGACAAATTAATGGACCACTATACTTTTTTTAACCGTATTTCGTTAAGCAATAAACTATGTGTGTAGTATTCTGACTAGCAACTTTTAGCAAATTCAAAATCGCCTCAAGAAATGCTTTCTTTTATATATAATAATAAATTTAAAAAGCTGTCTCTTCGAACTGTACAAAATTTTATCTTTAGTGGCAACAATTCCGGTAACCTCAGCCGGATCGGTATCACGCTCCTTCGCCTCGAGCGGGATCAAAGCGCTAAAGAAGCGCTTAGGCCTTGCGCGATCCTGAGCTACATAGCTCCACCTCCCCACGCCACTGCCGGTAGACACCGGCAGGAACGTTCTCACTAAACCCCGACAAATTCCCAGGGCAGGACGGCAACAGTCGCCCTGCCCGCGACATGACGCTCCCGGGAGCAGACAGCCGACGAAGAAAGAAAACAGAAACAAGAAGAGCGCCAGAAGAGAAAGGCCCAAGTCGGCTGGGTCCAACAAACCAGGACCGGGGGAGGTCTGCCAAAACGACCACACCGTTCGCATCAGCGGACGGGGTTGCCGGTGGAGCAGGCCCGTCCCTTACGAGGTTGGTCCAGGCCTACAGCGATGCGTTAGGGTAAAGGAAAGTAAAGCTTCCGACCCCTGCCATCCAAGGTCATCGTCAAGCCAAGAACATTGGCGCGATTCAAGCTTCTTGTCGATTTGTGGTTCGAACCGTGCCTATCACGTTTGAACTTCTTGTCTGTTTTGCATCCGAATCGTGCCTATCACGTTTTGGACATTTGCTTCATAGTTTATGAATAAATTCAAAGCGACCCGCATTGACAATTTCTTGCTTCTCAGCAGCTTCTCCTTTTGGTCAAACCGTGCCTCTCACGTTTTGACAGTTTGCTCTGCTTGGCAGTTTGTGCTACCTAAGCCTTCAGCAATATTAACTCGCATTGAGCAGTGCAGTCGCGCCCAGCTACTCGAGGCCGACGCCGGACACAGGATTTACGTATTTGATGTTAAACACTTCGTTTTTAAAAATCAAATAATTCGAAAAACAACCAACTTTATTATTCGTATTTAAATTTACAAGTAATGTATGGTTCAAACAATGAGCGAAATCTGCGTTGGGTAACCGCAGTCACATATATTTATAAACTATGCTTTGCAATGTCAGCAGAAGCTGTAATCGTAAAAATGATATCAACTTAGCATTCATAATTCGTCCACCCCTAAGATGAAAACAAAGGGGTAGGTTTGTTTTCTTGTTTGATATCATTTTTCGAATTATGTCTTACAAATAACTGGGTAATCTTATCTTTATTTTTTGATAAGTACCTGTATAATATATATAATAATATGATAATAATTAAAGTTATACAAATATAAAGTAAGATATCATTGGTTCCAAGATTTTGAATTTCTTCTAAGTCCTGAAGGTGAGTGGTTTCGGCAACACGATAAATATCGTCTAATTTATTGGTATGTACTTTCTGTAGTACCATGGGCAACTCGTTGTGTGATAACATTTTTTTGGTTTTAATAGGTAGGAGTTCGATGGGTTTTCCTTGGATGGAAATGGCATTATTTTCGAAGTTGTAATTATTTATATGAACCGAACAGCTTTGTGGTAGGTAGATTAGATGTGGTTCGTTTATTTCAGCAAATTCACTTTCGGGGCATAATTTCTGTACCTTTGTTTTGTTTGCAGGTATTATTATAATGTGGGCGTCGTCCACTGGTTCGACTATGGTGGATGTGATTTTATGCACCTGGATGGTGGGGGCAGTTATTAAGTTGATTTCCCCTAAGTACATGTGGGATACAATCATCCTGGAAAGGTGGTTGTTGTACAAAGTACACGCACAAGTCCTCAACCATCGGGCATGGATCTCTGGAGTAGTAATAGTTTGTCGAGTTCATCAGGATGTATGGTTTTGGGGGTACAATGATTTTATTGTTAACGGTGATCGGGAATAAGTGATAATCATATAGATTCTCGTCCGTTATAGGTATGTGGAAGATGAAACATAATTTGTCTAGTACATAATGAATTTCTACTTTTATAATTTCTAAATAAGATTGTTCAAACTTAAATGCAGGTAATCCATTTTTATAGATTTCCTGTATAACATTTTTCATTTGTTTTATTTCATTTAGTGGCAATAGGTTATTATGTATTATCCCTAGTCTGGCGAATAATATTAAGTTTTCGAGTGTATCTAATATTTCAATTATATTCTGGCAATCAATTATCATTACGTCTAGATAGTTTTGAATATTTAGGAACAGTGTATATTTATTCAAATTGCTTTCCAATGTTCTCATCTTTTTGTTGATTACGACCTGATTATTTATTACCTTGTTTAGTGTCTCTTTACTCTCATTCATAAAACTTTTTGTTATTGTAATATAGTTTTCAAATCATGGTGTAACTTTTTTTTGATTTTTGTCTAAGATGTTAATTGCATCGTCGTATCTTTCCGCGTCGTCTGAGTCTAATAAACCAAAGGCCCATTTGGAGCCTTTTCCAACAATATTAGTAGTCATCGTTTTGTACGTAAGTTGAAAGAGGGTTTTATTTGGTTTAACTTTCTTTGGGCCTTGTCTCTTAAATAGTAAGTGATTATGAATTTCGTTTATTGAGGGATATAGTTCATCCTTTTTGTCAATCATTGGTACTATCGATCTTTCGTTTGTTTCGATATCTTTCAGAGGGTCGATAAAAAGATTTAAGTCAATATATTTTATAAAAGAGTGTGATTCGTTACCTTGGCTTTACTGATTAAGAAAGGCAGTAGGGGGTTAGTTAAGGGTGTCATTTTAATTTGTAGATGTACTGGAATCATTTGCAGAGCGAATATTAGTATTTTCTACATCTGAAACAGATAATGTTTCCTTAGATCTTAGTCGTATTAGTTTAATTTCTTGTTTATGATATATACGATTATCTTTGGTTTTTATTTTATTATCTAAGTCTTTATCAATTATTATTTTTTTGTATTTTGGGGCTATTTTTCTGCGTATATTTTGAGTAGGAAAGCTTCAGTTTCTGGTTTAAATACAGGGAATTCAGTTCTGTCTTGATTTTGTCTGGTTAAGTCTTTTACCTTTTTATTTTGTTTATTTATAAACTCATTCATAACTTTCATATTTTTTTGTTGGTTTTCAATATAATCTGACATTATTTTATATTCCGAGAGGTTAAAAAGGCGTGTCGACCTCTAAGTTTGCTTTTATGATTTGAAAAGATGTGTAGCATGTAGAGGAATGTATGGTATTATTATATGTTAATATTGCGAGGGTCATTAATTGTTTTATATTTTGTCTTGGGCTTTCTAGTTCTAAAGCTCGTAATTCTTCTATGAGTGTGGAGTGTAGTCTTTCAATTGGGGCATTACTATTTGGATGTCGGGTTGTGACGTGATGTAATACTATGTTATGTTTTTTGCAAAACTCTGAAAATAGTTTATTTTTGAATTCGGTACCTGGGTCACAGGTTAGTTTTTTGGGAATACCGTAATGTGAAAAGAATATCATTAATTGATCTAAGATATCAGTTGTTACAAGATGAATAGGGTATGCTTGTGCAAACTTAGAGAAAGAGTCAATTACCATTAGGAACTTTTGTCCGCTTATTGAGAAAGTGTCAATATAAATATATTCGAACGGGTGTTCGCCTATTGGGGTCGGTTTTAATTCAAATTTAGGAGGTCGTCTTTCGTACTTAACTGATTGACAAGTTATACAATTATTTATATAATTCGTTACGTGGTTAGTCATTTGGGGCCAATAATAAGTTCTTATTAGCGCTGTTTTTGTTTCGGTTATACCTCTGTGTGTGGTTTTTGTCTCATGGTGATTTTGGATGGTTTCTAATTGTTCGTCTTTGTCGACTATTTCTTTTACTATTTTGTTTGTTTGAATAAGTTTGTATGCTTTATCGTTAAAGTATTTTTTGTAAATTGATTATGACATTGTGTACAAAATTTGATTGTATTAGTAGGCCATAAGTTTTATTCGGTTTAATATAATTTTTAAACGTTTCTACTAGGTGTTCTACGAAATTTTGAATGGGCAATGTCACTTTTATTCGATCTTTAACATTAAAAGGTTTTTCAAGCTTAATTTTTGGTTTTATTAAGTCTCTTGTTACGTTTAGTATGATCTGGTCCCTAAATCCATTTATCAGTTGTTCGGTTTCATTTGAAGGGTTTTTTCTGTTTTATTATGACGTCTGAAATTATGTTTATTTTTTGGTTTGTTGTCTCTAGATTTGTGTCTAATTGTTCAATAGGTGAATTTTCTAACGTTATTAGATCGTCCAAAGCTATGTCGGGAAAGCCATCGGTTATTCTGTTTTCGCTAGTGTCCGCGTTACCTATCATTGATTGTGTTCGATCGGGTGTATTTCTATACGCAATAGGGCGTCTGCAACTTTATTTTCGCTGCATTTTTTATAAATAATCTCGTAATCATATTCTTTAAGGTTATTTACCCATTGGAGTGGTTTATGGTCCGTGGTGATGGTGAACTTACGTCCGAATAAATACGGACGGAAGTATTTTGTAAAATTTACAATACTTAGTAGTTCCTTCTCTATTGTACTATAATTTTGTTCAGCGTCATTAAGCGTGCGACTTGCGTAAGCAATTGGTCTATCTTTTTCTATCGGGCCCTGGGATAAAACGGCTCCTATGGCGTAGTTTGAAGCGTCACTAGTTAAAATAAAGGGCTTTTCGAAGTCCGGATACTGTAACAGGGGTTCATTGGTCAAAATTGTCCTACAAAGTTCGAATGCATTTTTAAACTCATTGTCATGTATTATTTTAGTACCTTTCTTTAAACACTTCGTTAGCGGTTTTGTAATTTTTGCGAAGTCTTTTATAAACTTGCGGTAAAATCCTAATAGTCCTAAAAAAGATTTTATTTCCTTCGCTGTGTTTGCTAATGGAAATTTTGAAATGGCTTTTATTTTATTCGGGTTAGGCCTAATTCCTTCCGGCGTAATTACGTGCCCTGAAAACTCTACATTTTGTCTTAAAAACTCTGACTTGTCTAGTTGGTTTTTTAATTTCGCGTCTCTTAGTTTTTGAAGAACTTGTTTCAGATTTGATATGTGTTCTTGAAGGGTGGTGGAAAAGATAATGATATCGTCCATATAGACCAGGCATATGCGGTTTTGTAAATCTTTTAACACGTGGTCCATGACCCTTTGGAAAGTGGCTGGGGCGTTTTTTAGCCCAAAAGGCATACGAAGGTACTCGTAGTGCCCGTGCTCTACGTTGAATGCGGTTTTTTGTACGGACTGAGGGTCCATTTCTATTTGATGGAAACCGCTCGCTAAGTCTAATGTGGTAAAGTAATTACACTTCCCGAGTTTATCTAAGATGTCTTCGATGTTAGGTATCGGGTAGCGATCGTCAATAGTCTTGTCGTTTATCTTCCTATAATCGACAACTATACGCCATTTTTTCTTGCCGGAGGCGTCCGCTTTTTTTGATACAATCCATATCGGACTTGACCAGGGGGACTGACAATGTCTAATTACTCCGTCATTAAGCATTTTATTTATTTGTCTATTTACTTCTTCTTTGTGACAAAAAGGGAACTTATAGGTTTTAGTGTGAATCGGTAATTCGTCTGTCGCTTTTATTTGGTGTTTTACTGTTTAGAGTCGTCATTATGAAAAATGTCGGGGAAGTTTGAAATTAATTTTAAAATGGCATTTTTCTCTTCTTCATTCATGTGGTCTATTCTGATATTACTTAACATGTCTCTATTTCTTGTATTTGTCTGATAATTGGGCATAAAGTTTTCAATGTGATAAAAGTCAAATTGGTCACCTTGTAGCTGTTGGGCTTCAAAAGGTCGTTTAAATTCTAGACATACAGTTTTGTCTGTAACATTTTGTATTTCGAATCCAGCATGGTAATTTTCTGCAACCGTAAGGGTTTCAGGGATATAAAATCCATTATTAGTTTCGGGTATTAGTATTTCTCCATAAGGTATATTTACTGGGAATGGTCGTTCTAGGCATTCGCGAGGTGGAATTTCTATTTTATATTTGTTTTGTGAATTTTTTCAAAGTAGTCAGAAAATGGGAACAAAGTGAATTCTATGTTACCTTTAGTTTGAAATTCCTTAAATGCAGGAATTAATGTTTTGCATACTTCTTCGCGATTTCCCATTGGTGTTTTTAATACCGAAGGGGCTTTGTATATAATATTCTGGGAAGTATAGTTCGGCAATACTAGGTCTTAACATTGAAACATTACAACCTGTATCTATTAGTAATTTAATATTGGGGTTATTTATTTGAATATACGGCAACGCATTTATATATATGCGTTAAGGGCTATATCTGTATTCGAAGTACTGTGAAAATTTTCATTGCCGTTATTTTATCTGTTCGCTGTCCGGATTTTGCATAAAATTTAAAAAATTATCCGTGTATAATTCCGGATACATGTCTGGAGAGTACTCATTAAATCGTTCTTTCATTTCGTCATTAAAGTAGAAAGGATCTTCCGAGGAAATATTATTTAATTCTTCCGCTATATATTTGGGGGTTGGGTTAGGTTGAAACCACGGAAATTTGCTTTGAATTTGTTGTGCATTCAAAGGTATTTGTTGGGAGAAGTTATTTTTGTTGTCTTTGTGTAGAACACTGTCGGCTTTGTGTGGACATTGGTGTTGGTTAGTATTGTCTAAATTGATTTTGTCTGAATACGTTTCTATTATTTGTGTTTTACTAAATGTTTGCGAGTTTGTTGAGAAATGTTGGGGAATAAATCTCGGCTGGCTGGGAAATACTGGTTTCTGATAGTTATTTTGGAAATTTCCAATTGGCATTTTATAATTTTGATTTTGTAAATTTGAAAAATTTGGTTTTAAAAATTGTGAATTTACTTGTTTTTTCTGCATACGATTTCTAAATTCTAAATCAGCTTCTTCTCTGACATAGCCTATGGCTTGTTCGATGCTATTTGGGTTTTTACATTTAACAATTATTTGTGTATTTCCGGATAGATTATTAATGTATGTTTTTAAAGCAATTCTTTCATAGTATTCGATTTTTATTCTTTTGGTCTCGATATTCTCACCAATTTCGTTTAACTTTGCAACTAGTAGACTTCTACGAGTCTGTAACCTTAAGCCAAATTCTATTAGATTTTCATTTTTATTCAGGGTGGCGAACATAAGGTCATTAAGTAGGGTGTCCTCGCTACGTCCGTCTGAGAAAGTTTGTGTCAGTATTTGTTTAATCAAGGGCCAGGTGTTTAATTCATGTCTGGGGCCAATAATTTCTGAAGCATGTCTTCTGAGGCGTACAACTATCGTATTTACTAAACATTTATTGATTGGGTTATTAAGCTCTCTTAAATTTTGAAATGTGGACACTAGGTCCTCACAAGCTCTTATGAATGGTGTTAAGAGATGTTTATCTCCATTAAAAAGGGGAATATTGTCTGAGTAAATTCTATATAAAGATGAGTCCATTTTTTTATGCAAGTATGAACAAAGATACCTATGTTACGAAGGGTAATGGAATCTGACCACTTACCTACAAATATAAGCAAATCTTATATTTGTCACTGAATGCCTGTTCTTATGATGAATGTTGGAATCTGACCACACACTAACAATTGTAGAAAGTCTATCAATTGCCACTAAGCTAGAATTATTGATATGCGAGTATGAATAAAATACCTATATGTTACGAAGGGTAATGGTATCTGACCACTTACCTACAAATATAAGCAAATCTTATATTTGTCACTAAAAATACCTGTTCTTATGATGAGTGCTGGAATCTGATCACACACTAACAATTGTAGAAAGTCTATCAATTGCCACTAAGCTAAAGTTGTTGTTATTCCTGTCGTTATGATGGATAATGGAATCTGACCACGTATCAATTATTATAAGCAAGTCTTATAATAATCACTAGACTATGAGAATGTATTAGTTGAATTACAAAAATTGAGGAAATTTTTTTTTTCAAATAAATATTTTAAATTGAATAGTATTTTTTTTTTCAGCCGAAAACAAATGAAAAATATGTTTCTCTTAAAATTACGTGTATCTAGATTGATACTCTATAGGATAATTATTTTTGTTAAATAAAACCTTGTAGTTGTTCACAATGAACGGCCTAATAGCTACGTTTTTCCGGAGAGAATCTAAAATGATTTTTAGAAACTTGGAAAGAAACAGAAGGATTAAACTCGACTTACCTCGATGGTTTGAGTTGTCTGTCCGTCTGGAGATTCGTCACTGCTGGGCTGGAACTCGAACTTTCACTTTTCTGAACTAAAGAATTGAGATTCACGATATTTTTCCGTAAAATACCATTACTCATCCTACCGACTGCGCTATTTACGTATTTGATGTTAAATACTTCGTTTTTAAAAAGCAAATAATTCGAAAAACAACCAATTTTATTATTCGTATTTAAATTTACAAGTAATGTATGGTTCAAACAATGAGCGAAATTTGCGTTGATAACCGCAGTCACATATATTTATAAACTATGCTTTGCAATGTCAGCAGAAGCTGTAATCGTAAAAATGATATCAACTTAGCATTCATAATTCAGGACTCTCAGGTGAGCTAATGTATCAGTCATTTATTGCTATCACGACAGGTTTAGACTCTGCTAGAGACAATAAGCTCCGCCGCTGTAACGGTCCACTTTTTTTGGCCTAATCAAAAGCCCTATCTTTAACGAGTAAACCACTTGCAGTCGCCGTAAGTTAGTGCCTGTTTAATTCAAAAATCTGAATACGGCCCTGCAAGCTTAAATTAGTATATTTGAAGAGTCAAAGGCTGGACACAATTCGAAAACACTCAGTAAAAATGCATATGCCTAATAATATGGGAAAATAAATCTAATCTCTGATGTTGTTAGAAAGAGGTTCATGTATTTTTAATGTGCATTATATAAATTTAAATCTGGAGTGTAAAACCAATCGTGCGTGACCTTGTCTATTTCCGCGAAAGTTGGCGTAACCTGTAGCCCTGTGATTGGTCAAAAACACGGGAGTGCGCGGGGTGTATGGCCTAGCAACGGATTGATCTAGAATCGATCGAGAGTCTGCCTCGGGCAGTGGTAGAGAGTGGACGTAGAGTTCGCCTGGGGCGATGGAGTAGTAAGGACGTATAGATTCCGCCTAGAGCGGTGGTAGAGTGAGGACGTTTAGATTTCGCCTGTGGCGATGGTATAGAGCGAACTTATGTGAGTGCTGCCAAAGACAATTAGTGGCGGCATATTAAGTAATTTGGTATAGTTATAGTACAGTTAAGTTACCGCGGTGTATTCTGCCTTATGGATTGCGGTGTTTTGACCAAGTATGGTATGGTTTTTTGATCCCATTGGAGGATTACCGTTTGTATAGAGAAGATGCTATTGAGCAGTTAAGTGTCTGCGGTGTATTTAGTCTTATGGAATGCGGTGTTTTGAGCAAATTATATTATGGTGTTTTTTGGACAAGTCCAGTAGGACCTTTGCGATTACCGAAAGTAAGTGATTAACTTATTATTGCCAACCTTTTTTCTGACGATTAAGATATATTGTGTATTGAGTGAACTCCAGTTTGAACTTAGGTTATTTAGTTAAATACCGTTATGTTTATTTGACATTTGATGTCGTATGTTGTTTTATTTGTGTTGTAACCAAGTGGTTAACAATTATTGTCTTTTGGCTAACTGTAAATACCGTTATGTTTATTTGACATTTGATGTCGTATGTTGTTTATTTGTTTTGTAACCAAGTGGTTAACAATTACTGTCTTTTGGCTAACTGTAATATTTGATGAACCCTAAATTTTTATTATAGCTAATACTGTGTCTTTTTTTTATGAGTGCACTGACGTGTGGTCGGTCATTCATTTTAATTACTGTGCATTCCGTTTGGTAACCGAATTTGTATTCATTTTTTCCAGTTTTTATTGAATAGGTATGTATTTTGTTTAATGTAGTTTTTTTGATTAATTACCTATTCTGGAAATATAAAAAACTGGTGGTGCCCAACTAAAAACCCTGTATATATAAATATACATTTAAGCAATCCAAGCTAAATTGGTGGAAAGGTTAAAGCTCATCCCTGGGATATACAAATTTGGAGGATCTCTTGCTTGCTAGCTGGGTAAGTTTTAAAATAACTGGCTTGCTTTTTTATAAAACTAAATTTGAAATAAATGTAAAAAAAGGGGTCGTTATACCGCTTCACGACGGACGCCACACTTTTAGTGCACTTTCTATTTCACGTGCCAAGTCGGGTCGTTGTGCGACTTGCTTGACTCAGACCAGCCTAACTTGCTTTTTAGCTTACTTCTTAATCAGTTTAGCTCTAGCCAAAGACAATAAACTCCACCGCATCGCGACGGACGCTGATCAATTTTTAGTGTACTTTTCAATTCAAGTCGGATCGCTGCGCGACTTCACTGGCGGTGCAAAAGCACCTGGGGCTCCTAAGCAAACATAAAAAATGGGCCCCCCCTTACAAAAATATTAATTTATTTAGAGAATTTTATATTTACAATTACATTTTGCACAGAACATACAATGTTCACATATAACAAAAATAAAAGAAAATCCTCATGTCATAACGAGACAGTAAAAGTACGCATAAAAAAAATCTTCATGTCATAACATAACAGCACAGTAAAAGTACATATTACGAAAAAATAAAATAAAATCCTCATGTCATAACAACACAGTAAAAGTACATATATGTCATATCACAAAAAAATAAAATAAAAATAATAAAATCCTCATGTCATAACAGACCTCAAAATAAAAATATAAAAAAATAAGTCAGAAATCAAAATCTCTTTTTCTGGCCTTACTAACAGCAAATTGTTTGACAAGGTGTTTTGTGTCCATAGTAGACGCTGCTTTTTGCTCAATTGCTAAAATTGAAAGATCATATAGTCTATGTTGGCTTGCTCAATTTCTTAAATAGTTTTTGATTATTTTTAATTTACTAAATGATCTTTCTGCAGTTGCAACTGTTACAGGTAAAGTCAAAAATAAAAGCAATAAAGTAATAACCTCACCAAGATCGCTTTCAAAAACACTATATTTTTTAGCAACAGATTTGTCAAATCTCGAACACTCATACCGTCATCTAAATCCTCTTTCAATAAAGACACAACGTTAACAAACTGAATGGCGAGATTATGATTGAGGACATCAGAATACTTTTTCTGAAGTGAATCACAACATCGAACTATCTCAG
The DNA here is from genome assembly GCA_029963845.1 of Rhamnusium bicolor. Lineage (NCBI taxonomy): Eukaryota > Metazoa > Arthropoda > Insecta > Coleoptera > Cerambycidae > Rhamnusium > Rhamnusium bicolor. Next base: position 79,018 of record JANEYF010003428.1, on the reverse strand, counting down.
CTTCTTGAATTTTCAAAATATTTTTTGGTACTAAAAATCCAAAACTGATAATTTTTCAAATCTCTCAAATCGAGTCTTAAGCCGTTCCATTACAACGTCTAATGTGAACAAAAAAAACAGTGATTTTAAATGATTCTTCTTGACTCTGAAAACGGTAATCAAATTTTTTTTGGTACGAGATAGCGTTTTTACTGCTTCACTAAAATCTAAGTTCTTTTTCTTTCTCTCTCTCTCTCTCTGCAAAATTTTTGATGAGAAATTTATTTCTGTTAAAATTTTGTGCATCAATAAACATTGTAATACAAAGGGAAAAATTTCCATGCTTTTTCTCAAGCATTTTGCTTGATCAGTCTCATTTCTTTTATTGCTTTTGAGTATTATTTCTGTCAGTGCTTTGATGATATCCATATAACGCAATTTTACAGCAGTAACAGATGTCAATCGCCCTGCCCAACGTGTTGGGTTCAGTTTTTTCAATGCTATTTTTGATTCAGCAGTGAAAGTACCTAATATATCCCAACGGTTTATACTACTGCCAAAGAAAGAATACAGACTTAGCAGAAAAGTAAAAAATGCCTCGGTCGATTTGCAACCATTCACAGCATCAAGTACTACCAGATTAAGGTTGTGGGCAGCGCAATGAACGTATTCTGCATTTGGCTGAATATTTTTTTATTTTTTGTTGTAATCCGTTATATCCACTCATTACACTCGCACCGTCATATCCTTGACCGTAACAGTTTTTAATGTCAATATTTTTTTGTTTTAGTATATCAATTACAGTTTTTAACATGCCCTCAGCGGAACCATCCTTTACTTGATAAAACCCCAAAAACACTTCTTCAATGCGAACAGTTCGTTCTTGTTCAGTCCCCTGCATAGCCTCAACTTTAGCATATCTGATAACAACGCTCAGCTGGTCAACTTTTGTGACATCCTGAGTGGTATCCAATATTAACGAAAAGAAAGCGACTTTATTAATTTCCGTCATTAAGGTATCTTCCAATTTCTTAGGGGCCCCGATCGGGCCCCCCAAGGTCCGCGGCCCCTAAGCATTGCTTAGACCCGCTTATGCATATCACCGCCACTGCGCGACTTGCTTGGATCTGAACTGTTTAACGTGAATTCGTTTGAGTTCTCAACACGGCCACACAGGCTCGCCGCTCCACAGCGGGTCGGTCCAATTTTAGTGTAGTTCTGAATTTTGTGCAAACATAGACAGATACTATCAATTTTGAAGAATCCAAGTGTACCATATCAGACTCTAGTGTAGAACTTTATTCAAGTCTGCGGACTATGCAATAATGTTTTTTAACCCTCTCACACAGTGCAACTTATAGACTCTAATAATATTAAGTTTAACATTAGTAGATGCCAGGAACATATCCTCACATAAGCCACCAGGGTATTAGCGCCCTGTATAGGACTTATCTACGCTCTCTTACTAACAGCAAAAGTATAAGCGCCTTAGCACCACCGTTCACTAACCTTCTTCTCAACTCGGAGAGTATTAGCGCTCTCTCGAGCCCTTCTTGGCCCAACTCTTGGTGTCCCTGGGGTATGAGCGCCCTGGAGCACCAATCATGAACAGACTCTGGGAAGTGTGAAGTGAAGAAAGAACACATGGAGCACCCGAGTACTACGGTGGCCTTCGAAGCAGGCAGCCTCATCACCACGGTCACAGTTGCCCCCTACACTGCCACTCTCCTCGACGACACACCACACAGCCGTCCAAGCTCCTTGGACGGATTCCCGCCATTATACGGATTTACCGCCACTGGCACACCTGAACACGCTATCCCAAGCCCATATACTGCGCTCTACGAGCGCCCCGACCACGACCTGCCTGATATGGTAGAATTAGAACAAAGGCTGCAAAGTCTTGACACCACAGCACGGGAAAGCCGCGAGCTCTGTGCCTGCAGCGGCTCCGTCGAGGACTTGCCGCGGCGACGGTCCCCGGAGCACTCCCGAAACCGTGGACATCGCTGTCATCGGGAAGCCTTTCAGGCCAAAACTTAATCACCCACCATCCTTTTCGTACATGTACACCGGACTTAGTGCTCGCTTCCCTGACATTCATAAAGTCATATCACAGACGTGCACCATCCAAGCTCTAAGAGGCAAATTCCGGTACACGCGCCAATATCCATATGGTTTGATGTCGGTCTCGGATGCTAGGGCCAGGCAGGACTATTGCCTTTTTTACCCTAGTCATCGCTGTAGACCTGGACCGGCCTCGTGCAGGGAGGGTTAGCTTACTTTACGAACGGCCCCACTCACAAGTGAGCGGTGCCGAAGATTTCGACCAACCTCCCTGGGTCCTGGCTAATGAACCCTGCTGACTAGGACCTCTTCTGGCGCTCTTCTGACTTCGTCTTCTTTCTTCGCCAGCTTGTCACCCTCGGGGTAGTCATCGGTCTGTCAGGGACTGTGTGGGTATTCTGTGACTTGGGATTGACTGCCAGTACACAAAGTGTCAATTGACACATTGTCATCTGGATCATCGGACAAGGTGAGGATGAACTATGTAGCTCTAGGAGGTGAAGGTCTAAGTGCTTTCTTAGCACTTTCGTCCTTCACGGAGCCAGGGGGACAAGGGCACTGGTCGGTTTACTGACCGGTGCCTGCCAGGTTTGTGGGAAGATGGTTGGTTGAGTCATGTCTCTTCCGTGGGTTGGTCCTTCTGTAAGGAAAGAATTAATTATACTTACCCGTTGTCCAGTAACTGTACCTTCGGCCTCTTGTGCCTCGGTGCGTCGGCCGGATCATAGGAGGTGGCCTCCCTGATCTGCGGGTTCCTACGCTCCTCGGCTAGGGTGTATAGTTTCTTCGCTCTATCCCGGATGATTTCGGTGACTGGTGTGTACTCCAGGTCCCTGAAGATGTCAGCGTTTCTAAAGTACCATGGTGCGCCCACCGCTGCTCTGATGGTTACGTTTTCCACGGCTTGGATCTTCTTCAGATGTCTTCGCTTGGTATTCCCATGCTACGGAGGCGTAGGTCAGCTGTGGTCTGATGAGTGCTTTGACTAGCAGAAGCTTATTCCTCAGATTGAACCTGCTCTGGTTCCCTACCATTGGGTAGATGAGAGCTCTCGTCCACTTGGCCTTTACCACGATGGCTTCGGTGTTCTGTCTCCATGTCAGGCCTTTGTCCATGATTACGCCAAGGTACTTGACGGAATCGTGCCTTTGGATGTCCTCGCCGAACATGGAAAATGGAAACGTGTCCTATGGGGTTGCCTTGCGTCCTTTCCTGAAGAGAATCGTCTAGCTTTTCTCCGAGTTGACTGCGACTTTCCATTTGATGCACCATTCTTCCAGAAGAAAGGCTGCCTCTTGAAGTCTTCTGGTGGCTGTTCTTGCTCTCCAGGATCTGGCCGTGTCGTCCGCGTAGAGTGCCATAGCGGTGCCTTCGGTCCTTGGGAGATCAGAGGTGAAAATAGCGAACAGGTGGGGTGATAGCACAGAGCCTTGGGGAACTCCGGCTTCCATCGGTCGATACGTGGACACGCTGTCCCTGATCTTCACTCGCATCTGTCTCCCGTGCATGTATGATCTAACTAGTTTGACGAGTGCAATGGGATAACCCATACTCATCATTTTGGCTAGTAGACCATCGTGCCAGACCCTGTCGAAAGCCTTCGCAACGTCCAGGAGTAGTGCCGCCGTGACCTGTCTTTGGTTGAAACCTTTGGTGACTTCTTCGGTGATCCTGAGCACTTGGAGTTCTGTACTATGTCCTGTCCTGTACGCGAACTGTTCATCCGGGATGATTTGGAGCTCTTCGGTTTCTTCTTTTATTTTTCTCAAGATGACGCGCTCGGTTACCTTGCTCACAGCGGAGAGCAGGCTGAGTGGACTATAAGAGGAGGGAAAGATTAGTTCCTTACTTGGTTTCGGGATGACTATAACGTCGGCCTTCTTCCACCTGTCCGGAAAGTAACTGAGCCTCAAGATCCCATTGGTGATATTCACCAGGGCTGCAACCCCTTTCCTGGGTAGCTTCTTGACGGCGATGTTTCCGATCTTGTTATATCCACGAGCTTTCCTTAGCTTCAAGCTCCTTAGAATCTCCTTGACCTCCTCTGGAGTGGTCGGGCGGATGTGATTCTCGTCTGGCAGGCGGATCATCCGACGCACTCTGCGTTCCACGTCCTCAACCTAGTCCTCGTCCTCATCATCGAGTTGGTTTTCCCTACACTGCAGTTCCAAGCTGTCCGCGAATGTTTCGGCTTTTTTGACGAGTGTAGACAATTCCATTCTCTCTCCATGATTGGAGGCATCGGTTTCGGCCTGTTCCACAGAGCACGCTGGGTGTTCTAGATGCTCCTGTCCTGGGTCCAGCGATTCCAGGTGACGATGCCATCCTTTTTGACGGTGTTCCTGGAGAGCAGCTTTGACTCTCCTGTTCAGCTTGTTATACGCGTGTCTGTCCTCAGGGAGTCTAGTCTTTTGGGCTATTTTCTTCGTCCTTCGTCTGTCTCGATTCAGCTGCCTGAGGTCATCCGTGAGGTTTGCCATTGGCGCTGGTGCCTTTCTGGTCTCCGTCTCTGTGATGCTTTCCTCCATCGCTTCCTGGATCTGGTTTTCCAGGGAGGTGATACCCCTCTCCACATCTTCCTCGGATCAATCCTGGGAATATGTGCAATGTACCTTTGCAGCGCTGCACGGAACAATTTCCAGTCTGTCCTCCTTTTGACGAAGGTCCCAGTGTACACACCGTCCTTCTCTCCTAGGTTCAAGAAGATCGGATTGTGCGCGGTGGAACCTTCTGTCCTGGTAAAGATTTCCGTATTGAGGGTCAGCTCCTTCGTTATAGCAATGTCCAGCACGTCAGGTCGGTGGATCCCATTGTCGTGCATCAGCTCGTCTGGTCCTAGTACTTGCATGCTGCCAGCGTGTTGTCTCAGGAACCTTAGCAAATCTCGTCCGTGAGTGTTGGTGACTCTGCTGTTCCATTCCTGTGACTTGGCGTTCAGGTCCCCTATGGCAAGCACCTGTGTCCGGTCCAGAAATATTGCATCCAGGATCGAGTTTCGGGGTGGTTGGTAACAGGTTACCACTTGGAAGTCGCTATTTCGTGCCGTTGACGCTACTACGGCGGTGGCTTCCAGGTTTTTCCATGTCCGACAGCACGATTGGATGGTGGTCGATCGACTTCTTTACCAGCAGGGTTACTCCTCTCATCGGCCTTGGTCCAGCGTAGTTCTTCCTGTAGACATGGTAGCCAGGGAAGTTGGCTGGCTTCAGCGGCGTCATCTTCGTTTCCTGTAGTGCCGACACGTCTATGTCGTATCGGGCTAGGAGTTCCTCCACTTCAAGTTTTCTTCCTTGTAGCCCGTTAACGTTCCATGAGGTGATCTGCAGGAAGTTCGGCTTTACCTGAAAAGACATTACAGATTAGTAAAGCCTGGCATTTGTGCAAAAAATTCGCTCATTGCTTAGCAAATTTGTTGCATCTGTTTGAGCACCGCGGTGAGGTTTTGGGCCTCCACGGGTGCTCGTTGTTGCCTGGTAGGACCGGCGCTCGGCCCTGCGTTACCTTGAGCTACCCTTGCGCAACTCAGCCCGCTTGTGGCGAGTCTTTTGGCCTCCCTCGGTGGCTGCTGCTTCCCTGGTGCCTGCTTCTGCGAGGGTCCTGCAGGCTTCTTTGGGTATTTAGGACATCCCTTGTAGCTGGCTGGGTGCGCTCCCTGGCAGTTTGCGCACCTCGCTGGGACCTCCTTCTTCTTCTTACATTCTTCGGACCGGTGGGCCTCACCGCACTTCACGCACTTGGGCTATGCGATGCACCTACCCTGTGCATGGCCGAATCGCTGGCATTGGTGGCACTGATTGACGCTCTATTGCGCCCTTTGTCGTTCTGTGCGTACTACCAGGAAGCAGCACCTTGTGACGTCCAGGATCTTCACCTGGTCCAGTGGTACTTGGACTAGTACCAGCGAAATTTTTTGTTTAGTTGTCCGAGACGTCATCCTTTGGACCGAGCTTGGAGAGAAACCTTGCTCTTCTAGGTCCTGCTTTACATCCTCGCAGCTCACTCGACTTGGTATTCCTCAAATAACCACTCTGAGGAGCCTCTCGTCCGGGAGCGCATATGTATGGTATTCCCTCTTTTCCTGAGAGAATAACCTCGTCATCTTCCTATAGTCCTCGCTGGTAGTAGGTTCTATAGAGATGCCTTCGCCGGTAACTCGTGCCTTCTTAAAGTTGACGTTTGCCTCCTTCAAACGCTTATTGACCGTCTCCTTCCTGAGGACGACTGGCGGGAGTTTGGTCATCTTGGCCTCCGTGTTTGGGGCCTGTCCTGGACTTGGGGCCTCTTGCCGGCCCTTGTTGTCCTTGTGGCTCGCGGCCTCCACGGGAGCCCGGGCCTCTTGGGTCCTGGCTTGCTTGGGCTCCTCGTCGTCGGAGTCCAAGTTTTCTTTTCGCATCTTCTTCGATGCTGGCTTAGCTGCGCCAGCTTGGGCCCCCTGAATGGCCCTCAGGAGTTCGTCATGTTGGCGATCCATCCTCGCCTGCATTTGAGCCATCCTTTGGCTCATGTCCTCGATCTGCGCTCTCAGTACCTGGATTTCGGTAATGAGTCGCAGCTTTTCTGGGCCCTCGATATCCATGTTGCATGTGAGCCTCCACTCTGCGAAGACTCGTTCTCTTCTCTGCTGTGGTTCGCCGTACCCTCCTCCTTGGTACGTGTAGCCGTCCTATCTGAAAAAGAAGGCTGGAAAGGAAATAAAATGGTTAGTACACAAATAAACAATAATAAGTGTCTCCAGGCGGGAGCTTTATTTATCTTTTTATATTAGCGTCTTGGAAAAGACGACTAATATTTCTCCTCTTCTGAATTCTTTTCTCAAATTTATATTAGTGCCTTGAAAAAAGGCAACTAATATTTTAAGCTTTACAGTGTCAACCGTTGCTTAACTTTCGTTAGCTCCGACTGCGCCAACCGTTGCTTAACTTTGAATATCACACACACGTCACACGTAGTTCGCTTCGCTTCTCAACTTGTTGCACTCTCACAGATAGACCGCACATGTCGACTGCTCATTGAACTATGACCGGTACACGCGCGCCAATATTCTTGGCTTTGACGATGACCTTGGATGGCAGGGGTCGGAAGTTTTACATTCCTTTACCCTAACGCATCGCTGTAGGCCTAGACCAACCTCCTAAGGGGCGGGCCTGCTCCACCGGCAACCTCGTTCGCTGATGCGAACGGTGTGGTCGTTTTGGCAGACGTTCCCCGGTCCTGGTTTGTTGGACCCAGCCGATTTGGGCCTTTCTATTCAAGCGCTCTCCTTGTTTCTATTTTCTTTCTTCATCAGCTGTCTGCTCCCGGGAGCGTCGTCATGTCGCGGGCAGGGCGACTGTTGCCGTCCTGCCCTGGGAGTTTATCAGGTTAGGGATGTTCCTGCCGGTGTCGACAGGCAGTAGGCGTGTGGGGGAGGTAGAGCTCTGTAGCTCAGGATCGCGCAAGGCCTAAGCGCTTTTAGCGCTTTGAGCCCGCTCGAGGCAAAGGAGCGTGACTCCGATCCGGCAGTCGGCCGGTTCGGTGCCACGTGGTAGGTGAAGGATGTTGGGGGTATGTCTGTGTCTCTTCTGAGTAGTCCATCTTCGAGGCCAGGCTGAAGGAGTTATCGCCTCTGTTAGCTGTTGTTCAGGATCTGTAGCCTCGGTCTCTTGTACCGCGGAGCTTCTGCCGGATCATAATCGACAGCTCGTCTGATCAGCGGATTCGCATGAGTCTCCGCTCGTATGAAGAACTTCTGGGCCCAATCCTGGATGATCTTCGACACTGGGGTGTTTTCCAGGTCCCTGAAGATGTCAGTGTTTCTTACAGACCATGGTGCATCCACAGCGCATCTCAGCGCTACGTTTTACATTGCCTGTATCATCTTGTGCGATTCGGCGGTGTACCCCTAAGCCACTGACGCATACGTCAGCTGCGGCCCGAGGACGGTCCTGAGTAGGAGTAGCTTATTCCTCAGGTTGAGTTGACTAGTTCTGCCCACCTTCGGGTAGAGTCTGATCCTCACCGACTTTGCTTTCCTGACCACTTTGTCGGTATTATGTTTCCTTCGATCCAAAACGACACCTAAGTATTTGGCGGTGTCGGTCCACCGGATCGGTTCGCCGTTCATGGTGACATGTCCCACCGGGATTTGAGTCCTCTTTCGAAACAGGATCGCACTGCTTTTGTCTGCGTTGATTTGTACTTTCCATCTGTTGCACCATTCCTCTAGGCGAGATGCTGTTTCCTGGAGGTGACGAGTCACTTGCGCTGCCTGCCAGGATCTGGCGACTGGAGATGTGTCGTCCGCATAGAGTGCCAGGGCCGTTCCTGCTGTCCTTGGCAGATATGAGGTGTATACGGTAAACAGGTGTGGCGAAAGTACTGTGCCCCTGCGGTACTCCTGCTTCCACCCATGGAAGCAGGAGTACCGCAGGTCGATAGCTCCCCGTCTACCTTCACGCGAAGTTGCCTTCCCCGTAGGTATTACTTGGTCAGCTTGACGATTGCTGCTGGGTATCCTGCATCTAACAGCTTGGCGAGGAGTCCGGCATGCCAGACCCTGTCGAAAGCCTTTGCGACGTCTAGTAGGATCCTCCCGTGGACTGGTTTCTGTTGAATCCATCCACTGCATATTCCACCAGGCGGAGTATTTGCAGCTCGGTCGAGTGTCCTTTCTTGTAAGCGAACTGCTCGTCCTGGATGACTTCCAATTGCTCGAAGTACTCTTGCGTCTGGCCAAGGTTATCCTTTCGGCTACTTTACTCATATCCGGCAGTAAGCTGATGGGCCTGTAACTAGAGGAATGGATCGGATTCTTGCCTGGTTTGAGAATCAGGATGACATCTGCTCTCTTCCATCTGTCTGGGAAGTATTGAGATCTCAGGATGACGTTGATTATGTTGACCAACGCCGCAACTCCTTTGCGTGGTAGCTTTTTCAGTAACAGGTTTCCGATACCGTCGCTTCCAGGTGCCTTCTTGTTTTTGAGACGTCTTAGGATCCTTTTGACCTCCTCCGGGGTCGCTGGTCTGAATTGTTCGTCGTATGGCGCGCGCGCCAGTCTTCGAACCCGTCTCTCAACATCGTCCATCCATTCCTCGTCCTCGTCTGGAAGCTGGTTTTCTCTACACTGCAGCTCTAGGCTGTCAGCGAATGCCTCGGCCTTTTGCTACCTGGTGTAGATTACTCCGTTTGCGCTGTGGATTGGTGGCATCGGTTTCCTGGAGGTTATCAGGGCCTTTTGGGTGTTCCATAGGCTTCTGTCCTCCGGATTGAGCGACTCCAGATGAGTTTGCCATCTCTCCTGACGGTGCACTACTTGGAGGGCCGTCTTAACTCTTCGGGATAGTTGGTTATATTCTCGCTTATCCTCTCGGAGTTTGGTCCTCTGTGCTCGTCTTTTGGCACTTCGACGGTCCCTTATTAGTTGCTTCGTGTGTTCTGGCAGCTCGCCTGCCGGTGCTGCAACTCGTCGTACCGTCGTCTCTGTCGTGCTGGTTTGTAGGGCTGCTTTGAAGTCACGTTCTCACGTGAGTATCGCTGCCTCAATCTCGTCTTCGCTCTCGATTCTAGGGATGGGGGGCATGGTCCTTTGCATTTCTGCTCGAAACTGCTCCCAGTCCGTCCTTCTTTTGATGAATGTCTCTTCCTCGTCCACCTTCTCTTTCTCTTCCAATTGGAGGAGTATTGTATTGTAGTCCGAGGAGCCCTCATCCAAGGTTCGAAGCGTGAAGCCCATCCTCAAGTTTTGCAACATGCTGATGTTCAGCACGTCAGGTCTGTCTGCGCCCCCATAGTGCGTCGGTTCTTCAGGTCCTATTGCCAGTATGTCGTCTCGTGTGCCTAGGTCTCAGCAGCGCTCTGCCCCTGGTGTTCGAGAGTTTGCTGTTCCACTCTGGCGACTTGGCGTTGAAGTCTCCGATGGCCATGGCCTGCTCCATATCTTCGGCAGTGTCACTTCAGCTAAGCAGTAATAAGTGACCAACGATAATAAGCTAAAGATCGCGAATGGGAAATCCAGACGACGACCATCGACATAAAAACGTTATTGCTTTGGAGATGAATTCTACGACTACGACTTCGAATAGTGCCAGTTCTGAGGAGTTGTTCGGCCAAGCTGTGGACATCAGTGGCAAGTCTAGCCGCCATTAGTGGGGGCCTTCCGCTTAAACGTGTGCTAACCTCGAGAGAGCTATCACGCACATTGGCGTTGGGTTTCGTACTTCGTCGGGAACTAAATACGGTGGTGAAAGCCACGACAGAACGGCGCGATTGTTTTGCTGTTGCGGTCTGCTCTGACTGTGCCTTGGAAACGAGTGTTTTATTCCTGTATATATGCATATACATATATATCACCGGCGCACGTGGTCCAGGGCCATTGCCAGACCACGTGTTTAAGCCAAGCTTTAATCCGCTATTTTGGCAGTGCAATTCAATCGAGTCTTTTTCTATTTTCACACATTAATTTAATTATTTACATTTTTCTTTTATTTCATTTTTATTTATTTGTGTATTTTGTGCTAAAAGAACATTTCGCCCATATTAAACATTTATCAACGATAATGTCCGTGAACTTTCCTGAGGGACAAATCTAAGTGTACCTTTTTACTGTGCATGCATTTCCTTTCCTCATTTTATAAAAACACCAACGCTTAAAAAACGTCACCACGTGGCGACTACTGAAGGAGAAGATCCTCTAACGTGGGAAAACACCCGGAGCCTGGCTATAGGTGGACAGTGCTATCAGAGCAGGTAAAATCGACAAAAAGGAGTCTCACAATCGAGCTAGCCTCCAGCTTCATACAAAAGAACAAATCGACCCTGGGATCCCCGTCCAGCGTCACCAAGTAAGTTCGATCAGCTGATTGACAGAAAAACCTTGTTAAAAACACCTAGGTGAGGCGTTTCTGGTGCCCTATATTAAATTCGAAACACGGCGCACGCCTACAAACAAACCACGGGAAACACCAACCCAATGAGACCGCGACAGTAACATCACAAAATTCGAGGTATTGGGCTACAGAAAACCCAGAGTGGGTTATTAATTGTAAACGGCAGTATTCTCAAAAAGTTAATGTTTGGTGTGGGATACTTAATGAAACAATCATTGGCCCTTTCTTTTTTGAAGGTAATATGAATAGCGTGGTGTTTTTACAGTTCCTAAGAAATGAATTTTGGAATATACTACATTGTAACGGTGTCTGTTCGGACGCCCAAAATATGTTAGAGAGTATGTTTGGGCGTCGGAATATGTAACGGTGATTGCTTTCGGATGGCTGGTTTGAAGAATTAATCCAGGATTCCTGTTAGTTGTGAATAAGAAAGCCCAAAGTATACGTAACAGAGTTTATTTCATTAAAGCAACATTTGTCAAAAACATGAAGTTAAATAAACATAAAATCAGATTCTCTAACAATTGAACCAAGTCAAGTACAGTTAATAAATATTATATACAATTAGTTTACGGGGGAGGAGTGTAATTTCGGTAATTAAACGGTACGACGGGGGGCTTCAGCTCTACGTGCTGACATCCAGGACTCGATGCGACGGTAAGTTCGATAATTATTTAACGGCGGAGGGTCTAGCTCAACGCACTGAAGACTCGGATAATGGATAATTACTAGACGGGTGACGGCGGTACAGGACGGTAAAATGGCCACCAACAAAAGGAAGTCTAGCTCAGCTCGCTAAAAACTCCAAGATGCTACCAGGTTCGGCAGGGCGGCGGCGTCGTCGGATTCTGTATTCTAACCAAATGGAGTCAAACTCAACGCGCCTAAGACTCCTCAACTACTCAGCTCAACGCGCTGAAGGTAGTTGTCAGTAGAAAACTGAATTAATTTCCTTGACTACGGTGATTCTATTTATACCAAAATTATGGCCCTGGTGACGTCTCATATTCCATGGCGGCAGGAAGTACGTGGCAGTACATGCCAAACGGTAACTGCAGAAACTTCTAGGAATGAACATCTGCATGAATCATCACATGGCGGCAGGAAGTGTGAGGTAGCACAACACTAACGGGAATTTCCGAAACTATAGTAATGAACATATGTATGATTTATTTCAACATGAACCTCTAATCCAAGAACGAGTAAATTTTGTACATTTCAGTTAGATGGCAGCCCTGTCCATAATGCTAGAGTGGTTACGGAATGGCTTAATACTAACTTTCCTAATGGGTGGATAGGCCGAAACAGCCCGTTAATTTGATGGCCACCCCGGTCTCCGGACTTAATACCGCTGGACTTCATCTTATGGAATTTAATAAAATCTAAGGTTTACAAGTCACGACCCGGTAATAGAGAAAGCTGTATGCAAGAATAAGACTAGCGTGTGAAGAAGTTTCCCTTGCAGAATGTCGTAAAAAATATTTGTAAACGATTGGACAAATGCATTGAATTAAATGGTGGCCTAGTATTATTTAAATGTCGAAGTTTTGAAACAGGTGCAAATAACATTTTCTTCTCGTACTAAGGTAAAAATAATTTATGTCAACGAATTTATAGTTGTATATATACATATATATATATATATATATATATATATATATATATATATATATATATATATATATATATATATATATATATATATATATATATATATATATATATATATATATATATATATATATATATATATATATATATATATATATATATATATATATATATATATATATATATAATTGAATAAGTAATCAATCACCAATTATGCTTTCAAACAATACGTAGAAATGGCAATAATGCGGTATCGTCTTCGCTTTCACTGGCTGATTGTGTTTGGCACCAACCTAGTCGGATGACATCATAAGAATTCAGAATCTTTACTCGTAGAGTGAAGTATTATAAAACCATATTTGGTTTGGGATAAGTACCATATTAACCCTTAAAAGGCATACGCAATTGCTTTGAGCGGACGTTTTGTATTTAATGACGTAAGCATAAATGCAAATAAATATAGTGCTACGCTCACTTGATTCACGCACGATATTGTATGTGGGCCTCATGTATAGTTATAAAATGGACATATGGCGACAACTGAGAACGATTACTATTTACAACAAAGTACTGGGACATCCTTGTGGGCTAAATTTTCAGCGACGCTAAGTTTACTGTAAAACGTAGGTTAGATAGTTCTTAAAAATTCGTGCACTACATAAAAACAAAAATTTTAAAAAATATAAGGATAATTTTTTTTCTTGGTGGCTTAAAAATAAATAAATCGGTTAGTAAACTGTTTTTAGACAACATCTCTATTAGATACAAAATATATTTTTTTGTTATACATATTGTTACGTGCCTGGAATCTTCCTGAATTCGCCTAAAATAGTCCATGGTAACTAAAATATATTTATTCCCTACATCTGTCACGGGGAATGGACCAGCTACGTCGATCGCAATTCGCTCAAAAGGAACCCCGACGTTATATTGTTTCATTTGGCCCTTACTTCTTATCCGTGGCCCCTTACTTGCCTCACAAATTTCACGTTTGCGGCACCAAGCGTCCACATCTTGGAGGCTGTTCATCCAGTAGAATCGTTTCCCTACTTTTGTGAGAATTTTGTTGATGCCAAAATGTCCGCCAGATGTTCCATTATGCACTTCCTGGAGTACTTTTGGTATGCAACATCTGTGAATTACCAATCTCAAAGTAATTTCCTTCCCATCTGGACTTTCCGAAGTTATTTTCAACAGTCCATCATCTACTCTAAGGGAATCCCATTGTGCCCACAAAGCCTTCAGTCCCACTGTCTTGTCTGAAATGTCCTTCCAATCGGGTCAGGCTCCTCTATCTTTCCATTCCACAATAGGACCAGTTTCTTAATATTGAACTGCTCTTCTCTTAATGTCTCTTTTGTCCAATCGTCAGGAACATCAATTTTAAAATGTTTACAATTATTAAACCTTGTTTTTTTACCCGGTGGCAATGCTCGTAGTCTTCCTGACAGAGTCTTCTGTTCTGACGATGTTCGATTTTTAAATTGTACTGCTGCAGTTTCACGATCTAGCGAGCTAGTTGGCCTTCTGGGGTCTTCAACTGTAATAACCACTTCAATGCAGCATGATCAGTCCGAACTTTATAATGTTGTCCATATAGGTATTTGTGAAAATAATCTATAGGTTTTACAATGGCCAATAGTTCCTTCACACGATAGTTAAATTCTGGTTTGGACAACGTCTTGCTGAAGTACTCAATTACATTTTCCCTTCCGTTTTGAATTTGGGAAAAACACATCCAAGTCCACAATTACTGGCATCCGTGTTTAATATATAGAGACCTTTCCGTTGTGGGTATGAAAGAACTCGACTAGACTCGAACATAGTGCTGATTTTAGTGTTCTAAATGATGTTTCGCACTCTTGTGTCCATTGGTACTGAACCTTCTCTTCTGTAAGCTGGTGTAGTGGCTTCGCAATATCAGCAAATCGTTCCAGAAATCGTCTGTAGTAAGTGGATAGGCCAAGGAAACTTTGTACTTCGTGAATATTTATTGGCCTCGGCCAATCTCGTACTGCGGAAATCTTGTCTTGTCTCCTCCGAGGACACGACATGACCAAGCAACTTGACCTCTTTCTGGAACATTAGGCACTTTTTGGGATTCAATTTCAGGTGTGCATTTCTGATTCTTCCAAACACTTCTTGAAGGTTATTCAAATACTCTTTAAAGTCCCGTCTCATAACCATCACATCATCAAGATAAACTAGACATGTCTTCCAGGTTAGTTCTTGTAGTACCATTCCATCAGTCTTTCAAAAGTCGCTGGCGTATTGCATGCCGAAAGGCATCACAGTGAAATGATAAAGGCCAGTTCCTGTCGAAAAAGCTGTCATGTCTTTGTCATCTGGATGAAGTCCAGCTTGCCAGTATCCGCTTCTAAGATCTAGAGTGGAAGACCACTGTGAACCTGCCAGCGTACTTAGTGTGTCATTAATTCGGGGTAACGGATAGCTGTCTTTTCTTGTAACATCATTCAGGTTCCTGTAGTCGACACAGAATCCTAAAGTTCCATCCTTCTTAGAAATCAAAACTATTGGCGACGACCGAGAGCTGGTTGATTCCTCAATAACTCCGTTTTTAAGCATCTTTTGTACCATTGCAGAAGCCTCTTCTTGGTTTGCTAATGGAATCCGCCTAGGTTGTTGACGAATGGGAGCTGATTCACCAGTATTTATCAGATGTTGGACTGTATTGGTCTTTGTAAGAGCTTCTGTTTTGTTTGCAAATACTGTACTTTCTTCCTTCAAAAATTATAATGCTTTCCTTCTTCTGAAGTTAACTGTTCTAACTGAGCACTTTTATAACTTTTTTAACTTTTTTATAACTTTTTGGTCCATATCTGTAAACGAATCTTCAACGACTTGTTCTTCACATTTCGCAATCCATGTGACTGGTTTGTAGTTGCCAATTGCTTCGCCTTCTTTGAATGTCACCGAGTGGGAATTTAGGTTAACCACTCTAATCGGTATTTTGTTTTTAGTCTGTGTTAAAGTCCTTGCCAGGATAACATTATCGGTCGTTTTAA
This sequence comes from Rhamnusium bicolor, assembly GCA_029963845.1. Classification (NCBI taxonomy): domain Eukaryota; kingdom Metazoa; phylum Arthropoda; class Insecta; order Coleoptera; family Cerambycidae; genus Rhamnusium; species Rhamnusium bicolor. The sequence continues at coordinate 63,468 of JANEYF010003428.1, read as the reverse complement.
TTGAGTCATCCATTTCCACGAGGCCAAAGCGATATCCCCCCTAAATTTCCCTTCAGGACTGCCTCAATTATTTTCTCCGTGTGTGCAGGAATTTTTACTGTCTTCGAAGATAGCCTGATACTATGGAATTTTTCATCTGCCGTTTAAAAAACCATTTCTTCATTTCCAATCTTTAGATCTCGTTCTCCCACGTCCAGTATAAATCCGTACTTTTCCATAACGTCTAATCCCAAAATGAAGTAATCTGTAATGTCAGCTATGATAACTTGGTGTTTAAAACATAAACTGCCAATCTGCAACTCCATGTCGACTTCCCCATGATCCACTGCCCTATCTCCCGTAGTTGTCCGAATGACTAATCCATTTTGTCCTTTATTTACTTTGAAACCCGTTATGAATCCTGAACGTACTATAGATGAGGTAGCTCCTGTGTCGATTGTGAAAACACATTTCCTCTTGTTTACATAACCCTCCAACAGCATACTACTTTGCAATTTCCGAAGTTGGGATACTTTTATTTCTCAGAGGTCTCCACATTTCTTGGCGAGCATAGCCTCCAAAGTGCCAGCCATCTTTAGTTTTCCTGCGACTCCCCAACCACAGCAGTATTTACTCATTCTGGGCTACGTTGATGACAGTTGTAGGTCTTGTCTCGGCTGGGAATTTGTATTTGTCAGTATTTGTGTGATTCCTTTTTGTATTTCGGACAATATAGCCTCCAGAGTTTTATCTGCCGGAACCTCTTCCACAGCCACGGCCCGCACTCTATGGTTTGATTATGTGGTATCCTTATAGGCCGCCTCGATCTCAAGGGCATGTACTAAAGCCTCATTACTTCGTTTGTGCCTGGCTAACTTATGGATTCGCCTAACCTTCTGGTCTCTTACTCCATCAATAAATGCACCAACTGCTATTTGTTGTTGAAATTCTATTGGTGCATCAGGATAGGCTAGAAGGGCTAATCTCTCTACAGCAACCTCGAACTCCTGGAGGCTTTCTCCACCCCGTTGTTCGCGTGATTTTAGCTGAGCCTGATATACTTGGGCGAGATCTTAGTTCTAACACTGCCTCCAGAATGCGAAAGTTTTGTTGCTGTGCGGCAAGAATTGTTTGGAGCAGGTCTAATGCTTGACCCCTTAGTGCTAGTACCAATGCTGTTGCCTTTTCATCATCGTTCCAGTTATTTGCACGTGCAGCTGCCTCGAACTGTCTCTTATAAGTTGACCATGAACTCTGACCATCGAAGTACTAACTGGCCACCCTTCTCTCTTAATTGTTGTTTAAGTCGGGCTACTTTTTCCTTAATTTCAGTTATTTCTCCTTCAAACTTTCCTCTAAATTCACCGACTTCAACCCGTACATTTTTTTTCAATTGTTCACTTATCTACACTAATTGTGCAATGGAATGCTCGAGAACTTTCACAAAATATCACTAATAATAAGTCTTGTTTTGAGTCTATAACACGTTTCCGTTAACACAGTTCATGTATCTTCTGTGGTTTCCAAATAGAATGTTCTAGAATTTTACCGAAATTGCACTAATATTCATTTTTCTCAGTACACAACACGTTATTACTAGCGGCACTCGCGTATTTGCAGCTATTTCTAAATCGAATGTTCTAGAAACGTCTCGAAAATCCACTTTAAAGTCACTATTTAGTCCAGAAATAGTCATCCAAACACTGTCCAGTAGCTTAATTCTTCGTGTTACCACTAATTTCTGAGAAGAATACTGTAGAACCTTTTGGAATATTCCAGAAATTTCTCTTCCAATTCACTTCCGACACCAAATTGTTACATGTTTGCTATCCCCACATACGCCTATACGCGTAGATTCGTTGATTAAAAGTCCAGGTAACACTTACTTACTACTTTATTAATCAATTAATAATTAACAACAATAGATTAATTAATGTCTTAACTATAATCATAATGGAACACATGTCTCTTTCTTATTTCTTCTTTACTCGTTCACGTTCAACTTGTGAGTCTCGGCCCACCGTGCGTCTTATTTATACATCCATTCACACAACCTAGAACATTCTAGAATAATCCCGGCCGTTCTCATACAATTCCAGTCTCATCTAACTAGTCTACACAGTCCAGTGGCGTAACAATATCTTGTCACGAGAAATTATGGCGGCAGTTCGTATAAACCCAATTAGTTTGAACAAATATATTTTGTCTTAAAATGCCTATTAAATTAGCAATTGATCTTTAAGTATGTCGATTTGTTCTTGTGTATTTTAAGCCTCATTGGCCTTATCATGTTGCTTGAAATTTGTAGGCTTATCTTAAAACCACCCGTTTTAAAACCCCTTGAGCACATAACACAACCGCTTTAAAATCTATGAGATTTATGATGCCCGGATAACATAACCTAAAAATTCAGTTTTCCGTGACGATACAAACGTCTGCTCTGCGCGTCTCCCTCGTATTTTGCCCAGTGCGTTAGTTTTAGTATAGTCGGGCCCGGCCGGTGTAAGATTGAAATTTTCTTCAGTCAAAATCATAATTAATTTTATTCGCTTCAATTGTCAGCAGACCAGTTGTGCATAGATATACACAATAAACGACTTATTTACAACTACATTGTTGGATGTAGTGTAATTGACGTTATTAAAATTAGCTATTTTTAGCAGAAAAAATTTTGAGCAGGTTAAATTTTATGTCCCTGATATAGAAAATATATTTACGTAAACTGGATAAGGTCGAAAATTTGTAAGAAAATAATATATTCTTGCCGAAAAACAAATAAATTCTTCATTTTACGTTTTCCCTAACTTAGAGTAGCCGACGTGGTAACACATGTGCTAACCGTGAATTTGTTTATTCGAAAATATTCATATTAAAACAATCATGAATCAATCGAAAGAAAAATATTTATCTTGAGACCCGATTCAAGATGAACATCAATTTATACTAAAGGTGGAGAATTATTTCATCCACGAAAAAGGAAATGGCGGACCCTTGTTTCCAGTTCGAGCTGTATGACAGCGAACACCTGCCTGCGTGGAATTTAGAAAATTATATCATATTGTTTGTGTACCACTAACAATTGAACCGAATAACATTATTTATGGCTTTGACTCTTAAGACAATAGTTGAAATCTTACAGCGGCTATAGTGATATTTTAAAATGTTATATATTCTGGAACTCTTTTATGCTTAGGATTGATTTATTACAGATTTATTTGTCTGCTTCATTAAAACTCTGATAAGTAGTTGGCTTTATGAAGGTTTGACTTGAAACTTGGGATCTCAAAGCATTTTAGATTAATAACCGGGCATTAACAAGTACCCTAAAATAATTTCATAAAGCAATTATAAAACCACAATACCTACGTCCTAAATACTCTATAACAGTCGATACTCCTAACTTGGATTTAACAACTATCAAGGTTTATTGAAGGCTTGACAAATGCCTTCATAAGTCAGTCATAAACCAATAAAGACTAAAAGATAATTTAGTTTTGATATGACTTCTTGCAGACTTTTTTAAAACTTTCTTTAAGACAAAACTATTTTTAAGTGCACTTTGTATATAATAAATCTGGCATAAATCACTAGTTTATGAGCTGGCCACTATAAAGCATTGATGAAACTTAAATAAATCTAAAACGCATTTAAATTGTTACTTGTAAGTGTCAGTGCATGTTTTAAAGGGTTTCTATTAAATATCTCAAAAAACAATTTCTGGTACTTAGCCCCTTTGATATTTCAACGCTTTAATTATTGAAAATGTTTTTGTAACCGCCTCCCAATACACCGAAGTCACCCCTCGAAGATCTAGGATTTTGTACTAGGTAAAGAGAGATGAGGCCGTCTAGTTTATTATTACATATCTCACATTAGTCAGCAAATAAATTTGCATCACAGTAGGATTGACCCAATGGCGGCTCGTGGAATTGTACAGTGGTAGTGCTATATATAGGTGTTATTTCGACGATATTTTTGATAAATATTTCAGTCATTGGGCGTTAGAAATTTTTTTCTTTTCCTTGTGATCCTAATAGGTGTCTGTCTGTGTCTGTGCAAAATATAAAATGTAAATTTGTTATTTACACTAATCTTAATTATTGGTAAATTAATGGGGTTACTCAAAATTTAAAAAAATACAAGTTATGTAGGTATGCAAATCATATTATTGCATTTTCCGAGGCGTTTTCTGATGTTACAAAAAAAAATGCAGAAGTTGTTTTTAGTAAGAATATTAAGGAGAATGTAAACGAAATTTATACTAAATTTAATTATTCACAAGGACATCGATATTCTGTTTTTATATGAAAAAAATTAATTTTTTCAACGATTTTTATTTATTTTATTTTGTTTTACTTCTACACCACGTTATATGAGCGCAGAAGCGCTGTATCGGCAATTTTTCTACATTATCGTGAATAAGTGCTCGAAGAAATAAATACGAACATATTTTACAGTATTAAATTTATTAATACAAATTTTTAAACTGGTAAACAAAACACAAAATTAATAATTTGGAAATATCAGTAATTCATTTGTTTTTTATACCTAGCTATTTTATTTTGTAACCTAAAAAATGTTTAGGATTCATTATTCAATTATTAATAATACTATATTTTGCCTATTGTGTATTTTGTTTAATTTAGATAATCTACAGATTTTTTATATAAACTATGTAAAGTGTTAAGAAATGAATTATATACCTTAGGGTGGAGCGAATTTTTTTTTTTAAAGTGAAAATGCCTATACGTGGAAAAGTTGTGTATACTAAGACTATCTCACCGTACAAAATTTCGGCTCTCTAGCTTGATACCTTCAGGTTCCTAGAACACCAAAAGTTTTCAAAAACATTGAAACTTTTTTTCGACATAAGAAAGGTATTGTTACGTGTTTGCTATCCACACAAACACCTATACTCGTAGATTCGTTGATTGAAAGTCCAGGTAACACTTACTCACTACTTTATTTACTAATTAATAATTAACAACAATAGATTAATTATGTCTTAACTATAAACACACTTGAACACTTATAAGTCTCTTTCTTATTTCTTCTGTACTCGTTCACGTTCAACTTAAGATTGAGAGTCGGCCCACCGTGTGTCTTATTTATACATCCTTTCACACGATCTAGAGCAGTCCAGAATATTCCCGGCCGTTATCGTACAATTCCAGTCTCATCTAACCAGTCTACACAGTCCAGTGGCGTAACACTGCCCCCTCCTTAAGCCTGAACGTCCCGATCAGGCAATTCATTGTTCCCTGCATACTTGGCTAGTCTCTCTATATGCACCACCTTCATCTTGGATTTTGGACTTTGCTGAATTCTATATACAACGTCGTTTAGTCTGGTGACGACAGTGTAAGGACCTTCCCAGGGTGGGTGAAGCTTCGGGGACCTGCCTTTCTTTCGTTGTGGGTTATATAGCCAAACCAACTCTCCGACCTGGTACCCTCCTGAATTAGCCTTAAGATCATAACGAGCCTTCATACGGTCACTTGCTATGGCAATTCGCTCAAAAGGAGCCCTGGTGTTATAATGCTTATTTCTTATTTGTAGCCCTATTCTTGCCGCGCAAACTTCACATTGGGGGAACCAAGCCTCCACATCTTGACGACTGTTTACCCAGTAGAAACGTTCTCTTACTTTAGTCAAGATTTTGTTGATGCTAAAATGTCCGCCAGACGTTCCATTATGCACTTGCTGAAGTACATTTGCTACATGACACCTCGGGATTAACAATTTCAAAGCAACTTTCCTCCCATCTGGACTTTCCCACGCTCTCTTCAGCAGTCCATCCTCTACTATAAGGGAGTCTCATTGTGCCCATAGAGCCTTCAGCCCCACTGATTTATTTGAAATGTCCTTCCAATCGGGCCGGGTTCCTCTTTCTTTCCATTTCAGAACAGGACCGGTTTCCTTATTGTTTAACTGCGCTTCCCTTAACGACTCTTTTGTCCAATAATCCGGAACATCAATTTTAACGGTTTTCAATATTTGTACCTTGCGCTGTTTTTCCTCACGGTGGCAAGGCTTGCAGTTTTCCTGACACGGTCTTTTGGAAAGGCCATGTGCCACATTCTGCGAAGTACCAGCTCGCCAGTTTTCCTGCGGCTTCTCCATTACTGCGATCCCCTCAGGGCTGCGCCGACGACAGTTACTCTGAATATGGCCCACTCTGCCACACTTATAACAGCGCATGCCTCCTCTACTCTGTCTCCCACTATTTTGCTGTTGGTTTTGTCTTGGCACTTGAATGTTGAGCTCATGACAATTCATCATAATTTGTCACACTTATAACAACGGATGCCTCCATTCGGCCTCCCACTACTTTGTTGTTGGTTTTGTCTCGGACCTTGAACGTTAAGCTCACGACAGTTCCTCTTAATATGGCCCAATTTGCCACACTTATAACAACGGATGCCTCCATTCGGCCTCCCACTATTTTGTTGTTGGTTTTGTCTCGGACCTTGAATGTTAAGCTCACGACAGTTCCTCTTAATATGGCCCAATTTGCCACACTTATAACAACGGATGTCTTCATTCAACCTCCCACTACTTTGTTGTTGGTCTTGTCTCTGCTGGGAGTTCGATTTTGTCAGTAGTTGGGTCATCATTTTGTGTAGATGAGATATCAGGTTTTGTGTAGTGTTGTCTGGCTTGTCTTCCTCCACACTCACAGCTCGTACTCTCTGATTTGATAGTGTGGTATCTTTATAGGCAGCCTCAATCTCCAGTGCATGTACTAAAGCCTCACTACTAAGCTTATGCCTGGCCAACTTAAGAATTCGCCTAACTTCCTGGTCCCTTACTTCATCAATAAATGTACCAACTGCTAACTGTTGTTGAAATTCCATTGGTGCAACAGGATAGGCTAGATGAGCTAATCTTTCTACCGCAGCCTCGAACTCCTGGATGCTTTCTCCACCTCGTTGTCTGCGTGATTTCAGCTGAGCCTGATATATTTGGCGAGATGTTGGTTGCCATATCTTAGTTCTAACGCTGCCTCCAAAATGCTAAAGTTTTGTTGTTGTGCGGCAGGAATTGTTTGGAGCAGGTCTAATGCTTGGCCCCTTAGTGCTAATACCAATGCTGTTGCTTTTTCCTCATCGTTCCAGTTATTTGAACGTGCAGCTGCATCAAATTGTCTGTTATAAGTTGACTATGAACTTTGACCCTCGAAGGAAGGTGGTTGTAACCTAGCACCAGACGACAGTACCAATTGGCCACTCCTCTCCCTTAATTGTTGCTTGAGCTGGGCTACTTCTCCTTCAACATTACTGACTTTTCCCTCAACTTGACCGACTTTTTCTTGAACTTCACTGACTTGTTCCTCCACTTCACCGACTTTTTCTATAACATCGACTTTAAATTTTTCAGTGAGAGAGAACATGGCTGCCTGTTGTTCCTCTAGGCTTCTTTTTATATCTTCGTTTTCCTCCAGTCGTCTTATTTCCAGGCCCTCCATAATATTTCTTAGTCTTCTTTTTCTTCCTGTCGTCTTCTTTCTTGTTCTTCTCTTTCTTCTTGTCGTCTTCTTTCTTGAGCTTCCATAATTTTCCTTTGTTCGTCTTTCTCTTCCTGTCTTTTTCTCTCTTGATCTTCCATAATTTTCCTTTGTTCGTCTTTCTCTTCTTGTCGTATTCTCTCTTGTTCTTCCCTAATTTCCCTTTGTTCATCTTTCTCTTCCTGTCGCTTTCTTTCTTGATCTTCCATAATCTTTCTTAAGTCTTCCTGGCGTTCTCTTTTCTGTTCTTCCATTTGTTGCACCAATGCTGCAAGTAAGTCTTGTGTTTGTTTCTCCGCCATGCTTCTTGTTGTTGGCATTAACTCACGACACGTAAATCAGTTTAGAATAAAGTTTATTACACTATAAAGCCCGTAAAATGTTGTTAACACGTCTATTTGAATAATGGAATGTTCCAGAATAATCTCGAAACAGCACTAAAAAGTCTTATGTAGAGTCTATATTACTTTCCTGTTGACGGAATTCACTTATCTCCAATAATTGTGAAATGGAATGTTCGAGAACTTCCACAAAATGTTACTATTAAGTCTTGTTTTGAGTCTATAATTCGTTTCCGTTAACACAGTTCACGTATCTTCTGTGGTTTCCAAATCGAATGTTCTAGAAACTTCTCGAAAATCCACCTTAAAGTGACTCTTCAGTCCAGAAATAGTCCCCCAAACACTGTCCAGTAGCTTAATTCTCCGTGTTACTACTAATTTCTGAGAAGAACACTGCAGAACCCTTTCGAATATTCCAGAAATTTCTCTTCCAATCCACTTCCGACACCAAATTGTACGTGTTTGCTATCCACACAAACACCTATACTCGTAGATTCGTTGATTGAAAGTCCAGGTAACACTTACTCACTACTTTATTTACTAATTAACAATTAACAACAATAGATTAATTATTGTCTTAACTATAATCATACTTGAACACTTATAAGTCTCTTTCTTATATCTTCTGTACTCGTTCACGTTCAACTTAAGATTGAGAGTCGGCCCACCGTGTGTCTAATTTATACATCCTCTCGCACGATCTAGAGCAGTCCAGAATATTCCCGGCCGTTTGCGTACAATTCCAGTCTCATCTAACCAGACTACACAGTCCAGTGGCGTAACAGTATATTTAATGACGCTAAGTAAATTGTTTGTTGATGCTTTGTACTTCCAGACCGATTTTAACAAATTTTAATACACTTTAACGAGTTTAATTACGTCTTAACAAGTTTCAATTATAGTTACTGGCACTTTTAAAGTTTAACAAATTGTATTTGCTTTGCTTATTGTTTTATACTCTCAAATCAGTTTTAGCAAGATTTAGCATATTCTAACAAGTTACAGCAGGTTTTAACATTTCAACAAGTATTATCTAATTGCTGGCAGTGTAAACGCGGCATAAAATTCTCCCCGATCCGCAATGCCGATTTCCGATCAGCCGATCAGTCAGTACTTCAGTTCAGTAGTCATCAAAACTTTATTCAGTGCAGACGTGCGATGAGTATTTGTTTACAAAATGCCAAAAACGCGTAACGAGACGGTGTGCGAGATAATCGGAGTGCCAGAAGAACTTAAAGTTAATATGCTCCGACCTATTCAGATATGATGAAAGCTTATTTGTGGTATAGAATGAAACTTAAAGACGCAAGTAATGGCAAAGATCCAAGTGTAAGTGAAGTGTCGAAAGAACTTGTGAATAAGTTAAAACTTATTTGGATTAGAGCATCTCTTCCTGTTGTATCTGACCAGCAAATCTTACATATGATCAAAAATTACAATGATAAATACAAGTCTTTAAAGAAAAATACTAATTCGGCTTATAATAAAAAATGTTTGAAAAAACAAGACTTATTTAAGAAAGATAGCCAGAGGCTTTTCAATATTTCATCCTGCAAGTGTAACGATTTTAGTAAATGTCAATGCAAAAATAAAGTTCCAAAGAGCGAGCGTGAATTTTTAACTGATCAGAGAACCGATCGAAACATGTTTATTGGAAATCTTGATATAAGCGCAACAAAATGTATTAAAAAAAAACTCGAAAGAAAAACTGCGGAATCAGAAAGGCTTCAGAAAGTTAGGAATCAGGAGAAAAAGCAAACAAGAAACAAGTTTATTAAATATTAATATTGCTTCAAAACGTAGTTCAGTTAGCTCCAGTGATATTCAAATTAGTTGTGTTCCAAGCTCTTCCAAGAAAACTGAAGCAGCTTTCATCGAAGGTTCCTCAAATTCTTCAAACCTGCGAGAAGTAAAACTATCAAATCTTGCTGACGTTTGTGACAGAACCGGCGTTTCGGACGGGTCTGCATCCCTTATGGTAAATGCTGTGCTGCAGGATTTAGGTATTGTAAATAAAGAGGACTCTTCGAAGCTAGTAGATCGTAGCAAAATTAGAAGAGAGAGAAAAAAACGTAGGCTGGATCTTAAGGATGTTTCTAAAACGAACTTGATTGTAACGGGAGTTTACTTTGATGGTCGTAAAGACAAAACTTTAGTTATGGAGAAAATAGATATGAGGCATCACAGAAAACTTATTACCGAAGAACACATCGTTTTAGTGTCAGAACCTGGATCCAATTACCTAGGACATATAACTCCTACATCAGGGAGCGCAACGAGTATTAAAACCAGTATGTTACTCTTTCTAGAAAATTATTTAGGAGTCAATTTTCAAAAAGTTGTAGTAGTTGGATGTGATGGAACAGTTGTTAACACTGATTTAAAAAATGGCGTAATTAGACAATTAAAAGTTTCTGTAGGACACTCGGTGCAATGGTTTATTTGTTTGTTGCATGCTAACGAACTCCCCCTTTGACATTTGATCCAGAATTTAGACGGCAAGACCAATGATTCTAAAGGATTTTCTGGACCTATTGGGAAATCTTTGGAAAGATGCCAGCTGATATCTGTAATCAACTTTACAAAAATAGAAGTAGAGCTACCTGTAGTTGATATTAATGATTTAAGCACCGATCACAAGTATCTTTATCAAATATGCGTGGCAATTAGCAAAGGCGAAGTTTCTTCTTCTTTGGCCAATCGTGATCCGGAAAAACTATCACACTCAAGATGGCTCACAACAGCAAACAGGGTCCTTAGAGTGTATGAGGGAACAGAAAAAACCTTCAAGTGAACTAAAAATTATAGCAGAGTATATTGTCAAGGTTTATGCTCCTACATGGTTTGCAATTAAATCTAAACCCTTTTGCACAGACGGTGCTAGACACTTATTTGGTCTCATTAATAAATCTCGATATTTATCTGGCACAATTAAAAAAAATCATAGATCCTGTTATACAAAGAAATGCCTTTTTCAGTCATCCAGAAAACATTTTGCTGTCTATGTTAACTGATGAGAGAGAACATATTCGTGAGCTTGGACTAAGATGAATTCTAAAATGTAGAAGCAACCAAAATGATGAAATAAGGGAATTTATAGTCCCTAAATTAAATTTTGACGCGCAGAGTTATGTGGATCTTATTGACTGGCAGTCAGCTTATATAACTGAGCCTCCCTTAATGAGGCATATATCTAACGAAACTCTAAAGACAATTATTTCAAAAGAATCTAATGAGATTGAAATTTTGAAGTATCCCTGCCATACTTAAGCTGTTGAGAGGTGTGTCAAATTGGTGACAGAAGCTTCTGGTTCAGTTTGTAGTCCAGAAGCTAGGGAAGGTTTTATCCTCTCTACAATTGCGTCTCGAGGATACCTACCAAAAATTGACACAAAGAAGCAGTTTTTAGAAGCTTTGCAGGAATAATACCACAAAGATCATTATCGGATCACTGGGTGACTTGAGAGGATAAGGGGGAGGAGGAGGAGGTCGCGAGAAACTCGATTTGCAGCCACCTCCACGTGGTGAGTTCTGGGTTGTTTTAGTTATAAAAACAAGCGAAAACCTGCATTTTTACTGAATTGCCTGTGGAAATCCATTTTTTTTACAAATCTGAAATTTTGAGCAAGTGCAGGAACCTGAAGATGACTTTTCTTGGGTTCAAGATTTTGTGGGATTATAAGGTCACTTATAGGTAAGTTTTTATACTATAGGTTATATGAAATATTGTGCTTTATTTTTTTAACAAGCGTAGAGTCCAATACTAATAAATGTTTGAAAATTCAACTGAATATAGGAACCTGAAGATGAAGTTTGATGGAGCTGAAATTTTGTGAAAATTTTTAGTTCATCCAAAGGCAAGTTTCCAGCATATAGGCTATTACATATACAGTATTTTAATTTTTTATCATATATGTTCGCTCCACCCTAATATACCTGGCTGCACAAACATTAAAAACCCATGGTGTCTTTCCTAACTATTTATTATTTATTTTATTAATTAGTCAATAAGACTAAATTTACTTCGTATACCCATGATATCTTTTTAAAATACTATACCCATGACGCAACCGCCTGCATTCGAAGTCCCAGAGAGCTCAGCAAATTTATGAATGAAATGTAGGTCATAATAGGTCTGTTCCTTTCGTCTGCACTTCTACACTTTTCACAGTTACCGATCAATAGAGGAACCTCCGATTTGAAAGTGACCAATCACAGTAAATTTTCAGCTGCACATAAATTAAAGTGTAGACGAAAAGAACAGACCTATGACTATAGGTCTGTTCCAGTAGACTTACTGGTTATTGTTTAATGTAGCTACGAGGCTTGGGCCAAATATTCGCTGGCACCAAACTCCATTTACAGAATACACACCCATCTTCGTTCTACACCCGCTAGCATACAATCGCAATGTTTATTCTGTTGAGAGACCGAGCCAACTCGGTACTAGCTTGAATGCCTTAATTATGTAAATAAATATATTTAAAACGTTGCATCGGCCTCATTTAACTTATTGTACATGCGGTGTGTGGTCAACATTCATGGAATAAAAATTACTTATGCTTTTTATATAAGCTTTAAAAGAGAAAAATAGAAAATCAGAAAAAATACATTTTTAAGGGTAAAAAAATATATAAATGTTGAAGCTGATTTGTATGGTAGTGCCATGGCTCCGTGGCTCCTTATAGCGAGCCGCCACTGAATTGAACTTGCGAATCGTTATCAAGCGAGTAAGAATAAGCGCTCTAGCCCACTCGGCTACCGTTGGGTCATTTTAATTTGAACGATGTAAATTATTTGTACAATTAATTTAATTTTGTTTAAATTCTCTATTTTTTTTTAAGTTGAAAGCTAATAATTTGGGATTTTTTAAAATAAATATCTTCATAGTCTACTCAGAAAAATATAGTTTTTCAATTTTACCCTATAGTAACTGTCTTTATCTGACATGGTGATATATCCTTGAAAACGGAATTAAGAGCTCAATTGAACCATAACAAAATAGGATTAGTGGTACGGACTTTTTAATAATGTCAGAGACAACACATTGAAAAAATTAAAATGTCACCTGTCATTAAATTAGAAAGGTACGGGAAGTTTTTAAAATACGCCATTTCAATTTTTTGGAATTATCTCGAAAACAGAAATTATTCAAAACTATCCCTATTTAACCGTATTTCTATCTCCAATAATCAGGATAACAATACATGCATCCTTAATTTGCGACAGACTGTATACTGTATACACACAGATGTGCCTCATTTTAGCCATATTCCACTATTGATGCTTCTGTCTAGAATTTTTTACCCATAGTAACTACCAAAAAAAATTATGCAATATACTTACTTGAATTTTTCGTTTTATAGAATTCAAGCGCAGCTGCCGAACAAAGCGGAGTATCAACTGTAACTATTGTATCAAACTTTGCATAATCTATTTTAAATCCTTGCTTTTCTATGTCTAACGACACCATTGGCTCAAATGTATGTCCCCATAGGACTTCAGTAGCTAAATAGCTAGACCGTGCCTGAGTTTTTTGATCAGTACTTTCTATTGTACCTTCTAATGTAACAACGATTTCGAAAGTTTGTTGAAGCATATCTTTGGCGGATATATGGAAAAATGGTGATTTTTTTGTCTATTTTGTGGACAATGGTCATAGGCCAAATAAAAAACAAGTCCCCTTCACATTCATCTGCGCTAATAATTAGTTTGGTTTGATAGTTATTTAAAATCTCACCTTCCTTGGTTTTTTTTGGACGTATTAATTGTGCTTTTATTTTGGCTTCAATAATTCGACTTTTTTTTCTCATGTCACCTACTCTAAATAATAGGCAAAGAATACCATCACGTTTACAGATTAGAGCATATTTCGAAAACTGCAGTGTCTGAGTTCTAAGTTTTGGTCTAGTCATTTTTGCAAATACTATACCAACTAAAAAGGCTTCTATAATCAGTCCAACAATATTCTGTACGCACATTAGAAAAATTGCCTCTGGACATAATTCAGTTGGAGTTCTTTGGCCATAACCAGTCGTATGTTGCGTTTCGACTGAGAATAAAAAGCACGATGTGAATCCATGAATTTCTAAAATACATGGTGTCCAATTGAAAGCCGCTTGATTCATTGGTAAATGGATTTCTTCAAGATCACCATGAGATATTGTTATCAACCACCAAAAAACTGCAAATATTAACCAAGAACCAAAAAAAACCTAATGTGAAAGTGGTTAGGGTCCATCTCCATTGAGAATCTACTAGTGTTGTAAAAATGTCTTGTATGATCCGTTTTTTTTGATATTCTTGAAGGAAAAATGTTACAGCCACCATTTTTTAAAACAGCACGTAAGCACTTTTGTCCTGAATTGGGTTGTTTTGTGGATTTTCTGTAAATAAATTAACTTATTTAAAAATATGTACCTTTTTTATTTTACATGTGTTTAAGATTTAATAATAGGAGTTTAACAGGGTAAAAAAAAACGAATTTTAATTTGAAAATATCTTAAAAACTTATACCATTAAACACTTCCTAATGAAGCTACACAGTCCTGAAATTGAGCCAGACCAGACCACTACTAGTGGTATGCGCAGTTTACTGTCGCCCATCTGTTGCCAGCAAGATGAGGCGATCGCAGCGCGAATGTCGATGCGATACTGCCAGAACTGGAAGAAGGCCTGGAAGTAACTGCCGTAGAAGTGCAAACCCACGGATACGGTAGACTCAGAATAGTTTCAGGACACCAACCGCCAAGAAGACCGATAGTGGAAGGCGACCTAGCAACACTTTTCCAGAGAGGCGAGCAGGCCGTGGCCATTGGAGACTTCAACGCCAAGTCGCCAGAGTGGAACAGCAGACTCTCGAACACCAGGGGCAGAGCGCTGCTGAGATACCTAGGCACATGAGACGATATACTGGCAATAGGACCTGAAGAATCGACGCACTATGGGAGTGCAGGCAGACCTGACGTGCTGGACATCGCTATGTTGCAAAACATGAGGATGGGCTTCACGCTTCGAACCTTGGATGAGGGCTCCTCGTACCACAAACCAATATTCCTCCAATTGGGAGAGAAGAGGGACGAGGAAGAGACATTCATCAAATGAAGGACGGACTGGAAGCAGTTTCGAGCAGAAATACAAAGGAATATGTCCCCCATCCCTAGAATCGAGAGCGAAGACGAAATTGAGGCAGCGATACTCGCGTTAGAATGCGACATCAAAGCAGCCCTACAAGCCAGCACGACAGAGACGACGACGACGAGTTGCAGCACCGGCAGGCGGGCTGCCAGAACAGACGAAGCAACTAATAAGGGACCATCGAAGTGCCAAAAGACGAGCGTAGACGACTAGACTCCGAGAGGATAAGCGGGAATACAACCAACTATCCCGAGGAGTCGAGAGCGCCCTAGAAGTGCACCGTCAGGAAAGATTTGGAGTCGCTCAACCCGGAGGACAGAAGCCTATGGAACACCCAGAAGGCCTTGAGAACCTCTAGTAAACCGATGCCACCGATCCACGGAGCGAACGGTATAGTCTGCACCAGGCAGCAAAGGGCCGAGGCATTCGCTGACAGCCTAGAGCTGCAGTGTAGAGAAAACCAGCTCCCAGACGAGGACGAGGAATGGACGGACGATGTTGAGACGGGTTCGAAGACTGACGCGCCCGCCAGACGACGAACAATTTAGACCAGCGACCCTGGAGGAGGTCAAAGGGATCCTAAGACGTCTCAAAGACAGGAAGGCACCTGGAAGCGACGGTATCGGAAACCTGGCATTAAAAAAGCTGCCACGCAAAAGAGTTGTGACGTTGGTCAACACAATCAACGCCATCCTGAGGTCCCGATACTTCCCAGACAGATCGAAGAGAGCGGATGTCATCCAGATTCTCAAACCAGGCAAGAATTCGATCCATCCCTCTAGTTACAGGCCCATTAGCTTACTGCCGGCAATGAGCAAAGTAGCAGAAAGGATAATCTTGGCCAGACTGCAAAATTACTCCGAATAATTACAAGTCATACAGGACGAGCAGTTCGCTTACAAGAAAGGACACTCGACCGAGCTGCAAATACTCCGCCTGGTGGAATATGCAGTGGATGGTTTGAACAGAAACCAGTCCACGGGAGCGATCCTACTAGACGTCGCAAAGGCATTTGACAGGGTCTGGCATGCCGGACTCCTAGCCAAGCTGTTAGATGCAGGATACCCGGCAGCAATCGTCAAGCTTACCAAGTCATACCTACGGGGAAGGCAACTTCACGCGAAGGTAGACGGGGAGCTATCTACCTACAGACCCATGGAAGCAGGAGTACCGCAGGGCACAGTACTTTCGTCACACCTGTTCACCATATACATCTCAGACCTGCCAAGGACAGCAGGAACGGCCCTGGCACTCTACATGGACGACACAGCTCTAATCGCCAGGTCCTGGCAGGCAGCGCAAGTGACTCGTCACCTCCAGGAAGCAACATCCCGCCTGCAGGAATGGTGCAACAGATGGAAAGTACAAATCAACGCTGAAAAAAGTAGTGCGATGCTGTTCCGAAAGAAGAGGACTCAACTCCCGGTGGGACATGTCACTATGAACGGCAACCCGATCCGGTGGACCGACACCGCCAAATACCTAGGTGTCGTCCTGGATCGAGGGCTGACATGGAAACATAACACCGACGAAGTGGTCAGGAAGGCAAAGGCGGTGAGGACTAGACTCTACTCGATGGTGGGCAGAACTCAACTTGAGTAACAAGCTACTCCTACTCAGGACCGTACTCAGGCCGCAGCTGACGTATGCGTCAGTGGCCTGGGGGTAAGCCGCCGAATCGCACCAAGAAGAGGATACAGGCCGTGGAAAACGTGGCGCTGAGATGCGCTGTGGATGCACTATGGTTTGTAAGAACACCGACATTTTCAGGGACCTGGAATACACCTCAGTGTCGAAGATCATCTAGGATCGGGCCAAAAAGATCTTCGTACGAGCGGAGATCCATGCGAATCCGCTGATCAGACAAGCTGTCGATTATGATCCAGCAGAAGCCCCGCGGTACAAGGGACCTAAGCTACAGATCCTGCACAACGGCTAACCGAGGCAATTCTCCTTCAGCCCGGCCGTGAAGACGGACCACTCAGAAGAGACACAGACACACCTCAACACCCTTCACCTACCACCATTAGCCTTGTGCCAACCTTGGCTAGTGTGCTAGCTTTGTGCTAGTCTTAGCTTGAATGTTAGCCTTGTGCTAATCTTGACGTATGTGATAGCCTTGTGCTAATCTTAGCTTGTGTGTTAGTCTTGTGCTAACCCTTGTTTGTGTGTTACTGATCTCCACTTATTTTCTTAATCTCTTTAATTCACCAAGATCTACGTGACTAGAATTATCCTATATTTCATTCAAGATACAAAAATCAATTACATGACGCAGTTCATATCCTGCTAGTGCCTCAATTGGTGACATAACAGTCGTCTTATTCCATGTACAATTAATCGCATTCTGAACATATCTAACAAACCTAACAAACGTGTCCCATTTTTATCTTCTCGGCTTCCAGTAAAAGCAACGTCTAAAGCATTAGTGATTACCTCTTACTGTAGCTCTCGCACTGACCATTAGCACGAGGTACAGCTTAGGTATATGCTTCACGCCATATGTTTCATAAAATATTTTAAATAAAAACAACTCATTAATACCTTCGTGACATCCTGAGTACTTGTATCTTTTACGGGTTCAATTACCACCAACTTAGTATTAGCATCTACAATAACTAACAGATACTTTCTTACACTGCTGCTAGGCACGAATGGCCTCACATGATCCACATGTAGCGTGTGGAATGGGTACAGTTGCCCTTTCTATTGTATGCAGAATAAATTCTTTCTTACCAGATAGATTATTTATAGTACTGGCATTTTAAACAAGATTTCACATATTTTTACTAGCGTCACATTCCTGCAAACCAATATTTTGTCTAAATTTTGAGGAGAATTTTCACCAAACCAAAGTGGCCTATATCGTCATTGCAAAGGCGACAAATTTACTATCGCACATTTCGTGGTACCAACCAAACTATTTGGCCATTTTCTTTTCTAATTTTCTGTAGACAATCCCTTTCTTCAGTTTATATTTTTCGAAATACTGTTTTGTATGCTTATTCTTTTGATTTTCCTGTGAAATATCTCGTATTATAGTGATTTGCTCATCCTGTAACTGGACTGCAAGCAGTAAACTCGTTTTCAATAATGTCTATTTGCTAAACATCTCTTATAAGATTCCCACTCAAGACATAGACGTGGCTTATCTGAGTTCCGGGACATAACCATCAACCACCCACGCGGGGATTAGGTTCTTTCTACTGAATGTTGTTCTCAGTGCACTACAGTCTCTTATAACTTTAGGGCCCGCTTTAGAGGCGGACAATCCGGACCCCTGTTCGGGGCGGCGAACCTAAGGGTGGCATCTTCGCCCCCCCTGACTGTGAACCAAATATTGATAAATTAATTATTCTCAATTAATATAAATTTTACACTACTTGTTGATTTTTTCCCTAACTAAAACAAAATCGGCAAGAGAAGTCATTCTATCTAAGAGGTTAAAAATATTTAAACGTCTATAGTAAGTTAATTTGTGGTAATTCTAAGGTAATTGTTTTCCATTACTCAGTGGCGGCTCGTGATAATTTTATTTGGGGGCTCTAGTTTCTTAAAAAATAAAATAAAGACTCACTTTCAGTCCCTTGGCAATTTCTTCCAAGTGGAACTACGATTTTTGATAACAAAAGAAAAAGTTCTAGGTACATATGTACAAAAAAAGTTCACAATATAATAATCACTTAAAAATGCGAGTAAAAATGTTATTTCTTATACACAAAATCAAGTCTTCTGTCTTTCTGGGAAATAAAATGTTCTATGACTTTTTCGTCAAAATTATGTTATGGATTAGTTATTTACGTAACCAGTTATGAAAAGACTAATTTTATTTGACGAATGTAATATTTGCAAATTACATGAGTCAAGTAAAATTACTTTTCATAACGTGTTAAGTACAAAATTTTATCTAATCCCGCTTTAAAATAGGAAAATGATAATAATCAGTTACGTAAAAATTCATTACATCACTCAGTTATGTAATGGGACTGAGTTATGAAAAATGTGACGTTTCGTAACGTCAAAAATGCATTTAAAACTTGACATTTCATAACGGGGTTAGATAAAATATTTTTATTCACTGACATCATTGCTAGGCCATTAAGGCGTTTTTCATTCATAATGATTCTTAAAAATGTCTTTATTCTTTTAAGAGTTGAAAAACATCTTTCTGATTCAGCAGTAGATATCGGAGTTGTTACAATAATTTTTAGTAACTTGACCGCTTCGCTGAACGTAAATATGTCAAATTAAATTTAAATACCACTATTTAAAGAACAAAATTCCAGCTCATGGTGGGGTCGAATCCGGGACCTTTCGGTCTAGACGCCAGCATCTAACCCACTGAACTACGTAACTCCGCCAAAACAAAATTTGAAATGGCATTGCTTGCATCTGAACTACTGTGTCTCTAACAAAATACTAATTTAGTGTTGCCAGATATTTTCTTTTACCCCCACAAATATGATTTTAATACATGATTTTATACTAAATAACATGAATTTTAAAACTTTTCTTCCATTACATCATCAAATGGTAGTATATTATATACAGGGTGGTCCGAATTTAAATCGGAAAACTTCACCAGCGGATACTATGCCTAAAAATAATAACTTTTTGTCATATAAACATATATCGAAAAACGAATGGATTTTAAGATACAAGGTGTTGAAGTTAGGGGGAAAAAAAATTGACATTTTCTAGTACGATACATTTGCGCAGCATTAAATTTGAAAGTGGTTTTGTCATAACGCATGTTTGCACAGCCAACTCTTTTTTGATTTCCACTTTCAAATTTAATGGTGCGGAAATGCATCGTTGTAGAAAATGTAAATTTTATAAAAAACCATAAGAATTTCGAAAAGAAGCCAAAAATACTTTTTTGCTTTAAATGGAACGTAGATTAAAATGTTTCTATTAAATTTGACCAGTGGCGTACAAACAAAAAGTTGTTGTGGTTTGAGTGGTAATCGATCAGAAAAAAATAATCACCCAGTGTAATATTTTGGACAAAATTTATTTCAAGTAGTGTACTTTAGTGTACTTGCCTTAATTATACCTGTATATCAAATATCAATAAAAAATCTTTATTCGTTATTGAGATATTGGGAAAAAAAATTTCCCCTAACTTCAATACCTTGTATCTTGAAATCCATTCGTTTTTCATATATGTTTATGTGATAAAAATTTATTATTTTTAGGCGTAGTATCCGCTGGCGAAGTTTCCCCATTTAAATTAGGACCACCCTGTACCTATATTATTTAAATACATAAAACATGTAATATAAAATAAAGTAACAATGAGTAATGTTTAGGTTTAAAAAATATATTTTGCTAATTTATTTTATACTTTCTAAGGGCCGAATATGCATTATAAATTATTTATCATTATATTTGAACAGTATATTTATTGAACATAGAACACAGGATAACAAAAATAACTATTTCTATTAATATAATTGAAGTAAAAGGCCCAAACAACAACAAAAGTATGTGTGCATAAGAAAAAGCATTCTTACAGTAATAGATCATGCGAAATATAGATTTTCTTAGAGAAAGTGACAATGCACCATGTAGAACTCACTATATTGAGGCCTTCGCATAACATAACCAAACTTGAAACTCGAAGTGTTTGGCCCCCGTGATCCCATACTTATAGCATAAACAAATAAATCGTGTTGAGACTGCCATACCCGAATTCTGTACATAACCTCGCTCTACGAGGGCCCCCATGACAAGTTTTGAACATAAACGCATTTTTCAACGACCCCGTGGCCCTATAACAAACTCTGTACATACCATTACTTTGTAATGATTTCCTTGGGCCCCAAGTAACATAACAGCACATTCACCTTATCACATCCACAAATCCACTGACATTTTTTGTAAATTTCTTTAGAAAAAATGCCTTGTTGAAGTACATGTCCCTACCTTGTCTGGTTGGTTAAGAGTCAATTCTGGTGTTGGTCGTCCGAGTTTCTTGATTTTTAGTTTTTCTGCTAACGGTAGAGATTTTAAATTCACTTTCAGAATATTATTTATACTATTTTCAGTCATTTTGGCATAAACCAACTTAAAATAACACAAAAACACTCAAAACAGTAAAACCATAAATAAATATCGAGAGCGAAACCGGCGAAACGATATAAGCACTACTACACTACACAAACATTAAAAGCGCACTGCGGCTCTGATAACTTGGGCCTTCTGTCGCATTGTAAAACCGTTCTCCGTGATCGGCAATTTCCGCTCTCGGTTCGTTTCTTCTTATATTTCCTTATGCAAGGAATGGCTCATATGAGCCATTCCTTATGCAAGGAATGGCTTATATGAGCTGAACATGCCCCATATTCTCTGGTTAGAGTTATAAGTTGACGGTCACATTATGCGACTTTAATGAACACGTAGCCGTCGCAAACGGTAATAACTATGTTAAAAAAGATATTAAATATAAAAAACTGAAAAAAAATTATATCATGCATACTGTTACATTTTCCTAATAGTAACTTGGGAGGCTCGAGCCCCTGAGTCTCTATGGAGCAGCCGCCACTGTCATTACTTAAATAAACACCTACTTATATCACAAAAACAAGTCTTGACTTGTTTTTGGGATACTTTGATTTGCAAGATGGTTCTTGACTGAATAATTATTGGGGATATAGAGATTGGATGACACTGAATGTTGAACAATTAACATGACGCTTACTTAAGAAGTTTGTAAAACCACCAAGAGAGGTTCAATTTCATGGGTTGCTATATAATAATAAATTTTACATTTCGAAGAATTTCATAAATATTATTTTTTTGGATAGTTTTACGTGCAATTAAAAAATATTTTAAAAAACTTGTTAATTGTAATGTTGTAAACTCCGTCGTTTTCAACTTTTCCATCATTTTATATCAAATCAAATATACAATTGTATTCAGATATTATCGGCTCCAAATACCCTGTTCGCGGAGCCGGTCCAGCATCCCCGTGCAAGTATAAGATTAAAGACATCTTTAAGAAATAAGTACTTTACAAAAACATAAAATTTTAGGTTGTCATGATTTTATGGTAGTTATGGTTAGTAGTTATTAACACAAAGTCAATTAATTTTTGACGTTGTGGAATTATTCTGTCGTTGATGTTTTTCTATTTTGGTTCTTTGTTAGTTGGGAAGACAATCACATAAGTACTTATACAGGGTGATTCAGATCTCATCTGTAAAACTTTCAGAAGATATGCATTCCTCAAATTGGAGTTGATACCACCAAAAAAATTATCATAAAATTCTAATAGAACGGGCGTAAAAAAATATTAAAGTAACGGTATTATTGAATGCTGCTTAGTTGGACGATTCCCAAATAGCACACCGAGTTGTACGTGTACTACTCAAGTTGTAGGTAAACTCCAAGAATGTAAACAACAACTTCACACAACTGACGTTAACGGGATATTCTTGCGGATGACTCCATTTCTTCAATATGTTGTTTTTAATTCAGTCGACCAGCTTACTAATTCAATTCAATTTAAAACAGTTGTATTCAGAATTAATAAATAACAACAAGGTGTACAATATACGGACACTCAATCCGTTCCCGATCTAGCATCCTCATGTATGGAAACATCGTCGAGACAACAACTGTAAGGTCAGGCGGAGCGAGTTATATATAATTGAACATAATATTTGTATTGTTAGTTAGGACCACCAACAGCTTTCCTGTTTTCGACCTATTAACTAAAACATATAAATAGTAGCTTGTTAATTGAGTAATGTTAAGATATTTATTATATATATTTTTGCATAATTCCATCAATCATCAATCATGCTTTTAATATAATGAATAACCAACTTGTTAGAAATGTTATATAAAGGCAGATCGAACCTTATATTTCTGTTCGATTACTTCGAATCCATGTAACTGTGAACGTGCTTAAATAAATGTATTAAGTTCATATATTTGTTTTAAAAAACAAAGTCCGTTTGGCAACGAGCTTAATTAGCGGGACCGGTCTGAGCTTAAAAATATAATAAACAAATACAACTCTTGACCATATTACCAGTGGAGCGTGAGTAAAAATTTTTTAAATGGCACCGAAATGTTTTTTGTCATTTATTTTTGCATTATCTTATTTGTCTGTTGTACGTCCCCTAAAATTTTTTGGATAAGATCTGAATCATCCTAGATTTTCGTAATTTTTGTATAGTTTACAATAATTAACATAATTCTAAAACTATTACCCTCTTGATATTTTCAGTGAAACATCCTGTCCATTTTTGTATTCTAATAGAGAGCCTACATCAAATTCTTCTGTTATTTTTTTTCAAATCGACTTGGGAGGACTCTATTACTGCCTGAAAACACACTTCATTAAACAACTCCATGAATGAAGGTTTTAATAACAACAGGTTTATATACTGTCTGGTCGGGGAAAGAAGACCTGCGAAAAGAATGTGATTTCTGCATTCCATTCACAATTAACCATAAATGAAATAAATGAATTAGTGCTTGTCAAATTTTTGTGATCGTTTGCATCTGCACCCATTTATTAGGAGAGATATTAGATTCCTAGTATATGGTTTTGTAAAACTCTGGCGACTTATCGGCAATACACTCTCTTGTGTGCGGGCCTACTTTCGCCGACAGGACAGTACCGTTACCAAACATACGGTGTCCAATTAAAAAAAAAACCATATTTTAGAATTATGTGAAAAACAGTTAAATATAAATTGATGAAATGCTTGTATAGTAATCAATTATGCTAAGTATTGTTAACAATAATTTTTGGGTTGGTACAATTAAGCAGTGGCATAGAATTTAAGTTCCATGATCCTCTATTTAAAAATATCTGTTGCGCCACTGGATTTTATGGCATATATGATACGTTTTTGAATTCAACGTGTATTTTCCCGTAAAAAAATGTACTTTCAATATTCTCAGTTGGCGTATTATTCAATATTTTACAGTAATTTTTAATTTTATCTTAAAGACATTGTGTAAATTTTGTAGTCACTAACCAGGCCACTAATAAAAATTAGATTTAAAAGAAGGAACAAAATCATGAACACAGTATAACCAGTAGATTATTTCAGTTACATTTCACTCATAACTCCACTGAGCTCTCTAGGACCTCGAATGCAGGTGGTTGCGTCACAGGCGTAGTATTTTACAAGGAGACCATGGGTGTACGAAGCAAATTTATCGTTGTTGATTAATTAATAAAATAAATAATTGTTAGGAAAGAGACCACAGGTTCTTAATGTTTGTACAGCCAGGTGTATATATTTCATTTGGTAACATTTTATATGGTTAAAATAAAAAATCTGTAGATTATTTAGATACATAAAATAAAATACACAATAGGCATAATATTTTATTATTAATAATTGAATAATGAATGCTAAACATTTCTTAGGTTATAAAATAAAATAGCTAGTTATAAAATAAAATAGCTAGGTATAAAAAAGAACAAATGAATTATTGATATTTCCAAATTATTATACTGCAATAAATGTTAATTTTACATTTATTTATTGTTTCGCTAATATACACTCACAAGAAAAGTTTAGGGATATTTTTACAAAATTATACAAGGCATAAAAGACACATTTGCTTGTTTTTTTTTCTAAATCAATTTAAAAAATACGTATATTCATAAAAATGTCCCTAGACTTTTCTTGTGAGGACATAAAAGAAATTATTGTTTATGCAGTTTATCATTCGATACGTATTATAGGATGTATACAATGTGTTCTAACATAAATGGCATTCTAAATAGGTATTTTACTATCGAAGAAGCAGAGGCGATGACTTTTATGAAGAATGTCTACTTTCTGCATTAAATTCTGTCTATTGCATGCTATGAGCCAAGTTCGTGCTCTGAAATGAAAGACGGTTTTTTAAAATAATATACAAAAATATACCCCACCTGGAGTTATAAAATATTGTAGTCTATTTCCTATTGGAAGAGAATAACCATTATAAAAAATGCAAACCACTTAACGGATGGTCAACATAAATTTAAGGATTCCAAAAAATTTATATACAGGGTGTCCCATATTAAGTGCCTGTATTAAAGAGGGTAATAGAACTATAAAAAGTAAGTAGAGTTTTGTATATAAACATTTGCCTTAAATCAGTTTACAAATAAATGTGCGGAATTATTTTCGTAGTGGTATGTAGTTACCTATCGATTATTATATACTCATCTTGCATTGCAATATTTAAGTACAAATAACTTCAAAACGATAGCTTATATCGACATTTAGAAAGAGGACCATTTTTATACAGTTTTTAATACTAGACATTATAAATGTGTAAAAAAAATTAGACAAAAAGTTATGACGAAATTCACCCCCACCCCCTTTGTAATTACACCAACAAATCATGATATGTAGATAAAAATTTAACAAAATATGTAATATTACGAAATTAATCATGGTCCAAATTTAATTTGTGCAACTTAAGACCTTTCGAATTTATTGGCAAATAACTATGTTGTACTTACCCCCTTTAAGGGATTGTAGCTCCCTTATGAACTGACTTAAGGCAAATGTTTATATAAAAAACTCAACTTATTTTTTATAGTCCTATTACCTCCTTGAAAGAAGGTACTTAATTATGGGACATTCTGTATATGCTTAAACTTTATTTAACTCTTTCAACCTGTAAATGGCTCGCAAATAATAGAACCCCAAGATACGTTATGTTAAAATATATTGCTTTACATAAATTTAATAACCCGTCGCCGCCTGGTTGAAATTATCAGTGTTGCTTTAAAACACATGGATTTACATAACGAAAGCACCAATAAAATCACTTAAAAAATCACTAAACTTTTCATAAAATGACTAATTTGTAATTTGTCTACAACATACACACATTTTAAAATTTAGTTTGTAATATTTTTAAAAATTATTCAAAATGGATGCAGAAGAGCATTCATCTAATTGCAAATATTTATAATACTAAAGATTTTATTTTTTTTATTCTATTTTCTATTCTATTTTTTATACTTTCAGTTTATATTCTTAAAATTACTTCATTAATGGTTCTTGTTTTTGCAAAATAATACCTAACTCCTATACTATATCACAGAATATTCTGTGACTATATTCAATATGTTTTATGCTTGCATAATATAACAGTTTTTCACTTACCTTTAATCACGAGGAAATGAACAAAACTTCATTACTACAATAACTTTTATTTATACACACATGAGCAAACCATTCCCCCTCTTTTCTTATCGTTCCCCATTTTAAAATAAAATGAAATGCATACAAATGTCACAGTAAACCAATTACGAGTAAAACACTTACACCACGAGTTATTTTTTATTTCACTGATACATACATACCGCTCTTACGGCCACTACTACACTGATGCTTTTCAGAATAACGGGTCAGAATAAATGCTCTTGAAGGTTCCCGGCGGCGAGGCCTAGCAACAAGAAGAAATAACCTGGTTATACTGGTTATACCGTGTAAGAGTCATGTTCATCTCATTAGTTGAGACACAGAATCATCTCTGATTCTGTGATTGAAACTTACAGATTAAAAGTTGTCTGGATTATTTTATCTGTTATTAGACTTAAGTAAAAATAGGCTAAATTTAGAAACAACAGAGTACTTAATAGTAATCAAATAAATAATTTGTCAGCCTGATCCTAGGTTTAGTTTAGATTAATAGATTTAAGTATAATTTTGTGAACTTAATACCTAATTAAGGTTGTTCTTGCTTTTTGAAGGTTATGATTGAGTTTGTCAATGTATTTTACACAAAATTAAAAAGTAGGGATCTTTAACGTGTTTATATCATAAATACACGAAACCCACAGTTTTTTTTATCCCGTTTGAAAGATAGGGACGTAAGTAAGTTCGTTCATTCATTATATGTTTTCGACTTGGTCACAGAATAACTATTCTGTGACTTGGTCTTGTCCGGTTTTGAACCCGTGTGGAAGCATACGCCATAATCCTTCATACAACCGTACGATGTGTCAAATTCCCACTCTAGCTGGAAAAAACCTAAATGATACCAGAAAATATAAAATATCTGTCTACAGGTTATTTTTGGGGACACGAAATATGAAATTGATATAAAAAATGCAGAATTAAAAATGACTGATTTCAAAATGGCACCGTCTACCCGTCTACCTAAAAATATGGTTAGATATTTTTCAGCGCGTCGATTGATTTATTAAATTATTGTTTATAGAGTAAATAATGTGTTAATAAACAGAATATAAAGACGGTATGGGTTTTATTAGGCAATTTAAATTTACACACGATGTACGTAATACATTCAGTGACTATCTGAATTAGCATCTGAGTCAAACTCTCGCTTCCCTGATACTTCGTTTTTTGATTCAGCCAATAGGTCTGTCACTTCCTGGGACAAACTTCTACCACATGATCTTCTGGCCACATTTCGAAGAGTACCATTCGAAATACGTGAGCCTGAAAACAATGTTTTTTAGTGTAATAGGCAAATTTAGGCAAAATGAATGTTGCCGTAATATATAAACGTTATGGAATAAAACAGATACAGTTAGAGCATCCGAAGTTACTCGATTACTTATTCCTCACTAAATAATACCCATATTTAGAAACACTAATATCAATATTCCTATATTCATGACTTGTCGCTTATTATTGATATTGGAAACACCTGATAACAAAAAAAAACAATAAGATTATTGGTGGTGTAATTATAGGTCCTTTTTCTCACAAACTCTTTATTTAAGCTACTGGTTTCGTGGTATTTATACTCAACGTATTCCCACATCTTCAGGCAACAAGACAAAATTTTTTTGAAAACATTAGAAGAAAATAACTAAAAGTAAAAAAAATGGCAAATATAAGGTTAAAATTGTAAAGATAAAACTTACGTTAAAATACAAATATATAAAGATTTGTCCATATTATTTGTCCATAATAAACAGCCAAACATAAAAATACATCACATTAAATAAACGTATGTTGGACCGTAAAATAAAAGATTAAAACAAATTATTCAGTCTACGATAGGTATATAACAACCGTGGACCTTCATCAAACGCTACCAATATTTCGGTAAATAAAGTGGCTCCTCCCTAAACAATGGGAAATGACGCCCACAATAAAAAAAGGGACCCCGAAATTCAATTTTTTTTCTCTCCCATTTTCTTCTTTTCTGTTTTGTTATGATTTTGTAATCGGAATTCCTCACAAAATTTTTTCCAAATTATAAGCAAACCATTAGTAAAGTACGGCACATTATTATTATACACCAAAATAGAATATATATCTATTAATATACAAGCAAAAAGAAGCGGAGCTAGACAATCCCGCTCGCGTTCTGTATTGTTTAGAGGTGGGCTTTTAAAGCGGCACGCTTGGCTCACCGAAATATCCTCAAAATTAAAAATTTATATCCACAAATTTATTTAACACTGACGTAGTTTTCCAAAAAACACTATACACTGCACTCGACGCGCGTTTCGCCAACCAAGTTGGCATCATCTGGAGATGATTAAAACTAAACTTATGCTAACAATCTACCCAATTTATACCTAAACTATTGTCACGGTTCACCGAACCGTCACGATCCGGTGAACCGTGACCCATTAACCAATAAAGCGGGTTATTTGGGATAGGCCCTCTGTCACTATTCATACTATTTTTACACTTTATGATTTCCAAGCTTTCAAATGCATCCAGCTGTCTAGTATTTGTTACATTCCTAATTAATCTTAAATTGCTAATATCTATTTTATGATTGTTCTCAAAGTTGGGCTACACTAGACTTATCTGTTCTACCATATTTGACATGGGCCATATGCTCTTTGAATCTAGTTTGAATTGATCGTCTAGTCTGTCCAACATATTTTTGATTACAGTCCTTACAGCTAATTTCGTAAATCCCCGACTTTTCGTTTGTTTCAGCTTTATCTTTTGGATTGCCTAAAAGTTGTTGTAGTTTGTTTCCCGATGAATGAACCATTGTCCTACCTACATCTTTAAAAACCTTACTAATATCACGGGTGAATCGAAGATCAAATGGAATCGATACAAATTTCGGATTTTCTCTTTCATTTTGAAAGGTCGAGGAATTTCGAAGCGACTGTTTAAACTTTCGTTTCCTAATTATTTTATCAATTAAACTTACAGAATATCCATTACTCGCAGCTATATCCTTAATCAATGCTTTTTCTTTTTCAAACCTTCTCCTTATTGAGGGGGAAGCTTAATAGACGATGGACTAGAAAATTAAAACTCGCCATTTTGTGTTGAGTACAATGGTGAGAGTCCTTAGTGATATATCTTAGAGTACTGGTATCTTTTATGTATATGTCAAATTCTAATTTATTTTCACTATTTCTAATTATTAATACATCTAAAAATGGTAGTTGTCCAGAGTTTTCAGTTTCATACGTGAATTTAACTGACGCTAAACGACTGTTTAATTTAGATACAAAGTTATCAATATCAACGATTTTTGTATCGAATACTGCAAAAATATCATCCACGTACCTAAGCCAAACCCTGGGGAAATACTCGAATTCTTCTTTTGCTTCCGTCTCAAATCTGTTCATGAAGAGACTGGCAATGAATGGTGACACAGAGTTACCCATTGCTGTTCCTTCATGTTGTTCGAAGAAATTATCGTTAAATCGGAAACAATTTTGTTTCATGCAAAGTTTAGTGAGTTTAAGATATTCTTTTACTACATCTTGACTGAGATTGTTTAATTCGAGTAGATCCTTCAAGTAGTCCAAGATCTGTGGTATCGGAACACTTGGAAACAATGAACAAACGTCAAAGGAGATCAAAATTTCACCTTGCAACTGAATATTTTTCACCTTATTAATGAAATCGTTGGAATTAATCACAGAGAAACTAGTTGGTGCAATAGGTAAATTTTCGAACTCTTCTGTTAACCATTTTGATAGGTAAGTCGGCGATCCGATTGCTGAAACAACAGGACGTACCGACTTTCCTGGTTTATGTATCTTAGGCAAGCTGTATAATCTAGGTACATTTGGGTTACAGACATCTAACTTCCTATTTAAAGCTGGAGTAATAAGGTTGTTGCAGGATTTAAGTACATTTTTTACTTCAGTAACCATT
Organism: Rhamnusium bicolor; assembly: GCA_029963845.1. Classification (NCBI taxonomy): domain Eukaryota; kingdom Metazoa; phylum Arthropoda; class Insecta; order Coleoptera; family Cerambycidae; genus Rhamnusium; species Rhamnusium bicolor. Next base: position 33,409 of record JANEYF010003428.1, on the reverse strand, counting down.
TTTGGTAATGGATTTCTAGAAAGTTTTTTATAAGGACCATTACTAATCAGATTGTCTACCCTTTCATAATAGTCCTCTTTATCCAAAATAACAACCTTATTACCTTTATCAGCTTTTAATTAAAAAGGATCTTTCTCGCGCAACCGTTTGATAATTTTTCTGTCTTTTGTGGATTCTGTTTTGATTGACTATTTATTTACTTTAATGACAATATTTGTCGAGATTTGATTTCTGCAAGCTTCTCTGAAAATCCTTTAGAGGAATCAGGAAGGTATTGAATTGAACTTTCAACACTTGTGACAATCTCATCTAAAATGCCTTCAGAGGCAGGTAAAGCAAAATTTAATCCCTTGTTAAGGAGATTAATTTCTTCTTTATCAAACTAAATGATTTTCTACAATGCTTCGCAAGTCGCTATCCGCCACAGAGACATCTATGATGTCGGTCGGATAGTAGCATTTGGACCATATGAGAAGTTTCACATACCTCTCACGACTACTCAATTTACCTTAATCAGTATATGACTAGCAGGTTTGCCATTACCATTTCTCTGTTCCATAACCTATGGCATACTGAGGAGAACTAATAAGTTCGAAACCGGTCTATGTCTGGTTAGGAATTGACAAATGATATTGGTAACCGATCTATCATGATTTAATGGTATAATCCAATGCAGGTCGGGGTATTTGCCCGCTGAGTAGTTGTTTCGTTCAGATCATATTTAATAACAGTAGTTTAATCCATCTGCCCTACAGGTCGCCGCTCTCGGTACTTGCTTCGCAAGTCGCTATCCGCCACAGACATCTATGATGTCGGTCGGATAGTAGTAGCATTTGGACCATATGAGAAGGTTCACATACCTCTCACCACTACTCAATGCTGAGAACTTTTTGAGGAATACTTTCTTTTGACGTACTACCGATTAATCTTTTGAGTTTTTTATTTTGTGACGACATTTTATTAATTAATTTCGCGTTAATTGACATATTCCTCTGAGTCACACCATTGTTCATGTTCTAAATTATTTAACTTATAGGTAAGCTTCTTGTAAAGTCCATATGCTTGTAATTCAAGTGTACCTCGTTTACTGTACAGATACTTAATTTCTAAATCCAGCCATTTTGCAGTCTCTTCATGAACAGATTCGAGACGGAAGCAAAAGAAGAATTCGAGTATTTCCCCAGGGTTTGGCTTAGGTATGGGGATGATATTTTTTGCAGTATTCGATACAAAAATCGCTGATATTGATAACTTTGTCTCTAAATTAAACAGTCGTTTCGTGTCAGTTAAATTCACATATGAAACTGAAATCTCTGGACAACTACCATTTTTACATGTATTAACAAGTGAGAACGGGTGAACAGTATATGCGGGTGAACAGTATGAGGACCTGAACTGCTAACCCCCGTATCCAATTCTGATATGTGCATAAGTTAAGCGTGCGCTACGCGCACCCTTGGCGCTGTGCAAGGCATCCTCCTCTGCCGCCGTAACGACGCGTCGGATCGAATTCGGCCATAAGAATTTTTTGCGTCGTTCGCGTGGTAGAACGACACGCCGCGCGCAAATTTACCGAAAAGGCGTTTACCAATGGGAGCGCGGTCCTTAATCTACCGACGAAGTATTTTTTTCGGACGATCGAAAATTTTCGGCGCGTCAGAGGCCGCCACGCCGTTACCATGAGGCGGATCGAATTCGGTCATAAGACTTTTTTGCCTCATTCGCGACGCAGAACGACACGCACCCCGCGATTTTGCCGAAAAGGCGCGTTCCGAAATTGGCTCTCCCTCCCCGACCCCCCACTCCCCCCTCCAATTTTGTCACGTAAACCTCTCCTCGAATACTATCTATCCACGGGAGCGCGGTCCTTAATCTGCCGACGAAGTATTTTTTCGGACGATCGAAAATGTTCGGCGCGTCGAAGGCCGCCACGCCGTTGCGATGCGTTCGATCGAATTCGGTCATAAGACCTTTTTGCGTCGTTCGCGACGAAGAACGACACACCCCCCGCAATTTTGCCGAAGAGGCGCATTCCGAAATTAGTCCCCCTTCTCCGACCCCCACCCCCCACCAATTTTTTTACCGAAACGTTTCCTCGAATAATATCCGCCCACGGAAGCGCGGTCCTTAATCTACCGACGAAGTATTTTTTTTCGGTCGATCGAAAATTTTCGGCGCGCCGACGGCCGCCGCGCCGTTACGACGCTTCGGATCGAATTCGGTCATACGACTTTTTTTGTGTCGTTCGCGACGTAGAACGACACGCCGTGCGCGAATTTGCAGAAAAGGCGTTTTCCAAAAATAGCCCCCCTCCCCGACTCCCCTCGATTTTTTTCCGAGAACCCCCGCCGAACGACGGCCCCCACGAAAGCCCGTTCCTTAATTTGCATATTTACCATATTTCACGACCGTTTGAAATTCTTTTTACCCAAATTCCTTGTAACCAAATTATCCAATAAATAGAAAACGCTGTCTATACTAACAACAATTAGTAAATGGTTGATGGTCTAACGGGTAAAGCACTGGCTTTACAATCAAAAGATCGATGGTTCGATGCCTACACACTCCGTTTTTTTTTTCGTTAAAAAGTAATTATTGAAAATGTAAATATTAATTAAATGAACGTGAAAATTTAGATAATAACAGAAATGTAACAATTGCCTTCAAAACCTGCCAATTAAAAGAAACATCAGTGGAACAGTGAAAAAAATTTATTTAAATCTTTTTTTTCTACAATTCTATTTATACAGTTCATTTGTTGTCTTTAGCAAATTTCTGTTTCCTGCATATTTAAAGAACTTAACGTTTTCATTATTGTACATTTTAAAACAAACATTTTTTTTTTATTCACACTTGCATTTGTTATTGCCATTTTTTTTCCTGTCTCACACTTGCGAATAATTGTAACGTAATTATTACATTCGCTTCGATTCTTTAAATTTTTAATTTTATTTAATTTTTTTTTCAATGTACTTTAATTAATATCTACATTTTGATTAATGCAATCATTAATATCTGAAACTTTTACAATGCAAAACATTTTGTACGTAGTTGCGGAAAAAATTTCAGTCGCAAAATAAATAATGTATTCGTTCATAATTAAATGTATTATAGCTTATTGGCCAAAAAATAAATGGCGTACATTTGTTACTTCTTTTTTACCCAAATTCCTTGTAACCAAATTATCCAATAAATAGAAAACGCTGTCTATACTAAGAACAATAAATAAGTGGTTGATAGTCTAGCGGGTAAAGCATTGGCTTCACAATCAATGGATCGATGGTTCGATCCCTACACACTCCGTTTTTTTTTTCGTTAAAAACTATATTAATCACTATCGAAAAATATAAATATTGCTACACGATTAAAGGACACAATATATTCCTTTTTAAATTGAAAATTTGGGACGATCGAAAATTTTCGGCGCGTCGACGACCGCCGCGCCGTTACGACGCGTCGGATCGAATTCGGCCATAAGACTTTTTTGCGCCGTTCGCGACGTACAACGACACTCCGTACGCGATTTTGTCGAAAAAGCGATTTTCGGTATTAGCCCCCCCCCCGATGCCCCAACCCTCCCTCGATTTCTTTTTCGGAAAACCCCTCCCCGAATAATACCCACCCTCGGGAGCGCTGTCCTTGATCTGCCGACGAAGTATTTTTTTCGGACGATAGAACATTGTCGGCGCGTCGAAGACCGCCGCGCCGTTACGACGCGTCGGATCGAATTCGCTCATAAGACTTTTTTGCGTCTCTCGCGACGTAACAAGACTCACCGTACGCGATTTTGCCGACCGAGCGATTTTCGGAATTAGCCCCCCCTCCCCGACCTCCCAACCCCCTCGTTTTTTTCCCGAAAACCCCACCCCGAATAATTCCCGCCCATGGGAGCGCGTTCCTTAATCTGCCGACTAAGTATTTTTTCGAGCGATTAAATATTTTCGGCGCGCCGACGACCGCCGCGCCGTTACGATGCGCCGGATCGAATCCGGTCATAAGATTTTTTCGCGTCGTTTGTGACGTAGAATGACACTTCGTACGCGTTTTTTGTCGAAAATGCGATAATCGGATTTAGCCCCCCTCCCCCGACCCCCTCGATTTTTTCCAAAAACCTCTCGCCCAACGACGGTCCCCCACGGAAGCGCGTTCCTTAATCCGCATAGTTACTATTTTTTTTCGGACGATCGAACGTTGTCGGCGCGTCGACGATCTCCGCGCCGTTACGACGCGTCGGATCGAAATCGGTCATAAGACTTTTTTGCGTCATTCGCGACGTAGAATGACACTCCGTACGCGATTTTGCCGAAAATGCGATATTCGGAATTAGCCCCCCCTCCCCGACCCTCCAGTCGCCCCTCGATTTTTTTCCAAAAACCTCTCGTCCAACGACGGCCCCCCCACGGAAGCGCGTCCCTTAATCCGCATATTTACTATTTTTTTCGGACTATCGAACGTTTTCGGCGCGTCGACGACCGCCGCGCCGTTACGACGCGTCGGATCGAAATCAGTCATAAGACTTTTTTGCGTCGTTCTTGACGTAGAATGACCCTCCGTATGAGATTTTGCCGAAAATGCGATATTCGGAATTAAACCCCCCTCCCCGACCCCCCAGCCCCCCCCTCGATTTTTTTTCCAAAAACATCTCGCCCAAAGACGGGTGCCCACGGAAGCGCGTTCCTTAATCCGCATATTTACTATTTTTTTCGGGCGATCGGAAATTTTCGGCGCGCCGACGGCCGCCGCGCCGTTACGCCGCGCCGGATCGAATCCGGGCGTGAGACTTTTTCGCGTCGTTCGCGACGTAGAACGCCGCGCCGCGCGCGAATTTGCCGAAATGGCGTTTTCCAAAATTAGCCCCCCCCCCGACCCCGAAATTTGTATTGATTCTATTCGATCTTCAATTCACCCGTGATATTGGTAGGATTTTTAAAGATATAGGTATGGCAGTGGTTCATTCAACGGGAAATAAACTACAACTTTTAAGCAATCCAAAAGATAAAATTGAAACAAACGAGAAGTCGGGGATTTACGAAATTAGCTGTAAGGACTGTAATCAAAAATATGTTGGACGGACTAGACGATCAATTCAAACTAGATTCAAAGAGCATATGGCCCATCTCAAATATGGTAGAACAGATAAGTCTAGTGTAGCCCAACATGCGATTGAGAACAACCATAAAATAGATATTAGCAATTTAAGATTAATTAGGAATGTAACAAATACTAGACAGCTGGATGCATTTGAAAGCTTGGAAATCATAAAGTGTAAAAATAGTATGAATAGTGACAGAGGGCCTATCCTAAATAGCCCGCTTTATTGGTTAGTAGGTCACGGTTCACCGAATCGTGAAGGTTTGGTGAACCGTGACAATAGTTTAGGTATAAATAGGGTAGATTGTTAGCATAAGTTTAGTTTTAATCATCTCCATTCTCCAGATGTTGCCAACTTGGTTGGCGAAACGCGCGTCGAGTGCAGTGTATAGTGTTTTGGTGTTTTGTGGAAAACTACGTCAGTATTATCTTCACATCAAAGGTTCCAACCCACTCTAGGACAAATTTATTTTATATTTTTTTTGGCATTGTTTTAAAGTTCTACGCCGGTGTAGTATGCTTTTCCATGCATCGCCGGTTTCTATGTGTTGTGTTCATCGTTAAAATTATACAATTAAAATTGGTCATATTTTTTAGGAGTTGTATTTATATTAAATTAGTCTTAAGCCCGGACCGGCCTCGCTCTGCCCGACCCAACAATTGCCCCGCTGCCTCCATACACGGTATGCTGGGTTAGCAACTGACCGGGTGTCCGGCGAGTACGCACATGTTATTGTACATTTATTTAACCAAAATAGAATTGTTTTGAATTAAATTGAATTGGTGGACCTTCGGACTAGTTCTGGATATAAAAGGGACGTCCATTGGATGTTGTGTGCTGTCTGGGATGTATTTTGTTGTATGGATTTTTATTACTTTTAATATGACCAGATCTTTATATATTTGTATTTTAACTATAATTTTAACCTTATATTTGCCATTTTCTACTTCTATAGTTATTTTCTTCTAATGTTTTCAAAAAATGTTTAGTCTTGTTTCCTGAAGATGTGGTACTACGTTTAGTATAAATACCATGAAACCGGTAGCTTAAATAAAGAGTTTGTGATAAACAGGACCTATTATTCTACCACCAATAATTTTATTGTTTTTTTTTGTTATCAGGTGTTTCCAATATCAATAATAAGCGGCAGGTCATGAATATAGATATTAGTGTTTCTAAATATGGGTATTATTTAGTGAGGGATAAGTATTATAATCGAGTAACTTCGGATGCTCTAACTGTATCTGTTTTATTCCATAACGTTTGTATATTACTGCAACATTCATATTATGGACTCACACGGTTACCATTTCCCTAATTAAACAAAAAAAAACAATACATATCTAGATCCATCTCTTCACATATATTATATTTTAACTTTAAAGCACACAATCAATATCACCAACTTTTTACTACGCTCCCACAGCTAAGACTGTTGACAATCAAGAAGATGTCATAATACCCACGTTTTTATCAGAGAATGCACTATTGCAGAAAGTACTTGAATGGTGGTTAGTTTCATGGGGACTTGAAGAAGCTTCTTTGATGAAAATGTTCGTTATTCGAGATATTTGAAAATTTAAGTTTTGTCCAGCTAGAATTGGGCATTTGACAGCCGATTTTGTGAAAATCAAAGATACAAATTTATTTTTCTGTTCAGAGAATCGTATGCCTATTCCTCTCTCGTAGATCCCGACAAAACACGTTAACATGAATGGTGCCCTGACATGGATGCACCATGGTTTGACCGAAACATAGACATTTTCATTGCCTAGGACTACACGCCGATCACGAAGATGATCCAGGGCAGAGCAAGAAAGCTTTTAACACTTGCCCTGGGTCCATGGGAGCCTGCTAGTCAGACAGGTAACGAAATACGATTCCGCAGATGCTCCAAGGGATAAGAGACAAAAGCGCATACAACGGGATAATATAACTAATCCACTTTGTCTGATTCAACAAACACTGACGCAGAAGACCACTCGAAGAAGAGACACAGATGGTTCACCACCTTCGCCGAACTGTATGACTGCATTTGTCGCTCTACTAATCCGCAGTCAGAAAATCACAAATACCATCAACCATCAGGAGTGCGGTATTTGTCGTTCTGCGCACGCGACAGATGATAATCCCGGGGGGGTATAGACATGCCGGCGAAAACAGAACATCAAAACCGAAGAGTGCTAGTTAAAGAGACCCAGTGGGCAAGATCTGCCAAGCGAGGATCAAGGAAGGTCTGTGGAAATTGCCTACGCTGTCTGCATCTATAGAGGGTAGACGAGAAAAACAGACCCACCTCTTACGAGACTCGGTCTGAATCCACAGAGATGCATCAATGGTAAACAGTCATTCTTGGCTCCATCGTCTTTAGGCCATCGTCAAAAACAATTAAGAATATTAGCTGACGTTCCCGACACGCCAACTATATGACGGCATTTGCCACCCTACGAATCCCAAATATCCCAAAACAACAGGGCGGAGTGCGGAAATTGTCGCTCTGTGCCCGCGACACATATCCTGTTGAGCCACACTCCCTTAAAAGGCTGTGCTAAAAAGCAGTTTTTAATTTTTATATCAAAATATCGTAAACAGAAAAAGCAAATTAAGCATATCTGTTTCACTAATGAAAGGGCATTTAACGACATTTTTTTATCTACCTAGCTAGTTTACAAATGGATGATATTAATCTTAAATGTCTCGAAATATTTTTTTGTCTGCTATTTTTTTTTCAATAAATTTATTTAGAAACTTTCTTTATCTATTAAAATAATGTCACAGTGTAAACCGTTTTTGAGAAAAAAATTATAGTTACCTAGGTAAACAGTCCAAAGCAATAAGCATGAGTTTTAAAACATAGTGGGCTAGTGTAAAATTTTAATTTACTAAACTTATGCAGTTTCTTGGCTTGTAATGAAATAATTATTTCTTAGTATTGGGAGTTTTTTAACTTGAGATTTCAAAATGCCTAGTTTTAGTAACGAGGAATATACAGACAAGCATTTAATTTATAGTGAATGTAAAGGAAATACTTTAGCAGTAAAAAAGAAGATATAGTCAGAAGTTTAGCAATTTTTCTGTGTCAAATTTACTTGAAGTTAAGAGAAAGGATATATTTAAAAAAAAGAAGTCACGATTATGGTGGTCGGAGAGAAATAAAAGATGCATTGGAACAACAAATATTAGATTATTTTGGTGAACATCCTGAATATGGTACTAGACAGATTGCTCTTCAATTCAGCATAACAATATCATCAGTATTGAGAAATTGTAAGAGGCAAGGACTTTACCCTTATCATTTACAAAGAACAGCTGTTGCCTTGTGACTTTCCACTAAAACTGGATTATTGTAGACTTATAATTCAGAAGCCCTTAGATTTTACAAAATACGAAATACTTTTGCTGATGATTTTTAAATTTTCGTAGCCAACATTTATGAAGCGATGAAAATCCTCACGCTGTGCGCTGTGGTAAATTAGAGATATCGGTACAATTTTTCTATAAATATTTGGGCCGGCAATCATTTAATATGGCCTTTTGATTTACCAAATAGATTAAATGGTCATGCTTATTTTAATTTTTTGGAGAATGACCTGTTTTTACTTATGGACGATTTAGCCCTTGATTTACACCAAACGGTGTAGTTAACGCAGGATGGAGCGCCCCCTAATTTTTCTTTAGAGGTTTGAGAATGGCTTCAGTTAATATTCAGAAATCAATGGATTGGAAGGTCAAAATCAAATGACCCCTCGGTCCTCAGATTTTAATTCATAGGATTTTTTACTTTCGGGTCTACCTCAAAAATATTCTTTACACTCGACACCTGTCTCTAAGGTAGAAATTTGAATAGAAAAAAAAATTAATGCTGCTGATGAAGATCGAAACTCGCCACATCTTAAATAGTTTGTACGGCAATTTTAGGAAATGGTTACAAACTTGTATTCAAGTTAGAGATCGTTATTTTAAACTTTTTTTTAATATATTTACTAAGGTTAATAATATTACAGACACTAATGCTCTTTAGAGAGATATTATACCTACCTGATAACATGTTAGGCCAAAACATAATTAAATCAATAATACAGTGTTATATAAACAGTGTGGCACAGATTTTTTTTAAATTGCGATGGTCGCAAGTGCCAAAAAATAGGCCAATTCCGATTTGAAATTTCTTGGTTCAACTACGTGACAGCATAGTTATACTTATTATATAGGAGATAGTTAGTGGTCAGTAGTGTAACAAAAACTTGTGTATCCCGCCGAAACTCACGGCACACCACTTTGAAAGGACAGTTTTGAAGACATTCACCTACGTCATAAGATGTCAGAAATTTATTTATACCATTTGAAAATTCAAAACATTGTCTATCTAATTGCATTGGTGTGCCACTTCCGAGGTGGTCGCAGATATACGGCACACCATTTTAAACGTGTGAGTATCTCATTTCCAAGTGATAGAGATGTCAATACAAGTGATAGAGATATATGTCAATATAGTCACGCTGACCTAAAACCGGGACTATCGGTGACCAATACCGACGACTAAAGTAACTGCTTCCAGCTTCCTGCTTTAGTCGGGTGCTTCGTCTCCGTCAGACCCCGGTCTACCGGCCACCATTGAACGTATTTATTTATGATGCGATGCGATGTTATTGCCTAAGTTTCGCTAAAAAGATATATTCTCCAAAATGAATATACAAATAACAAATCTGATTTAACGAGATGTAGTACGTTTAAGGATTTATGAGTCATATTCAATTGCAAAATGACTTTCACTGACCATAGAAATGAAATAGTATCGAGTGCATATAGAAATCTAGGGTGGTTTATGATAACCAACGGCAAACAATTTGTGGATTTTGCTACACAACAGTTACTTTTCAATTACTTTGTTAGGTCAAAATTGGAGTATGCTTGGGTAATATGGAATCCAGGTTACAAATTTCATAACTTTAGAATTGACAAAATACAAAAAAGTTTGTAAAATATATGTGGTAAAAATCTGATGATATTTACCTCCAAAGGGTATTAAGAACGCTGATTTGTTACACAGGTAACTTAAATACTTGTCGCAAATGTTATTATTTGGTGATATATAAAAATTTAAATAACCTGATTGACTGCCTTGAGTTAGTTGGCTATTTATATTTTCATATTAGGAATTTTCTGACTCGTTCAAATAGTTTTTTCTATTTACCTGCACCAAGAATAAATGGATTAAAATTTTCACCTTTTCATGTTATGTGCCCGAACTACACAACAGTTCATAACAACATTGATATTTTCAATTGTAATATTAACATTATAAAAAGTCATGTTCTTTCTCTTAATTAAAATAATAGTGATTGACATAATTATTACTAAAATCAACTGAGAGTTATATACTAATATACTAGCTAATAGTATTACATACAATTTGTATTATTTTAATTAATTTTTTTCCGGAATAACCGATGACGGACAGTCTTCCTGTGGCCTTTGACGTCTCACGGGAGTTGCGCCGGCGAATTAACTACAGCCACTCCTCACATCCCGCAGTGTTAGTGATTGTAGATACCCCAATCGTGTGTCCTAAGCAGATGGAAATAACTCAGAATGACCACCTTCTGCATTTTGCCTGCGAACCACTCGGCTGACTTTTAACAGGCTGATATGGTCTTCAATTCCGAGAACCGCGTAAGCTTTATCCCTCCGAGTACACCGATTATTAGGACGACCATCTTGACTGAGTAGCCTGGGTACAGCACTTGGAGCTCGTACCGGGGTTCGCGATATTAGGTCCGCTTTTTCTCCTCCTCCAAGGTGATGTTGTTTTCGGCCGGGGCCGAAAATTCGATAACATACATCACTTTGGTTTGATGATCGAGGAGGGCTATGTCAGGCTTATTTGCTTAGATTAGCCTGACAGTCGGGAACGAGTAGTTCCAATAAATGCGATGTTTCTCGTTCTCGACAACGGACTCAATATCTCAACATCAGCACCTCACCAGCCTCCTCGCCTGATGTCAAATGCGAGACTGAGTTCATCTGAGGCTCTTTTTGCTCCCTTGAACTCCTACAGTTTCGTGATGTTTACAAACCGTAAGAGGGGATCGAGCTCCGGAGGATGTTACATGTTATACTCAGTACTACTCTGCCATGCGTACACTTCAGACTCAATAGTGCTTGCTCCCTCACTCCCTTGGCATGGGAGGTATGCAAGAGGAACGGACGATCTAGGATGAATACTTTTGTGAATATTCATCATCTTGCTCTGTCTAATTGGCGCAGATCTTCTGCCGTCCACTTTACTATTCCGAAAAAGTTGAGCAGAGCCGGAACGGCAAGCATATTAGTTTCAGACACCTTCTTCCCTGAAAGTTCGGAAGATCAAATCTTTCGGAAACGGTGTCTGCACTTGTGGCGGAGAGAATCTTTTATTTGTTTTACATCCTGGATGTGCCTTGCACAGACCCAGATATGTATAGGTCTCTCCGACATTCAGATGTCTTAGGATGCTTCCTTCTGCGAGCTGCGCATCATCAGAGAATTCCCCGCATCGTCCTCTCTTAAGGTGGACGACTGCACATTTGTCTAACCCGAACTCATGCCCACGTATACTCTTCGACCACCTTGAAAGCATTATGCAGTTTGCGTTCTCCGGAGGCATAAAGTTTAAGGTCGTCCATATAAAATAGAAGCGTGACCTTATGCCTCCGGTCGCTGGATGGTCCATATTAATATCCGAGGGTTTGGTGGAGCTTAACAGACAAAGGCAGCAGTGAGATGCAGAAGAGGAGAAGACTCAGCGAGTCACCCTGGAAAACCCCTCTCCTAAATGCCACCTGCTCTGTCGTGACCCGCTGTGTACCTGACGTTGTGGTCAAGCGAGACTTCCAGAGCGGCAGCAGCTATTCTATGCATTTCACTAGTGGTGCTGGTACCGCAAGACATTTAAACAAATGTAACAATAGCTCGTGTGATGTGTCAAATGCCTTGCGGTAATCAATCCAGGCCATCGATAGATTCCGCTTGTATTGCACAGAATCCTGTAAATTACAGCGGTCTATCAGCAGGCTGTCCTTGCAACCTGCTATGCCTTTCTTAGCACCGCGCTGTTCGTGTATCAGTTGGGAGACCGGATCAATAGACCTCAGTGTCCTAGCATATAAGATACTTGTAAATATCTTGTAGCAGGAGTTGAGGCAAGTGATCGGCCTATAATTCTTCGGGTCGGAAAGATCCCCTTTTTGAGAATAAGCACACTACGTCCCTCGATGAACCAGTCTGGAATCTGCTGCCCCTTGTTCAACCATGAGCTGAAAACTCGCGCCAGACGGCGGTGAGTGGAACTAAATGTTTTCCACCACCAGTTGTTAATGCCGAGTTCATCTGCTGCTCTTTTAGCTGCCTTGAACAATCTTGCTCCCACTCCTACAGTTTTGTGATGTTTTACAAATCGCAAGAGATGATCTGAGCTCCTGAGGATGTTCCATGACAGAGTAGTACTGAGTATGTACTACTCTGCCATGCGTACACTCCACACTACAGACTCAAGAGTCCTCCCCCCCCATTGACGAGGGAGGTACACAAGAGCAACGGATGATCTAGGATGAATATTTTTGTAAATATTCATCATCTTGCGGGTATCTCTATCTAAGTGGCGCAGCTTGTCTACTGTCCACTTCACTACTTCAAAGGAGTAGAGGAGGACCGGAACGGCAAGCATGTTAATCGCAGACACCTTGTTCTTCTCCGAAAGTTCGGAAGACCAAATCTTTCGGAGACGTTGTCTGTACTTGCCGCAGAGAGAATCTTTCATTTTGTTTTATATCCTAGATGTGCCTTTATTGCACACCCAGATATGTATATGTAGGTCTCTCCGGCATTCCAGATGTCTTAAGATACTTCCGTCTGCGAGCTGCTCATCTTCAGAGAATTCCCCGCATCGTCCTCTCTTGAGGTGGACAACTGCACGTTTGTCCAACCCGAACTTCATACCAATGACCCGCGTGTATTCTTCGACCACCCTAAGAGCATTTTGTTCGCGGTCTCTGAAGGCATAAAGTTTAAGGTCATCCATATAAAATAGATGGGTGACTTTATGCCTCCGGTCGCTGGGTGGTCCACATTGATATCCGCGGGTTTGGATGAGCCCAACAGACAACGGTAGCAGTAAGATGCAGAAGAGGAGATTACTCAGGGAGTCACCCTCGAAAATTCCATCATAAGATTCCGCTTGTATTGCACAGAATTCTGTGTAATACAGCGGTCTATCAGCAGACTGTCCTTGCAACCTGCTATGCCCTTCTTGGCACCACGCTGTTCGTGTATCTGCTGGAAGACCGGATCAACACATCTCAGTGTCCTAGCATACAAGATACGTGTAAATATCTTGCAGCAGGAGTTGAGCCAAGTGATCGGTCTATAATTCTTCAGGTCGGAAAGATCCCCTTTTTGGGGATAAGCACAGTATGTCCCTCGACGAACCAGTCTGGAATCTGCTTCCCCTCGTTCAATCATGAGTTGAAAACTCGCACCAGACGGAGATTTAGAGTGTGGTGTTGGCGTCTTAATTCGGTTGCTATGTGCCGGATTCTGGGAGTAAAAAACTCTACCACTTGTCGTGTATTCCACCACACTCTAGATCCGAGAGGCGCGTTATCTGACCGATTTTATTTTGCCTTCGATTTTTTGTACACGCTGTATGGCCTTCTCGATCTCGTTTTAAGTGTTAGATGACCTCTCACGGGAGACGAGTTGTTTCACGGCGTTGTACATGGCACAGTTGACTTACCAGATGTCTGCATCTTCTGGAAGTTTCTCATCGATAACAGCATCCATTCTAGCCAGGTCTTGTGGCTTTAGGTTAGCCCTGGTGTTAAGGCTAACCCTCGTCCTTAAATCTGCATCGTTAAACTCTATAGGATTTTCCCCATCAGCTGCTAATTGCCGCGCTGGGACTGCTGCTGGCAGTTTTTCCCGCTGACAGGGTGCTCTTACGTAACCTGTCCTAAGCAAAAAGGATACCTGATCTCTCAGATATTGATGAGAGAAGGCATGATACACCGGGCATCATATAACCGCGCCATGTATCCCCTGCGCTCAGGTTTGCTGCTCTCGTAGCAGGTCAGCAAGTCATAACTTAGTTCGCTCGTCCACTTAAAGCGCCCATATCCATTGCGTATGTCGTCAACATTGAGACCTTCCGGTGACCTTAATTATTATTATTATTATTATTGTAATTTTATTAATATTTTGTATTTTCCTGTTTCAAGTTTGGAAATTACAATATGATCGCACTGATTATTATTTAATTAAATATCAAGAGCCATATACCATTTATTCCAATAGTATTTTGCATTTTTTAAATAAATCGCGACTAGGTGGATCTCGCAAAAATTCGGTGTGCTGTATATTCGGGACAACCTCAGAAGTGGCACACCAACGGAGTTGGATAGAAAATGTTTTCAATTTTCGAGTGGTATAAAAAAATGCACTGACCTACCACAATGACGTCAAACCACCCTTTCATGTGAGTGTGCTATAAATTTTGGCAGGGCAGAGCATGGCACACTAAATTTTTTTACACTACTGACCACTGACTATCTCCTATATAAGTATGACTATGACATGCTGTCACGTAGTTGAACCAAAAAAATTAAAAACCGGAAGTGACCTATTTCTTGGCACTTGCGACCATAGATAGCAGTTTAAAAAGTTTATGGCACAGTGTTTATGCTGTCTACAAAAAAAATAAAAATTAAGGAATCGGCAATAATATTATTGAACGAAGAAACATGTTTATCCCATTGTTCTGTAGATTTTGGTACAACCGATGTTAAAAGAAAAATTGAACAAAATTGATATTGTATAATTGTTAAGTATCTGTGGATATTACATAAACAAGTTTCATGCTTGACATATTCTAAAAAAAGATAAAATATTTTGAAAAAAGAAACAAATTCGTTTTCGGAAACGTTAGGGAATTATATTATTTTTGTGTCTCGTATTAGTTGTCAAAAAACACCCTCTGACTAATCTTTTGACGTAAAGTCACAAGCGTAGAGGTTTATTTTTCCAGTAACATACTGGGTAACTAACTATATTTTTTAGATAACGAAGAATTATTCATGTGGTAGTAAGCCCCAAAAGGAAAAATAAAAATTTAGAGAATGCCACAAATAACGTTCAGACAATATGTAATATTAGGAAATTAATAAATAGTCCAAATTTAATTTTTGAAACTTAAGACGTTTCGAATTTATTGGCAATTAACTATGTTGTATTTTAAAATTTTAACTATGTTGTACATCCCCCTTTACTGAGTTGTAGCTCCCTTATAAACTGATTTAAGGCAAATATTTATATACACAACTCAACTTATTTTTTTCTAGTTCTATCACCCCCTTTAAGGAAGCTATTTAATTATGGGACATCCTGTATAATGCACCAGCTCGGCAACCATGGCATGAAACCGGGATAAATGTATGTAATATACGCAACTAGAAAGCGTTTAGCTCCCTGCTAATGACAAACATGTTATTTACTTGTCAAATCTCAATTCATAATAGTTGATACAAATATTTTATATTAGATATTCATAATTAAGATACCTATTTAAAGTGAAATAGACAACAATATTTATTGAAAAATAACTTCTTTGTTTATTTTGGTGCAATTTAATATAACTTTTGTTAATCTAGTAATTTTGTATTACTTATTATTACTTACTTCTTCAATCGTTTTACTTACATTCATCTTTAAAACATTAAATAGAGCACCTTATTATATTAATATCAAAACAGAAAAGTTCACTAAATGATAATAAAGCACGAACAGTATTCAGAGTTCGCTAAGAACTGTTCCATAATATTTTTAACTGTAATAAGTTTGTTTTCTTTTATTATCTTGTTAAAGCTAATTTGTGACATTGGCAATTTGATGTCGGTTTTTATTTATACCTACTAGTTGTAGGTGTAAATGTAATATAATTAAAATTATGTATGTCGAAAATTAAACTTGACATTATACAGTATCCAAATAAATACCACAGCCGTAGGGATCAATTACATATATTAATAATTGAATATTGAATAAGCTGAAATATTTTAATAATTCCATATAAAAATGACCAATAATTTCCAATCGATACTCTAAAGCTACCCAGTTGATTGTGATATTTCTTGATTACATTTTCTTAAGAAATACCTCATATTTGCTATATGTGAGCAACATTCAGTTAATATTTTGACAATGTTCCTCCTCCCCCTCTATTTGTTGTGTTCACTACTTTCACTAATCGCTAATCTGAACTATGATTCGGTTCCCATTCGTTCCTTCATTTTATGACCAAACTAATGCTCTGATTGATCCTATGAAGTCACAGTGATTCGACTCTATATTCGCTGAATAATTTACTGATATTTTTTTGTTCATATTCATCTTTGTACATAATGTTGTCACATTACCATTATTTACCTGCATCACTAACAGTCCATTGTAGTTTTTTAGGGACTTTTGAGGTTCCTATTGTTTTTGTACAGATCCTTCATAAATGATCGTAAACCATTTGATCAATTGATACCTTTTAACTTGTGATTTTGTGTCTTTCATATTACGGCAGCACTCGATGAGGATTTTTGCACATACGTCTGAGAAATAGTTTTCATCCATCTTTTGTTGACGGGACGCCTCGACGAGGCTGTTAAAGGTACCTAACTAATTGGTCACATGGTGTACGATCATTTATGAAGATCCGTTATACAAGTCTCTTTATGCTTAACCTTTTTTCTTTGTTTAAAAAATTGGTAATTATGTGTGTACATTTTGAACGCACTGTTTTGTTTTCAACTATTTTTGAATTGATACGACTATTAATGTAAAATTCTACATCTGCAATTGAATGGAAAATGGGTAATTCACTATAAGTAGGTTTAATAGCGAATTTAGGGTCAATGCTAAATTTGTTGTGATATTGGTTGGGATATAACTAGGTAGTTTAAGTTTATATTGTAAAATATCGGCAAATAATTTTAATCTAAAGGTGTATATTTTCTTATCACGACACACATTTATTTACCTAAGACGCAATATTAATTTACTTATTTTATTTGTTATTCTCGAGTTCACACGTCATACCTAATGTATGTACAAAGAATGGGGGTGGCGGTGAACTCTTATGACCTAGGGCGGTAGTGACTTGAAGTCTGCCCCTGCTTAGTATGCGGAGAGGACTAAGAAACGTCCTACTATTTCTTGGCGCAGTGTGATACATTCGGCCGACTGAGGAGAGATACCCTCGGCACCAAGGCGCTCTTGAGAGAGGAGGTGAGCTCCCTTTCCCGGAACGACATCCTGACTTTCATCAGAAGATCGAAGAGATTTGAAGAGGGAGCAAGTGAAGTAAATGGTCGAGGAGGCGGTAGAGGATCGATAAAAATAAGCCAGGCACCCGCCTTTTCCAACCACTTTATCTTGCCAAGCCAAGATAAAGTAGTTGGGGAAGCAATTTGTAAGTAATATAAAAAATTATGTAATGTTTAATATTATATTGTGACGGCCCAGCCCCCGTCGATTATGTTTATTTTGTTTAGGTTATCCTGGTCACGGCACCAGTGTGATAACTCAACCTCCCCTCGTATCATTTAGTATTTAATTTATTCCCTTTTTTACTAAGTCACACTTGCTGTGTAGCGACAGGTAATACTTAATTAATTAATTAATTGGCCTTTTTCGTGATCGTCTAGTTTTAGTGGTAGGACCCAAAGTTGTTATATTATTGTAAACTACCAGGTTTATAAAGTTTGGTATTACTTTGTTTCATTTATGAAATTTAATTTGCTTTAATTTGATTACAATTTTTTTTACCAATTATTATGAACACTAATCTGCACTGCACTGATATATGTTTTAAAGAATGACTAGTATAAGTAAGATTTGGCTTGAGATTTATGATTACTGATTTACTTAGAATTCACTTTTGTACCTGAAAGTAGAAATAAGTCAAGGAACCTGAAATAACGTTTTAACACATTTATTTCCGTCATTAGACAACTGTCTAGAGGAAATACATGGATATTTAGCTAGTTGAACCTGCAAAGCAAGCAAACCTGGTTACCTGCGCGGAAACTTCCGCGTCATAGTTTAAATAACATCTGTAAAACTTTATAGATGGTTGAAGAGAAACTTCCCTTGTATGCGGTACTCGACCGTCCCCTGCCAGAGAAGACGGACAGATGCAGACGACCATGCTTTGATTAATTCGCGGGCTCGTTGCTACCGTGTGACAGTACTATAAATACGACTAACGGTTGTCAATTTCCATTCGATGCATATGCGGAAACGTCCGACATATGACAGGCAACTGCCCGTGTTTGTGGAGTGTGCGAATTCGTCCCGCCATCAGTAGGTTAAACCAAGACGAACCGAACTACCCCGTAGTTTTTTTGTGTAGTGGTTGGCAGGCGTTAATCGCATTTACCGCACGCATAAGGTAGCCATGGCCATAAAGCATTAAACGATACTCACTGGATGTCTGTCCCCGGACCCCCTGTCGTGAGACAAGGTCCACCGGTTAAAATACTCAAAGAGTCAAAGGAAGCTGCATGTTGCGTCATCGACATCTGGCCAGACTAATCTGTCAGCTGACCGCTCGAGATCCGCTCACAAGGACTGAAATTTGATTAATTTACCGACATTGCAGATTCCACTGAACACTATGTATTATGTACATTATCTTATTTTGACCTAACTTGATTTGGGAAAATGAATGAAAGTTCCAACTACTATTACTGATCCTATCTGAATTAATATAGGCTGTACTAATTATTAATAAAAATGTATCGAGTAGTGTATTATAACAGAAAAACCCTATCTGGAAATCATTTGGTACCACCAGTCAAATATTGTTGAAAACCGCGAAATCCAAGCATATAGAGTCGTACTTTGATTAACGTTGCCATTTCACTTGTAACAAAGAAATTGAATTAGTTTAATGAATTTCCAATGAGCTCGAGTACGTAGAAAATGGCAACGCAGTATAACAATTATTTAAATGCCGTCCTTATCAATTCTCGGACACATGGAGAGTTCCGCGAGGTTTTCTCTCCGGGTTCCTGAGTAACCCCTGTGTTATTCGTCTCCATATTGGCAGTGACATCGGCGGTGCACACGCCCTATTTCTAAGGCAGTGTACAGGTACTCGGTCACAGAGACCCGGCCACAGAGGTTTCTGCACCAACTTGGGTGGACCGCTAATTAAGCGGGGCTTTCTGTACTTAAACGGCGGTTATGACAACCGGAGTCGTGGTTTCTCTTTGACTTCCAGGCTCCAGAAAGCCATCGATAAACACTAGGGTTGTCAAAGAGTTAACACGACGGTGACGGCGGCTATAAGCCGGGAGAGCGGTCTATCTTTGACTTCCAGGCCCCGAAGAACCAGCGATAAACACTAGGGTTGCCAAAGATGTGACCACGATCGTACGCCGCCTCGCGTATTTATATGATTTCCCGTGAGTGAGTTCGTTGTTCAAGTCTGCAAACTTGACGGAGATAGCCAAACGATAACTTGTGTTCTTCCGACTGAAATTTAACTCAAGATGCTTTAGGTGAAAAGTGATATAATGACTATGTTTATTAGCCTTTGACCCTATACTTAGTAAAAACTCTTACAACCCTACGTGTTTACATCGGTTTGTTTATGTTATCATTCTCGGCTGGAGAATGCTTTGAGATTTTGTACAGTTTTGTCAACGTTTTAAAATATTAAATGAATACTGTATGTTCTTTTACTTAGCTGAATAATTTAGACTCTATAGTTTCAATGCATACGTTTTCTGCCAAAATTATAAGAAAATGGTTTAACCTTTTTATGTAATAATATATTTGGAATTTAATGATATAAATGCTTGGAAATAATTTAGTTTTATGTAAGAATTATATGAAATTTATTCGCGATGAAGCAGCCCAGGGCTGTGGTGCTTCAATATGGTTGATGAAGTAAAACATTTTAAGCAAGAACTATTTTAATGTGTTAGATAGTGATCTCGAAATTCAACAAAATTGTCAGGAATTTTTTGATTGCATTGCCAAACCAAATAATGTGCAATCGTTTGCAATGCTATTAAAGGGCTATCTGTGAGTACTGCGCATGTGCAGCTTTTGGGGTATGTCACTGATTGGGGAAAATGAAGTTTAATTTATAACGGGTGATTATAAAGTAAGGGATATATTTCAACTTATTATATATTTTTAACAAATCAAATTAATAACAAAAAGTAAATGGAATCTAGTTGCTTACATAATGGGATTTCTGATGTCAAACACTAGTTACCGCAAATGTTCGATATGACCTCCATTTTGTTGTTGTAAAATTACCAACCGTTCCTCCAAATTGTATACAGCACTATTCAACATTTCTGGTTTATTGCACGAATTTGCTCTCTAATACTGTCTTTTAATTCCTCCAGCGTTGTTGGCCGTGTTCTAAACACCAAGATTTTTAAAATAACCTCACAGCCAGTAATCCGCTGGGTTAATATCAGGCGATCTTGGTGGCCATGAATTTGCAAAATGTCTGCTTATAACACGATCTTGAAAAACCGCAGTTAACAATTCTTTAACTGGTCGGTAAATGTGCGGAGGTGCTCCATCCTGCATAAAAATCATGTTTTCAATTCCTTCGTGCTCGTTTTGCAACTGTGGAATTGCATAATCCCTTAACATTTGCAGGTATCGTTCACCAGTAACAGTTACAGATACGGCCTCCCCATTCTATATTTCCTCGAAAAAGTATGGATCAGTGATGAAATTAGCTATGAAACCGCACCAAACGGTGACTTTTTTTGTCATGAAGGCCTTGCTGAACGATTTCATGTGGATTTTCTGTTAACCATATTCGACAGTTTTGAGTATTAATTCCACCATTAAGAGAGAAATGGGCCTCATCTGTCCATAAAATACGGGATAACCATTCGGGTTCAATTTCCATCTGAGCCAATACGTGTAATGAAAAATCGTACATGAGAGCAAAATCTGAGTCCTTTAATTCAAACAGCAGTTGCAGTTTATAGGGATACATTTTTAGGATTTTCCGTAACATTTTCCAAACCGTGGTGTATGGCATTTTCTAATCGTTTTGATATCGCATTCACACTACTGATTGCTAGCGGATTAGTATTGGCTACGTTTTAATTTTCCTGAAGAACTTCTGCAACTTGGACATCACTAATCCTAGGTCTTCCGGACCTCGGAAGGTCTTTTACAGACCCTGTTCTTTCAAATTTGCTAATCAAATTAAATACGTAATGGATATTTCTCACAGAATATTGTTCGCAAAGTGTACGTCACATTACTACCTTTTTAAAGGGACTATTGGGGCGAGGTCACTGAAGGCAGTAGCGAAAGAGCAAAGGAAACCGACGCCATATCTCATTACAGAGTGATTCCACAACGAAAGGGACATACTGATATTGTAGATAGAGATCACTTAATTAAATTAAAAATAGCTATTAAAAAATGTCTGAGCTTTTTTTATCGAACTACAGGGATATTTATGAATTTTGCCCCACATTTCTTAAGGTTATATCTTTTAAAATGGTTTGTAGAACTTATTTTGAGTGTTTAGTTACACTACTAATTGTCAATTTACATACATAATTAAAAATTCCGGAGCCGGTTTAAGTAATTTTGATTTCTAGGGCTCCTATGAAAAAATTTACCCTCTATACATTTTCCTCAACTCTGATACTAAATTATGAAATTACGTAGAAAAATGATTGAAACTTTTTTTGTCACACTTCTGATGAATTTTAAATAAACGATCAATTTTCGCCAAAATCGAAAAACTACAAAATAAATTTACAAAAATACATTTTCTTTTCCTTTTTGAATAAAAATATTTCATATTGAAAAATGTTGTGGTTTCATAAATGATTAATATAAAACCATAATCAAAAATAGAGACTTCCAAAACCAGATTAAAGATTTTATTTAGGGCCCTATGTAAAAATTCACCCTGTATAATGTTTTTAAGAAGGGCATGGCAGGTTGCAAGGACAGCCTGCTGATAGACCGCTGTATTACACAGGATTCTGTGTAATACAAGCGGAATCTATCGATGGCCTGGATTGATTACCGCAAGGCATTTGATACAACATCACATGAGCTATTATTGTACTTGCTCGAATGTCTTGCGGTACCAGCACCTCTAGTGAGATGCATAGAACAGCTGCTGCCGCTCTGGAAGACCCGCTTCACCATAACATCAGGTGCACAGCGGGTCACGACAGAGCAGGTGGCATTTAGGAGAGGAGTTTTCCAGGGTGACTCCCTGAGTCCTCTCCTCTTCTGCATCTCACTGCTGCCGTTGTCTGTTGGGCTCCGCCAAACCCGCGGATATCAATGTGGGCCACCCAGCGACCGGAGGCATAAGGTCACCCATCTATTTTATATGGATGACCTTAAACTTTATGCCTCCGGAGAGCGTGAACTACAAAACGCTCTTAGGGTGGTCGAAGAATATACGCGAGCAATTGGTATGGAGTTCGGGTTGGACAAATGTGCAGTCGTCCACCTCAAGAGAGGACGATGCGGGGAATTCCCTGAAGATGCGCAGCTCGCAGACGGAAGCATCTTAAGACATCTGGATGCCGGAGAGACCTATACATATCTGGGTGTGCAACAAAGGTACATCCAAGATGTAACACAAATAAAGGATTCTCTCCGCGGCAAGTACAGACACCGCCTCCGAAAGATTTGGTCTTCCGAACTTTCGGGGAAGAACAAGGTGTCTGCAACTAATATGCTTGCCGTTCCGATTCTGCTCTACTCCTTCGGAGTAGTAAAGTGGAGGGTAGATGAGCTGCGCCAATTAGACAGAGATACCCGCAAGATGATGAATATTCACAGAAGTATTCATCCTAGATCGTCCGTTCCTCGTGTGTACCTCCCACGTCAACGGGGGGGGCCGAGGACTCTTGAGCCTGGAGTGTACGCATGGCAGAGTAGTTCTGAGTATGGCATGTAACATACTCAGGAGCTCAGATCCCCTCTTGCGGTTCGTAAAACATCACGAAACTGTAGGAGTGGGAGCAGGATTGTTCAAGGCAGCAAAAAGAGCCGCAGATGAACTCGGTCTTGCATTTGACATCGGGCGAGGAGGCCGGCGAGGTGCTGTTTCGGCAGCATGTCGATAAACCCCAGCATGGTGTCTTCTATAAGAACATAGAAACACTGGGTTTATCGACCAGGCTGACATTCGCCTTTCTAAGGTCAGCCGGGCTTAAGTCAGAGACCGAGGGATTCATTATGGCCTGCCAGGATGGTGTTATCAACACCTTGGTCTACCGTAGCCGCGTGTGGCGTGTAGAGGTTCCTGATATCAACTGCAGGACCTGCCATCAGGCGCCGGAATCGCTCATGCACTTACTATCTGCATGCCCCATATATGCGATTTCGGCCTACATCCACCGGCATAACGCGGCGTTACGAGTGCTATACTACCATCTAAGGCACTCGTACGGGGTAGACCAGACACCAGTGCTGCCTTATGTCCCCGGAGATATTGAGTCCGTTGTCGAGAACGAGAAATGCCGGATTTACTGGAACTACTCGTTCCCGACTGTCAGGGTAATCCAAGCCAATAAGCCTGACATAGTCCTCCTCGACCATCAACTCAAGGTGATGTATGTCATCGAGTTATCGGCGCCTGCAGAGAAAAACATCACCTTGAAGGAGGAGGAGAAACGGACCAAATATCGCGATCGCCGGTACGAGCTCCAAGTGCTGTACCCAGGCTACTCGGTAAAATTGGTCGTCCTTATAATCGGTGTACTCGGAGGGATAAAGCCTACGCTACTCTCGGAACTGAAGATCATACCGGCCTGCCAAAAATCACTGCGGGATGTGGGGAGTGGCTGTAGTTGATGCGCCGGCGCGACTTCCGTGAGGCGTCGGAGGCCACGGGAGGACTGACCGGCATCGGGAAACCGAAAAGAAGAAAGAAAAAATAATAATAATACGTGGGGAGTGGCTGTAGTTGATGCACCGGCGCGACTCCCGTGAGGCGTCGCACGGGAAGACTGACCGGCATCGGATATTCCGAAAAAGGAAAATAATAAATAATAATAATAATAATAATAATAATAGAGTGTACGCATGGCAGAGTAGTACTGAGTATGGCATGTAACATCCTCAGGAGCTCAGATCCCCTCTTGCGGTTCGTAAAACATCACGAAACTGTAGGAGTGGGAGCAGGATTGTTCAAGGCAGCGAAAAGAGCCGCAGATGAACTTGGTCTCGCATTTGACATCAGGCGAGGAGGCCGGCGAGGTGCTGATGTTGAGTCAGTCACCGAACTACAGCCAAATCGTCTGAAAGCCCAAATTAGAGCTGCCGAACAGGAAAATCTGTTTCGGCAGCAGGTCGATAAACCCCAGCATGGTGTCTTCTATAAGAACATAGAAACGCTGGGTTTATGGACCAGGCTGACATTCGCCTTTCTAAGGTCGGCCGAGCTTAAGTCAGAGACCGATGGATTCATTATGGCCTGCCAAGATGGTGTTATCAACACCTTGCTCTACCGTAGCCGCGTGTGGCGTGTAGAGGTTCCTGATATGAACTGCAGGACCTGCCATCAGGCGCCGGAATCGCTCATGCACTTACTATCTGCATGCCCCATATACGCGATTTCGGCCTACATCCACCGACATAACGCGGCTTTACGAGTGCTATACTACCATCTAAGGCACTCGTACGGGGTAGACCAGACACCAGTGCTGCCTTACATCCCCGGAGATATTGAGTCCGTTGTCGAGAACGAGAAATGCCGGATTTACTGGAACTACTAGTTCCCGACTGTCAGGCTGATCCACGCCAACAAGCCTGACATAGTCCTCCTAGACCATCAACTCAAGGTGATGTATGTCATCGAGTTCTCGGCACCTGCAGAGAAATACATCACCTTGAAGGAGGAGGACAAACGGACTAAATATCGCGATCTCCGGTAGGAGCTCCAAGTGCTGGACCCAGGCTATTCGGTAAAAATAGTCGTTCTTATATGGTGTACTCGGAGGGATAAAGCCTACGCTGCACTTGGAACTGAAGATCATACCGGCCTGCCAAAAATCAGCCGAGTGGCTGGCAGGCCAAATGCAGAAAGCGGTCATTCTGGGTTCTCTCCGTCTGCTTAGGGTACATAAGTCTGGTATCTACAGTAACTAACCCTGCGGGATGTGGCGAGTGGCTGTAGTTAATGCACCGGCGCGACTCCCGTGAGTGAAAGAACTGGAAGAATTGCCATCTGCAGTCCCACCGCGGCAATTACCAGTTGATGGGAACATTATTTAGAGCTCACCGATGTAGACTTAATAACGAGGGTTAGCCTTAACACCAGGGCTAAACTAAAGCCACAAAACCTGGCTAGAATGGACGCGGTCATCGATGAGGAACTTCCAGAAGATGCAGACATCTGGCAAATCAACTGTGCTGTGTATAACGCCACAAAGTAACTCGTCCTCCGTGAGAGGTCAACCAATCACGGGGTCGAGAAAGCCAAGCGGCGTGTACAAAAAATCGAGGGCAAGATACAGTCTGCCAGACAACATATTATCGATAATGTAATAACAAATATAGAAAACTCAAACATAGCTGTCAAGGTAATAAATCCCTTTCTTTCTGATCATTTAGGCATAGAAATGAACATACATACAACTCAAAAATCAACATATCTGATAAAAAAAGTAAGGCGAATAACAAACGGAAAACTAATTGATTTTAATAAAGATTTAGAGCAGTATGACTGGTCACCTATCTATTTATATGCAAATGCAAATGACACATTTATTAAATTTTTTGAAATATTTATTAAAAAATTCAATTCTTATTTTCCGGAAAAAAGTTTTAAACAAAAAAACAACAATGGCGGGGTCAGATGGTTTAACCAGGAACTGAGATCTATGAGGATTAGACTTGAGGCTGTATCTGCAGAAGTACGCATTTGTTACAATGAATTAAAAATCCAGTACCGAAAAGAAATTAGGAAGGCCAAACAAACAGCAAACGCAGATTTTATAAAAAATGCAACTAACAAAAGTAGAGCTACATGGAAATTAATAAATGCACAAATAAATCCAAACAAAATACCTGAGGTGAGCGTACCGGCGGAAAATTTCAATAACTTTTTTCATTAATGTTGCCAAAGAAATTGTAAATACTTTACCAAATTCACAATTGAATTTTGAAAGTTTCCTAAAAAAAATATCACGTTTTTCCAACTACCTCTTTTTTCATGGCACCCACAGACGTTCGTGAGGTCGAAGAAATTATAGGAAAATTAAAAAATACAAGTAGTGCTGATATATATGGTTTAAATTCGAAGACATTGAAATTTATAAAAAATAATTTATTAGAAATTTTAACTTATATAATAAATAGATGCATTGAACAACATATATTTCCGGATTTACTCAAAGTAGCTAAAGTTGTACCGATATATAAAAAAGGAGACGTGGATGAAGTCAGTAACTATAGACCAATCTCTATATTACCAATTTTATCTAAAATATTTGAAATTATAATAAAAAACCGAATAATTAAATACTTTGAAATAAACAATTTATTTGCGTCAGAACAGTTTGGATATAGGAAAGACAGATCAACAACAAAAGCAATTATTAGTGTTATTGAAAGTGTCCTAGACGCCATGGACAACAACTTAATAACAAATGTAACTTTAATTGATTTAAGCAAGGCATTTGACTGTGTCAATCATGATTTTCTAATAAGGAAATTGGAATTTTATGGAATACGGGGTTTGGGACTTGAATTATTAAAATCCTACTTTTCAAACAGGACTCAATATGTAGAACTACCTACTGGCGAATGTTCTTCAAAACAATCAATTACCACTGGTGTTTCACAAGGTTCAGTTCTGGGACCTATATTTTTTTTAATCTACATAAATGATCTACCGGTAAATATTAGGTCAGATAAGACAGTATTGTTTGCTGATGACACAACTTTTATAAACACAGGTAAAAGGAACGAAGTTTTAAAAAAGAAAACTGAGAATAGTCTAGAAGATGCTGCCGGATGGTTCGAAGTAAATAGACTTAAAATGAATGATGATAAAACGCAAGATATACTATTTCCAAATACAGATAATGACACTGTTAAAATCCTAGGTATACACATCGATTCAAAACTCAACTGGCAAGCGCATACAGACCAATTAGTAAAACAACTAAACAGAGTAGTATATCAAATTAGGAAACTAGTTAATCTAACAACACCAGACGCGGCATTAACTTTTTTATTATAGTAACTTTTACAGCCTCATTACTTATGGTCTCATTTTCTGGGGTGATTCATCTGACTTTGAAAGAATATTTAAAATACAGAAGAGAGCTGTAAGAGTTTTGGCTTCAGCACGGTTAAATGACCATTGCAGGCCAATTTTTAAAAAATTAAATATTATGACTCTTCCAGGTATTTTCATTCATCAGTGCATAATGTATGCAAAAGAAAATAAGATGCTACCCAGAAATTCTAATTTTCACATGTACGACACTAGAAACAAAAATGATTTTAATATCCCATATCATAGGCTGAAAAGAACTCAGCAGCCAGTAAATTATCTATCTATTGTCTTGTATAACAAACTTCCATATTATCTAAAAGACATGTACAACAAACCAACTAAATGTAGCTCTAAAAAAAGATTCTAATTGATAATATATTTTACAGTGTACAGGAATTTTTCGAGTATAATTTTTTATGAGAATTAAAGTTCGTACATTGAACTATCTTTCATCTATGTTTTCACAAGTTCATTTAAACAATTAATTGTTGATATAGATGCATGTGTGTATGGATATATGTGTGTATATATATGTGTATATTGTATATTATAAGTATGTGTATGTATGCATGTATAAATCTAGTGCATATGTGTGGACAAATGATGCCAGTTATCCTGTTACGTGTTCAAAACTAACTGTTACTGTAATGTTTCGTTTCTTTTCTTTTATTTGTATAAGTATGTTTATATATATATGTGTATATATATATATATATATATATATATATATATATATATATATATATATATATATATATATATATATATATATATATATATATATATATATATATATATATATATATATATATATATATATATATATATATATATATATATATATATATATATATGTCGGAGGCGGCCTGGGGGCGTCATGGTTAGGGTTAGACCGCTTGGACATGTTAGCAGGTACGCCACTGGTATTTTGCAGTTGACACACACAAATTGTATTAAATAACTAAACAAACAATTATCCTTTACACCAAACAGTAAAATAATAAAACAATAAAACTACCGAATAACAGTTATTCAACAAAGGAACTAACGGTCCGCCACCCGCTAACTCGTACCGTATTCAACCTCATTCTCCCACAGGTACTCATACAGTGCCCGCACACCCTTCCCGAGCTAGCTGGCTTCGTTCCGTTCACTTCGGATTCCCTCCGCGTGTTCCTATGCTTCAAATCTTAAATAATCATTGCTTAAGCCAAACAAACGTGTCAATGTTTATATTAACACAATAACTTAAACCTGTCAGTATTTATATTAACATAATAACTTAGCTGTGACAGCAGAGTGCTGTTGCTGGTATCGAGGAACCATAGGCGTGGATAAATTATCTTCGGTGGCGCCGACACGGCCATTCTGACATCGTGCTCGTCCTCGGGCACTCATCCTAAAGGTGAACACCTGAAACGGAAACAAGAATGACGTTTCTATCAACACCGCTCGTTCATCCTGACGAAGCAACTTTAATATTTACTGGGATTCCCACCGGAACCAACTTAAAGGGCGGCGTCTATCTAGTCTCATCCAGATCCACCGGGATCGACTTTGGTGGCAACACATCATGCTTCATCCGGACTCACCGGGATCATCTTTGGCGACAACACATCGTGACTCATCCGGACCCATTGGGATCAACTCTGGCGGCAACACATCATGCCTCATCCGGACTCACCGGGATCAACTTCGGCGGCAACACATTGTGCCTCATCCGGACTCACCGGGATCAACTCTGGCGGCAACACATTGTGCCTCATCCGGACTCACCGGGATCAACTGTGGCGGCAACACATCATGCCTCATCCGGACTCACCGGGATCAACTTCGGCGGCAACACATTGTGCCTCATCCGGACTCACCGGGATCAACTATGGCGGCCACACATTGTGCCTCATCCGGACTCACCGGGATCAACTATGGCGGCAACACATCGTGCCTCATCCGGACTCACCGGGATCAACTTCAGCGGCAACACATCGTGCCTCATCCGGACTCACCGGGATCAACTTCAGCGGCAACACATCGTGCCTCATCCGGACTCACCGGGATCGACATATCTAAAATATACTCAGTATCATAATAAAAATAATAATTTACCTATTGCTATTAATTTTCCGCCGACACAGGCTCATTCTGACCCTTTTTGTCAGATTCTAAATCAACTGGGACTTCACCTTACCCCTCTGGTACACGAGTAAGCTGATCATGTGCAAATTTGAACACTCTACCTTTGCCTTTATCTGTAGACTTAATTACTTCATATCGATCATTAACCAAAATTCTGTCTCTAAATTTACGGTCATGTTTAGAAATCATTCTCTCATTTATTTTACTAAAAACAAAATCACCCACTGAGAAGGGCCTAATAATAGCTTTTCCTACATTTTTCCTATCTGCATCACTTCTAGATGCCTTTGCAATATTTTTACTAGCAACTTCATGGACTTCCGACAAAGAGGGACTTTTATCGGCAACATCGTCTTTATTATAAGTGATTTTTTTGTAACTAGGGAACGGATTGACATTCCAAATAAAAAGTTCAGCAGGGCTAAAATCAGTAACTTTAATGTTTTGTGCAATTTAAAGCTAATTGAACTTCACCTAAACTGTCTTGCCAATTTCGATCATTTTCCGTTTTAACAATAGTCAATGTATTTTTTCAGTGTTTGCATAACTCTTTCGACCTGTTCATTCGCTTTGCTTGTACCATGGGCAATGAAATGCAGGTCAATATTAAAATTAGAACAAAAGCTACGAAATTCACTACTAGTAAAACATTTACCTTTATCACAAATTATACGTGATGGCACGCCAAATAAATAGGTAAATTCTTTTAAACAACTAACAGCAGTTTCTGCATTTAAAAACGAATACGGTATAGTACAACAAATGTAGAAAAGGCGTCTATAATCACAAATACGTATTTTTTTTATTGTCACTTTTGCCAGACAGCTTTCCAGAAATATCCACGTGAATGGTATGCCATCTTTGCAAAGTTTTAGGAATTGGACACATTTTAACTTGAGCCTTTCCCGATTTATTTTTTAAAAGTTTTGCAAATTAGGCAGTTATCAACAAATTTTCTAACAGTTCGTGACATTTTAGGAAACCAATAAAGTTCATAAATTTTATTTAAAGTTTTTTTTTTTTTATCTGGAATGTTTTAAATTAATATGCACATGATTTATTAGTGACTAAATCATGGATCTTGGGACAACCAGTAAATAACATGAACAGTTGTCTCTCACAATTTTACGAAGCAAAGCATTATTTCGGATATCATATGTTTTAAGGACATCTGGGTCTAGTTCATTAGCACGAAGGGCAGCGGTTAGTTTTACAAAACTGTCGTGTGCTACAGTAAGCCAATCCCTATAGGTCAATAGCCTGTACTAGATTAGGTGAATTATTACATTTACATTTAGGTGCACTCGAAACGGTCCCTTCCTTGTTTGACATAATGAATGGGGTTTCTTGAAAAGAAATCTGCGTGTTTCATATGTTTGCCTTCACGGTAAATTATATGGAAATTGAAATCTTGTAAAAATGCCCACCAGCGGTGTGCGCGAAGGGTTAGGTCACGTTTTGTACTGGACGATTTGAGAGAGTTGCAGTCTGTGAAAACTATAAAATATTTCGCAAAAAGGAAATTATAAAAATGTAACAAATGCTGTCATTTCTACAGAGTCGGTGTGTACAGGAATCTGATGGAAACCAGATGCCATATCAAGAGACGAAAAATAGTATGATTCATGTAATCGATTAATTTAATCACTGATAAGTGGTAAATGATACTTATCAGGTACGGTGTTGGCATTAAGTTTACGTTAACCTACATAAAGACCATCTGGACCATTTTTCTTTTTTTTTTTTTTTACTAAAATAATGGTACTAGAAAAAGGTGAACGACTAGGCCTAATAATATTAACTTTGAGCAATTTTGCTATTTCATTTCTCACAATTTCATGCTCGGCGGGTGCCAATCGATATTGTCTTTGAAAAAAATTTAGTTGGATCTTTTAAACGAATTTCCAACTTACCAGTGTTCACTCGTCCTAAAGGTACATGTACCACAAAGTGATCTCGATAATTGCACAAAAGTTTTACTAAATTTTGCTTATCATTACTAGTTAAATCAGTTTCAATTTGATTGAAATTTACAGCTTCATGTTTGCAAATCTGAACTTTTAAGTTACGGGGAAAAAAATAAACCATCTGAATTCAAGTTAACTTAATTTTTTTTTTTGCACTATCAAATCTTTACCTATGATAATTTGAGCTGACATAAAATCATTTGGCACTACAAAAATAACAGTTAGACAAGAAGGCTTTGAAATTCAATTACTGTCAAAATTTGGGACTTACAAATGAAAGAGCCATGACCAACGCTTTTCAGAGTGGTTAAATTATTGAACCGTTTACTATCAAAATGAGTGGCAATACTTTCTTTTAAAAAAGAACAATCTGAACCTGTGTCAAACAGAAAAGGAAAGATCTCACCAGATTTAAGTTTCAACTGTCCAACAGGCAATGCTTCCATTTTGCAAGTGTTAACTTGCCTCTCCACAGACCTGGCTTTTCGGCTGGCATTCGGACACTTTGTTGAAATATGGCCTGGCTTGCCACAGGTATAACAGATGATTTTTGACGTCCTAGGTGGTAATCATCTGCACTGCTGCGCACAGTGTCCACTTCGTCCACATTTGTAGCACTTTCCATACAAAAGCACAGTTTTCTTATTTTTGGGGGGAAGGCGATACAGCTCGACGCTTCGATCCAGTGTGACGACCGGAGGGAAATAGCGCCGGTTGTCTCCCAAGTCACCCCTGCAACATGGTACACATACTCTTGGCATCTGTTGGGCGGTCAGTTTGATATCTTCGTCTCATGAATCCATTGCGAGTCGAGCCACAGTAGCAGGCGACAAGAACAGCAAATGATTCGTCACTTTCTCTGTTTTTCCAAAGAGTAAGAATGATCCTCATAAAATGCAGCATTTCGTCGATGAGAGGTGTATCTTCTGGAGCGTTTATTTTTCCATTTACGGCTTCAGAGAACTGCTCGATAGGATCGACAGGTTTGGCGCAAATTGCCAAAAATTTTGCCTTCAGGGCCGTCCAGTCCTTTTCAGTAGGTTTAGCGGATACAAGCCAACTAGC
The DNA here is from genome assembly GCA_029963845.1 of Rhamnusium bicolor. NCBI lineage: Eukaryota > Metazoa > Arthropoda > Insecta > Coleoptera > Cerambycidae > Rhamnusium > Rhamnusium bicolor. The sequence continues at coordinate 813 of JANEYF010003428.1, read as the reverse complement.
TGCCTCACATTTCATGGCTTGTGATAGAGTCATTACTAGGTCCATGCCGGCAGGGTTATATTTGCTCATCCATATATCCACAATTGTACACCAGCCCTCGGCATCGGCAAATTTCGAGGTTGGATCAAATGTAGGCAGTTTTACATTCGTCGACGTAGACGGCGTTGGCGAACTTGTCGAAGCTAGAAGCAATTGTTCTAACTTCCTGATTCGTTCCAGTTTCATTTCAACTTGAAATTTTCTGCACCGTCACTTCGTCCACACTGTCCGAATGTCCTTGCAGTCCTTATCCCACTTCTGATGTCGGAGGCGGCCTGGGGGCGTCATGGTTAGGGTTAGACCGCTTGGACATGTTAGCAGGTACGCCACTGGTATTTTGCAGTTGACACACACAAATTGTATTAAATAACTAAACAAACAATTATCCTTTACACCAAACAGTAAAATAATAAAACAATAAAACTACCGAATAACAGTTATTCAACAAAGGAACTAACGGTCCGCCACCCGCTAACTCGTACCGTATTCAACCTCATTCTCCCGCAGGTACTCATACAGTGCCCGCACACCCTTCCCGAGCTAGCTGACTTCGTTCCGTTCACTTCGGATTCCCTCCGCGTGTTCCTATGCTTCAAATCTTAAATAATCATTGCTTAAGCCAAACAAACGTGTCAATGTTTATATTAACACAATAACTTAAACCTATCAATATTTATATTAACATAATAACTTAGCTGTGACAGCAGAGTGCTGTTGCTGGTATCGAGGAACCATAGGCGTGGATAAATTATCTTCGGTGGCGCCGACATATAT